>UYYG01001150.1:207795-807795 GCA_900625125.1 Dracunculus medinensis | reverse complement strand
AAACCAAAGGAATCATCATCAGCATCAGATACGCTTGAATGCTCAACTTGTTCCACTTCATTTGAATCCAAAAAATCTCTAAAGGCGCATTCCGCAAATTGTTGCTCGGAAGCATCATCCACTGTAAGGAGGATTCATTCATTTCATGTACCTAAAGACGAGAAATCAGACGTCCCTAGATAATTTCAGGAGCAATCGACCTTATTTTACCTTAACCTTGATTTCATCTATTCGTCAATAATACTCATCTTTTTTTCCCACAACCAAGTCAGGCTAAATTTTTTATGGTCGATTTTTTTTTAAAACTCCGTATCCAATCTCATTTTAGCATTATTTTTGTTAATATATTGATTTCTAGCTTATTTTTTATTCGAGACATGACAATTTTTTCATAGAAATTATCGATTTGTCTAACTAAAAATTATAAATTTCTGTAATCCTACTTGTTGTTTAGGTCTAATTTTTGGAAATAATCTGCGAATGGTTATTTTCAAGTGCCAAATTTTTGAAAAAGAGGAGTATCGTAATCTCTTAAATAGCCAACATTTGTTCCATTGAATTGCTAATTTTCCAGTATTAAAAAGCAATTTGTGGGTAAATTCGTATGTTATTATAACATGTTTTCAACATTTGCATTCATTCTTAATGTTTTTTTCATAAAATATTAACGGGCCAAATGTACTGTTAAGATCTCATGTTCTTTTTTCTTTCATTAAATTTTTAAGATGTAATTATTTTTCGTTGAGTTATTTTCTCTTTCCTGTTCATATAAATGTCCCAGTATGTCGTGCGCATCTCTATCGATAGTGGATTGTAGGAAGCGACGTTTCAGGAAAATTTCAGTAAAATATTGCGATATGTTATAAGAATATAAAATGGGAGTGAAATGTTTCTCTTTTTTTATAAAATTTCAACAAAAGCTCGATTTTTTTTCGCTGAAAATTTTATATCTGCTCGAAATCTCTAGTCTACTGTACATAATCGTTAATTGCAGTCTATATATGTTTAATTACTCGCTTATTGTATCGATAATATATGAGAACCTCGTTCAGTCCGCTCGAACACCTGGCATCCCCGAAAAATGAAAAACCTTCTTGACCCTGATATGACCGACGATAACAATGTTAGCCATTATTTACCGCAATATTTCCGCCTTTTGTTCATAAAACTGTAGGAATCCATCTGTTTCATTTAAAAAATACTCATTTCTAAAAAAATTTCAGTGAATTGAAATTATAAATATTTTCATCGTTTTACGAGTTCTTTCTTATCAACAATTTTGAATTATTTTTCATCATTGAGATTGTTTTTCAAATATTTCAGATATGTGAAGTTTTATTACTAGATATATTCTTTTTTCGACAGGCATCGAAGTTCATTATGCTTTTATATGTTTGAGATTGTTATAATAAAATTTATGTAATATAAAAAAACAATTTATCGCAATAATTATTTCTCATCACAATGAAATCCAAGTTGGTATTAGCGATCCATTTGTACTTTTATCTATCACCAGGTGATTCCTTATCGAAAATTTCTAACCATATTTCTAACAGTCTGCAAATGCATGGTTAACGCTAACATATAACCAACTTGCTTACTCGCTGCTTCTTTTGGCGATTCGTAAAAAAAATTTCTTATGCTATGCATGCTGGTTGCAAAAATTTTTATCGTAAATTTGTTCTGAAGTCTTAACAGTAAGAAGACAAATTTTATGGATTTTTTTTCCACAATGGACTACTATATTATTTTAGATATTTTAGAGCAAAAGACAGAAAAAAAACTCATCACCTTAAGTGTTTGACAGTTTACTTCCTTGATTAACATAGTAGTCAGTATTGCGTACATCTTTAGTTTTAATCAGTGAATTTTTTTTTCCTCATCATTACTGGTTAGCCTCGCTCAGCTGGTTTGTCGTACGAGACAAATATGCCAGAAATCCCTTGGGGATAGCAATAAAGATGAGTAGCTAGCATTACCCGGTTTTTTGAACAAGTATTCTCCTGCATGGAGTAGAACTTCAGCACTCCAAACTGAGCAACAACCCATCGCGCGATTCTAAGTAAACAGTGAATTAATTACAAATTGCTTTGATTTGTTTTTCATATTCATATTCATATATTGGAAAATTTGCTTCAGATAGTGCATCAGATGTCAGAAATAAAAACAGATCTCCAGAATGTTTTGTTATGAGTCGTATTTATAGCAATTGTGGCTAATTTTTTAATGGAGCGGAGTGTCAAGGTTGCTTCTCTCTGTAAATCGAAATATGTCTTCTTTACTGATTTAACGGCGACAATTCATTACATTCTCATCACTTAGATTAATTGCTTCTTATCCAATTTGTTGAACCACCTCTATAATTCTTGTAGTCAAATATACAACTGCATGTCGTAAACAAGACAATTTGTTGTTAATTGTGCCCAAAAGAAAGTTCCTTGACTTACTGTAATCAAGTGCTCATTTCTCTCTTGTCTAGCAAGCATTTTCTCAGAAAAACGTTTCATACGATTTTCGGAGAATTCGAAAATTCGGATTTCATCTGAAAATCATATAATAATTGAGCGTTCCGAAAAAACATAGAAATAGCAAGGCAATGTCATAATAAAATCATGGAAAAAACAACAGCCACTTGCCTGAAATTTACATGTAATTTATACATAAATTTATATATATATATATAAATTCGTAAAATGTTGAATTATTCAATTTGGTTTTACCTATAGTGATTTAAAATCGAAATTTCCATGATTTGATATAAATTATATCGTCGAACGTGATAAATATTTCTGAGGTTCAAAAATTGCATTCATCGTAGTGTATATCTCATTTAATTTTAATGGAGTATATAAAAGGTTTCAAATATGTCGACAGCTTTTGCAAACCTCAGCTTATGGATATGCAAAAATAATTTAACGAAACCTGCATTCCATCCATATTTCATGAAGCTTTGTCGATCATACATGATACTGAGATATGTTCTGATAGAATTTTATATTTAATATTATACTTAAATTCATAACTAACTCAACTAAACTCAATTAATTCATAGAATGGTTGAAAACAAAATTCTTCAAATATATATTTTTTTATAAAGATTTAAACGACTTAAGAGACAATAAAGACTTTACATAAGAATCTAAATTTGCGGGAAAATGTCTCCATGAAATCTAACCGCTACCACAGTTGTTGTTGTTCTCGAAACAATTCAAAATATTTCCATAAAGATATCCTCATTTTTCCATTTGATTCAGATACAGTAATCACTGCTTGAAAAAGCAGACTATTTATTCGAGCAGTTAATTATATTCTTATCCTAAATGAAGACCAAAACGCGTTCTTCAAGAATTGAATTGCTTCGAGAATTACTTAATGTTTATTTTTTGAAAATTCATTAAAGATACACAAGGAAACAAGAAGGAACTATACGTTTTTTGATTCTTACCACAACAAATTTAAAATTATTAATGCTTGTAAAAACTGAATACATTAAAGACATCAAGGAAATTTTTTTAAGCAGTTTTGAATTCAAGAATGTCACGCTGTAAAGAACTTCCTCTCTAAATCACGCTATATTCCTCAGCATCTTTTAATCAGCTAAACTTTAATTTCACAAAAGCCCTCGTAAAACTCCTCACCATCGAAATTATCCAACATTTGTTCTAAAAAATCGCAACACCGTCACCGAATCAGCAAAGAACCACTCTATTCATTATTCTTTGACTTTATTTGCACCATTCTAATCATTCCTGGCTATTTTCAATAAATAAAATTCATTTATTATATTTTAATGAAGATTTATAGATTTAGGAATTTAGATAGATAGATTACATGCACTGTAGGCTGAAACTGATGATGCTTTTGATGTTTGTTATTGTTATTGTTTATTTCATAGAATGCAATTAAGCAAAAATGATCGGTAACGAAACTGAATTCGTTATGATTGATGATTCTTTTATTTAAAAATATTAATAATTAATAAAGCCCTTCGTCCAATCCGGATGGCATCTCTTATTCACTCATTGAATATTGATCATCAGCCACCATTCATGCCCAACTAATCGGAGCAGCAGTCATAATCGACCATAAACCAAACATAATACCTGCATAATTATCAATATAACTTATCCGACCCAATTAAGCAAGCGTCTATAGCACCAATTAATTTTCCACTTATCAAGTTCGCCATTTATTTCAATCAAAGCATATTTAATCCTCTCATTTGCTTTCTAAGCCGTAAATAATAAATTAAAAAGAAATTAAAAAGAAATTGTACTCAGTGTCGACCTTCACTTAACATAACATAGCATTGCTATTAAAACTTTCAAATTTTGTAATTTGTCTACATCTTAGTTCAGAGAATTTGAATAGAGGAGGAGTAGCAGTAGCTGAGTATATAATGGTTCAGATCACCATATGTTGAGACCAATGGCTCGACTCCTCCCTACAACAGTAATTTGCCACTTAAAAAAATCCTGTCGCTGACTCACTTCTATCTCCAAGTGATTCCATGGCAAAAATTTCTAACCGAACTAAAAGCCAGAGGTGTTAACCTAACCAAATGGTAGGCGCTAATCATTTATTTTATATTTGATGTTTATTTTTCCTTACGGAGAATATGAAAGTTTGACCCTCGAAACAGAACATTGCCCAAATTAAAAAATTAAAAAGCGACGATAATTTTCAAATATAAGGAAAAATATAGAAATGATTCGTTTAATTAATCTGAATTCAATATTTGCCCTAAACAATTCAGTAAGGTTCTAATTTAATTAAAATTAAATTAAAAAATCCATCAATTAAATAAAAAAGAGAGCGATTTTAAAAAAAAATATACAAAAAGCATACATTTATATTTATTGAATACTAACCAAGCAGGGCCGAAAGCGCCATGTGCTCGTATTAATAACAACAGTTAAAATAACAAATAATGAAAATTAGAGATAAAAAAGAAAATATGACAAAAACTAAAGTAAGAGGAAATGAAGAGGAATTACAAAATAGCATAGTTTGAAGTGATGGTATTACTTATGTATAATCGATTAGCAAGAAACAAAATTTTAAATTTCCTGCATAATCCGAGAATTAAAAAATTCGTCAATTAAATGAAAAATGAAAAAATAATGTGAACTTATTAAATAATATAATAAATGATATTATTTAAACATTTTTTAAAAATAAATAAAGAAGACGCACAAACTGCATCATTCGGTAGTTTATTCCAGTAAATAATAGTGTGAATAAAGTAATCATGAGTCCTTAGTTTAGTTTTATAGGTTTTAGTAATTTTAGCCCATTAGATCTTGTTGGATTCAAATTTGATCCAAAATAGTGATATTTCGAATAATAAATTTAGCGCAACCATTTAGATTTCACAAGCATAAATTAAATCTTGTTTAATTCAACGAACTGAGAGAATTTGTATTATTCAAATTATTTCATAATTAAAATTACTATTAGAAGGGAGGCAAAGCATAAAATATTCTTCAGTTATTATCTTGATTTCCGGTATCTCGGCTAGTAACAGGTAGGTACAAACAATTCGTACACTTTGATAAGAAAACCTTCAGTTCCGTTCGTAAACGAACGAAAAATAAAATTTAGTATTTTTGAGGATTGCTTTACTACAGTTCTGCAGTAAAGATCGAAATTAAGATTTTCATCCATGATTATGCCAAGATTGGAAATATGTAAGACCCGCCTGATTATGTTACCATTAATAAAAAATTAGGAAGATCGAATCCTTTCAAATTTGTACAAGCGCTATACTTTTGAAAAGGTAATTTGCCTGCCATATAGCCAGTTGGCAATTCTATTTCATCCTGCAGTGGAGACAGGTTATCCAACTTACCATTAGAATAATAAATTTTACAGTCATCAGCATAAAGATAAATGTTAGAGTTTAATATATACATTTCATATTCACTGTCATCTAATCGTATTTTCAAATACTTAAAAACGTTTATTTTTTCTTCGAATCCATAACATAAAATTTCCACAAATAAATTTACTTATTAAAAAAGAAATTTCTTCGAAGAAAGTCTTCCTTAGAATATAAAAGAGAATGATGACTGATTCTGACAGTCGTAGCTATTAGTAATAAATATTACCAAAATTTAATGAAACATAAAATTATATGCGGCAGTAATTGATAGAAAGATAGAAAAAACAACACAAAAGACTAAATTTAAAGATTAGTTGAATTATTTACATCCAGGATAATATTTATTTCTTCGACAACGTAAAGCGAACCTCGAATTCAGTAATCTCTGTTTCTGCACCACCTGGCTCATCATAGTCAACCCATTCCTGAAATTTCAAATGAAAAGAATCAACAAAAGAAGATTTACTAAAGATAAAATTATAAAATTATAATCTTTAGTAAATTAAATTATAATACAAAGTGAATTCGAAGCCATTTTTTTAAAATCTTAAAATCAATAACCAACAAACTTTTTTAAATTACTTTAATATAGATTAATAAAATAAAGCAATGAATAAAAAATTCGCGAATGAGGCTAAAGGAACAAGAAAGTAGTCCATTTCATCCAATAATATGTCATTCTAGTTAACTGCGATGCAATGAGAAAAATTTAGTTCAAAAAATTAAATTTAATTCAAAGTCTTGAATAAGAAATGAAGAAATAAGAAAATTATTATTGTTTTTGTTGTTATTTCAAAGCATTAAAATAATCGGTAAGCGAAAACGATAAGATCAAAAGAAATAAAAAAAGAGAATAATAATATGAAACAATAGGAAATTTCAGTAAAATAAACCTTTTCGGTGAGATCGATGTCATCAAAGACTGTATTTGATTGAGTACTCTTTGCAAGCCACGTTCTCTGCAAAACGAAGGCGATTTAGACCTTTATCCAATTAAACCCAATAAATACCGCAACATAAAGGTCATCATTAGTGCAGCATAATTACCCGCTAAGCAAAAAAATAACGCAATAATAAATTGAAGAAAGAACTGAAAGGAAAATATTTATTATAAAAACCATGAACACTAAAGACAAATAAATAATCAAATAAATAATCTAAAATAATGCCAGATTTTGAATTCAAATTGAAAATGGGCAAAAATATATAAAACCTTAAAATCACTGAACAAAAAAGAAAGGATGAATTTTTTTAAACAAAGGAGTGGTTGTTGAAGATATTCAATAACGATAAAATACAAAAGTAAATAGGTCATATTACTAATTCGGAAGAATCACTAACTCTAGGATCAAAATCAACTGGCTCAAGACCACGACAATCCATCTTCAATACCGGCTGAAACTGCAAATTGTTCTCGATTGAATATGGTGTGAGAGAGTGGTGCAGAATTTCTAGAAAAAAATTATTTATACGAATAAACAGATTTTTCCAACCAGAGTTCAAATCTATTAATATCGAAAAAAAAAGCAATACACGAAAATGATCGGCAAATAATTCGTTGAACGATTACAGTGGTGAATATACACTCTAATAACTCACGTAATGTATTGACTCTTTCACATAGTTTGCATTTAATTACTATATTCGCTAATCCGCGACCTCCAGGAACTTCCATCGTTTCCTTCAACAGTAATAATAAAAATTATAATGAACTGAAACTGTTCGTTAATCCCTTAAGCTATTATAAAGTTCCTCAAATCACTATTAGTTAATTTACACATAATATTTAAATGATGCAAATGAAGAAAAAATAAATACACCGAAATTATTGCATACTGCCAATGGTCTGGCTTTTCACCACAATTTGTACATTTCAGCTGCAAAAAATTAATAAAAAGTTCATAAAGGACTGGAAAATCGCTAGAATTTAACCGAGCTTTAATTTTACATTCAGGACAAAAAACGAAAAAGTTGCTGAATAAATGCAGAGCCTAGAATAATTTTAATAAGCTAAAATATTTTACCAAAGTAGGATTAAATATAAATTCTCATAATTAATTTCTCATAATTAATTAACATCTAAATTCCAAGATTCTTCGATAAAATAATTTGCAATAAATGATTATAGGCCGAAGAAAACAATAAAAAATAAATTATAAAAAACCACGATCACATTATAAAAATTATGAAATTATAAATTATTAATAAATTTTTTTTTTTATAATTTATTATATATTACAATAAATTATAAAAAAACTTACCTGGAAATGCCATCGAAAATTTTCAACATCGGCTGGCTGCAGTTCGGTGATATTGACAAGAGAGGCCTTCATTTCGAGTGCAATTACCGGCTAAAAATATAAGCGATAAGAAAGATAAAAAAACTAATCTAATGCAGAAAATCGAAACAAGCTGTGTCGTGTAATTCATATAATCTCACGTAATAATGTTTATTGTAATCAGATCTGAATGGTAACTATTTTAACGAAATAAAATTCAACTTTGCCGCGAAAATAATGCAAAAAACGTACCATTATAATAAAAGCGAAGCCTGAAAAAATAATTTAAAGTAAAGTAAGGTTTATGAAAAAAAATTATCAGAAAACCGAACAACTGTCAAGTAGATGCAATCACCTTATAGGAATAATTCTATCATTATTTACATCAAATAAAAAAAACTATAAAAAAATATAAAACATAATTCTATGGAACATTAACCGTGTTATCTAATATTTGCTCGTTTCGAGTATAAAATATTCGAGTATAAAAGAGAGGTCGATCTGGCCGCAAGCCAAAAATGACCAAGTATTTTTCTTTCTTCAGATCTACGAATGAAAACTTTAATTGAACAATGCATATCACAGATGATGGTATGTACAATAAATATAAGGAAAAATTAAAATTACATGAAATAAACCATAGGAGATGGCTAAAATAAAGCAGAAAACTGCCTCTCCACCTAATCAATAAACCATTATCAAGCGAAGCGAGAATACACTGAAAAAAAATTATTTCTATTAAAAAAGATCAGCAAATGAAAAACAACTTTAAGAACAAATAATGAACCATAAGTAATCGAAAAATACTTATACGGTGATAACAAACAAAGAAATCGCTCTAAAAAAAATCTACTATACGTATTTACACGAAATTCGAAATTCCAAAAGAAGAAAGTGGAGATTTACTATCATTTTTCGTATGTTTTGATAGTGAGAACTTTATTTCGAATAAGCGAAATTCTTCATCGTCCATGAAAGTTTTACAATGCAAAAAATTATTGTCGTTACTCGGCACAGATTTACCGAATAAAAAGGAATTTTTATATAAATAATACCAAGCGTTTGAGCCAGGGCGCAGTTTTAAATGACGAAGCACTTTTCTTTTTATTGATATTATATTCTGAAAAAAATGCAAAGAATCAATATTTTCCAAATTCAAATATAGACCATAGCTTCAAAATAACTCTAAAACTCTTTCAGCTACCTTCATTTCTGGTCAACAAAAGCTCCATTAACTATCAGGATAATAATTGTTCTGCAAAAGTATAGATGCTCTACAGCATTGTCTGATTCCACTTTTAGGTTTTCTAAGAATACAACCCATGACACTTGAACAAAGAAACATACCAGTAGACTAGTCCGCTCCCAAAATATTATAAAAATTTTAAATGAAATCAAAAATAAATCATCTTTAACAGTTATCAAATAGCAGCCACACTTCTCATTTTTCCTATATTCAACTTACAATATTGAAATTTAGAGCTAAGAATTGGGATTATATGTAACGGAATAAAAAAATTTTTGATAAAATTACGGGCTCGTTGTGGCATTTCCTGCAAAAAACGAAAAAAGCAAAGAATATTAAAATATTACCTGATCGATTGTTGATATAAGCTCGGGTATGCCTGCGCCAGTCAAACACGAAATATAATGCATGTTCGACTCTTTATCGATTATTGAAGAAACTTTATCTACTTTATTGCCAACTATAATCATCGAATCGAGTAGAGATTGCCGTATTTTTAGATTAGAAAGCGTTTTAAGAACACTTTCTCGCTGAGCGAAGCGACCCGGATGCGAAACATCTTCGATATGAATAAGGAGATCCTGAAGAAAAATTCGCGGTGCTTTTTAAAATTTTTCGATTAATTTTTCTATTTTTTTATTATTAAGTGAATAAAATGTTATTAGTGAGAAAAATTTGAAAGCACTTTTAATAAACCGAAACTTTGCTCGTTGCGATAATGACAACAAAAAATTTATTTAATGATTAACTGCGTTAATCACGTGACTGAGAGTAGCTTGGAAGGATGCGAATAAATTGATCGGCAAATTCGAGATGAAACCAATAGTATCGGTCAAATAAATTGGAGTACCAGACGGGAGACGACAAAAATGTGTAGAAGAATCGAGCGTAGCAAATAGCCTATCCTCCACAAATAATGCTTTACCAGTGAGTCTAGTGCATAAAATTTTTTTGTACATTCATTGAATAAGACAACCTTTCGGCATATCAAAATTTATTAACAGTGAAAAACTAACAGTTAAAAAGTAAAAAGAAGAAAATCTTGGAATATAATAATTCTTTTTCGCAATTAAGGATTATGATTAATATTTTTAAAAACTTACAGTTTGATAAAAGAGCTTTTACCAACGTTTGTATAGCCAACAACCGCAATAGTAGCAACCTTCTTATTTTCTTGCCCTTTTGTTAAATTGTTGTTCTTCTCCATTATTGCCTTTAACTTTTTTCTAAGTGAATGTTCGCGCAATCGAAGCATTTCACAATGATCTGACCTGATAATAGAATAAAAATAAATTAAATTTCAGTTTTCTTCATGACCAAAAGGAAATCCTGAGAATCAGTTAAAGAAGATAAAGAAAAATTTCCATATTTTCTATTCATTTAAGATAAATCAGATTTTAACCTTAATGCTATTGAATAAGCAGCATGAAAAACATCCGTTTCACTCTTAATCTGTGAATTTATTCTTTGTCTGAAATACGCGATAGTATACTAGCTGCATGAATTGTTAAAACGGGTAGAAATTGTCAGTCTGGTGAAACTGGTGAAAAATAAAATACCGAATATATGGAATCTCCGCGAGTTTAATTTGCAGAATAGCCTCCTTCGTCTTCGCATAATGTTTAAAAATATTCAAAACGACATTAAACCTATCGAAAATTGGAATTCCAAAAACGGAGTAGAAGTGTCGCTGAAATATAACAAAGTGTCACAAAAAAGTGAAACAATAATGAAAAGATACAAAAAGCATCTAATTTATTCATAAAATTAAAAGACATAAGACCAGTTATAAACAGAAAATTATAACTTGAGATTCACAATAAAAATTACGATGGCGATGTAAATTTGAAACATTTTAAAGTTATTAGGTGCTAACCAGAAGTCGGAAAAAATCAAATCAAGTTATAATCAAAATAAATTTCAATCCAGCAAATCTATTTCACGGAAATATTCAAATCCTTCAGACCTTTCATGTAATGCTTTTGGTTTCAAAATCAGAGCCACTTCTTCTTTCTAATATCAAAAAATAATAGTCTGATTTAGACAATAAGATGAAATTTTGGAAATATTAGAAAAAAAACTTTGTGAAATATAATGGAAAAGATAATGACTGAAAAAAAGAACCTGCTGTTCAGGTGATAGGACGTCAACATTAATCATTATAGCTGTGACACGATCATTTCGTAATTGTTCCTTCAATTTTTCTATTCTTCCTTTAGCCCACATATTCTTTTTTTTTGTACTATAATCAGCACCAACGATTGAAGAGCTAAAAATAACCAACCAACTAAACAAAAGAATTACGAGAAAGAATCATGAAAAACTATTAACTTCTTTCGAAAATCTAACAAACATTATAACTATTGATTCTATTCACGCTTACGAAAACGAAAGTAATGCTGATACGACATCTTGTGGTTAATCTATAAAACTACTGACAAGCAATTAGGAAAATGCAGACTCTCTTATCGCTTCTCATTTCACAACGAAATTTTCCTAAGAACTTTCTCGAACAATTCAGCTAATCTCAATTAAGTATTAATTAATTTGAATGTTAATTTTAAATATAAGTTGGATTAAACTTTATGAAAATAAAGTGAGAAAAAAATCATATATCAATTCTTACCTCGTTACTCTTAAATAAGGTAAAGTATTCACAAGTGAAATGGCTTCATTTAACTGAAGTTCAGGACTTGTAAGAAGTGACGTAGAGTGCTTGCCCCACCGAACCTTTGGATGAACAACCATTACTCGATGTGTTGCACCAAAGAAACCTTGCGCACCGAAACATTGTTTAACAATATTAAATTCCTGTTGTAAACATATCTTATCTACTTTTAACGTACAAAAACGCCGAAAAACTATTCTGGCCATAAATTTTTTGCCTGAAAAAACCAAATAATCATATTTCAATAATCAGCTTCCGTCCAATTTTTTTCACTTAAAGCCGATATTCTTAGTTGTTGAAATTTGGTTAATATGAATAATTTTACAATTTAGTTATTTCTTCAAAAACTAGGATCCCCTCTTAAATTTTTTTTATCGAACTCTATAAAAACAATTTTAAAATTTCAGAAAAGTAGGCATATCTAATTAGATCAAGGTTCTCTTCTTTTTATAATAAAGGAAAGGGGCCGAGTAGATGATAAACTGAGGCTGCCACATTGAAAGGAAAGGATCCTGAATTTAGCGTCAGCAACCCATTGTTGAAAAATCTGAATAACTTTGACAACCAACCACTATTTCTGTCGCCAAACGATTCCCCGGCAAAAATTTTTAATTGTGTTGTCTGGTAGCGAATTGCAGCCACTTATTTTACTGCTTAAGAGGAGAAGATATCAGAATCTCGCTTAAACAAAAGTACAAGCAAGTGCCAAACACCACTCAGAGTTTAATATTACCAACAATATTTAGTATATTATGTAAATTTTCTCAATATTTATGAATCCAAAAGAACAAAACGCGAAAAACAAATAAATTTACTGCTGATAAATATTACAATTACCCAAAAATGAAGTAATCACAAAAAAATGAATAATTTTCGCCACCCACTTTAAAAAAAAAAGAAAGACTTAATGCAATATACTATGATGACTAAGTTCTTCCTTAGAATTTCCATACTACCAAACATCCTAAGAAAACGAAAATGAGTTATTACTTCGATGCAAATGCATCTTTATTCCTTTGAATCTGGCTGAGCAAAAGAATATATAAAAAACACATCAACATCAAAAAATGACATAGAATTCGGAAAATGGATTTCACTAAAAATAACCAAAATATATACAACTGACAAAAGTTAAATAAGTAAAAAAAAAACATTTAGACAATCTATTTATATATATATATATATATATATAAGCTAATAACATTGCATGCGATAAAATGTCACGCGTTTTACGCCACCTTATTATCCGTTATTCGCTTATATCCGCTTATTATACAAATGTTAAATTTAATTAAATTTCATTTTCAAATTTTTCGAAACGATTATAATAACATAACCTTTTGCGAATCATTATATAATGTAATAGAAATAGCAATTGTCATATCTTTTTCATTATATGAGCATTCGTGATCTTAGTGATAACGGTCGATATTTATATTTGGATTAGTCAGCTGATGAGCTATCACTGAAAGCAAATATTGTCCTGCAACCATCTTGAACATTTACAAACCTTTAGAATAAATAAGATAGCTGATAATTTATGTCTAAACGAAGTAAAACTAAGGAAAATCTGAAAAAAAAAAAATTTCAGGTCCAAAATGGAAACAAGAATATAAATATATTACAAGAAAAAATGGTATTGAAATGAAAATGAATAAAAACGAAAAAATGGTAAAAATACAGAGATTCTCTCAAGTGACATAAGAAAAGACTGATTTCAGTCGTAATGCGAAAAACAAAGGTTCACAATTATACTATTTTAACTGTACTATATATTTTTGTAGTTAATTAGCAAAAAAATAAGCAAAACGAGGAAATCTCTTATTTGGGCCCTGCAAAATCGTGCAAGTTATTTAAAACTTTATCGATAACTTGTGTATTCAATTTTGTTCTTTTTGCAGGAACTGGAGAATAAGCAGTATCTGTAGATGCTGAATAATCCGAAAATGAAGCTGAATAAGGTATTGCGACATATGCTGCACAAGGTGAATCGATCTGAGCTATGTTAGTGAAAGTGCTTCCGGAAGACTCAGAAACTTGTACATTAGAACAGGTCACTTTTGGAATTGAAAAAGGTTTCGCGAGCTGTAATTGTTCCGAAGAAGAGCATGGCATAGTAGTAAAACCAATGGATTTCGGTAACGGCAAACATAATATATTTTTTGATGAAGAAGTATCCTAAATGATTCACATAAAGCCATAAAATCAACTCATTTCATTAAAAAAAATTTTGGGCTATAATTCATAATCTTTACCGATAAACCATTCGCGTTATTCAATTTTTTAATTTTTTCCATAATAAAAAGCAAATTCAACAGAGATTTTAACCTTATTGACTACAGGAGATGCACTGTTGATATTAGGTATTTGATCAAGTGCAGCTTTTAAAAAATTATTTGAAGCACCTTTTACAGCATATAAGCTTGACGGTAAGGAATGCGAAGGCTATAATAATTTATTTCAGATTAACAGATTATAAACCAAAAGCAACAAATGGAAAATCGACTACTCTTTAAATATGTAAAACCTCAGTATACTGTGAGATAAAGACACCTGAGATAACTGCCTAGCATCGAATCGAACATCTAATAGCGCTCTGAGCCTCATCCTCATTGCTTTTTCCAAAACCATTCCAACTAAAAATGAAAATAAATTATAAAATTATATTCAAAGCAATTATACACACCAAACAAAAATTTCAAATTTCATTTGATGAGTGATAATTTAATAATACACAATTAGATGATGATAAAATAACTCCAATCACCGCGAGCTGAATGTCCCCCGCCAACCAACAAATTTTCACGACCCTTGTTAATTCCCGAAGTGACCACCATTTTACTTGCACTTCTTTCGGTCGATGTCGCTGGCTGCACTGAATCTTTAAAAAACGATTCTTTCATAACCTCATCCCTTTGAGAATCTTTTGCTTGGTCCTTCTTATATGAATCTTTGAACCCTAAAAATGAAATTGATTTAAAAAAAATCAAAGAATAATAGATGGTAATCAAAGTACTCAGGAACGCAGAAAAACTGATTTTTTCAATGTTGAATTCAAAATTTTCAACGTTGAATTCAATGTTAAATTAACTTCCGCAAAATATTTGAATTTAACTGAAAATTGAAAATATATGAAGATAGTTTAATCAAAAATTATTTTATTAAATTAAATTAAAACGAAAATTAAAAACGTGCACTTTAACAGAACAATCAAAATGCATCAAGCGAGAACGAAAAATGATAAAGTAAATCCCAAATCCGCCATACCAAAATAAATATTTTCAATATATCATGTCGAAAATCAACTTTTTTTTTGAGATTAATAAATTGAGATTTCGAAACTAAAACACGAAAAATTTTACCAAATAAAAGTGGAATTCCCCGAAAGTTTAAAAAACTGCAGTATGAGGCCCCTTAAAGCTTGAACCCAGCACAAGCCAATAAAAAAATCTCCTATCGATTTTTCAACTTTTTGTTTCAAATTTCAGAATCATTGCACCATACAATGTTAACATATATTTTCATATTCATAAATATCTAAGCACAAGAAACTGAAAAGCAAAATTATAATCCACCTATTGATCACCATATGATAACCTATTATATATTTCTGATTTAAGAAAAAACTATTCTTACGCCTATATAGAGGGTCAGCTACCATAGATAGAGGCAACAGATCATGCAGTATCTTGCAGGGAAAAAGATACTTCAGATTTAATTTTGATTTAAGTTTAACACTGGATTAACGAATTTAAAAATTTACGCTCATCTCTAAATTAAACTATTTTGTAATAATTAATTATTGAGAAGATTTCTGAGCGAGTGATAGCAATAGGGATTATTCGGTAAGTTGAACTACAACTACCAAAATCAAAAACGAACCAAAAAAAACCAACCAAAATCTTGTTGTGGAGGTCGAATAAACGTGTTGAAAATCTCATCCAGCACTTGATCACTTTTCTTATCTGCCTGGAAGCACTAAAGATTGGAGAATTTACAATATATAAATAATAAATGAATTAATAAATTAAGTTAGAATCATGGGAAAAAATTGCTCAATGGGTTGCTCTCACTTGCTCTCGCCTTGAAGCGCCGATGCTAATGTTTTATTTCCAGTGGAAGTAGTTATAACTTACCTTGAGTTATACCTTGAAGCGACTCACTTATACTTCTATCGCCAAGTGACCCCCTCCCCTCTGGCAAAATCTATCTAGTCTGATAAATCAGCAAAGAAAGCCTAACCAGAAATAACCATACTAAAAAAAATAAGAATTATTTTTATTCTTTATTATGAATTATTAAATAAAATTTGGCCCTTATAAAATATTTGCTTTGATTAAAATTGAATCCGATCATGCAACCCCGTCTTTTAGAATCTCGAATTATAGAATAAAATAATTACTATCTTAGCTTTTTTCACACTTTTTGCTTCACATTTCACATTTTTATCAAGAGATTCTTCAACTTTGGTTATATTATCAGAAATGCGAGATTCTTTGGCAGCGAGAAACGATGATTTCGCTCTGCAATAAATTAAAAAATTAAACAATAAATTAAAACAATTAAAACAATAAATTAAAAAAAAAAATTATGAATCTACCTGTAAACTTCAAAACAACGGCACAAAGTAAATCTTCAGCCGTTTTCTAAAACTATTTAAACCAATTGCACCTCATTATATAATATAAATTCCATATAACAGAAACATCATTTTCTTCAAAAAAATAACTCAGTAATTATTAAACATAAAAACAGCAAAAAAAAAACGTCAAACATCAGAAGAAACCGAGTACCTTGCTTTCTCATCAGCTGATTTAATGGATTTATAAGTTGTTGCTTTCGAAGATTTATCTATTGTTTCGTCACCAAAAAGATTTTCCATCAAGTCTTCTTCACTAACTGAATCCATCTTTTTTTTGTGACTATAATCCCTTTCTTCCTTGATTCTACACAAATCGTCCGATGCGTTCCTTCTATCAGAAGCAAACTTCGCCTCATTTTCACGTAGCACGACCCAATTTGATTTTTTGATTTTTTCTTCTTGTTTTTCCTTTTCTATTCGCATTTTTTCCTTGTCCAATTTCTCTTTACGTTTTTTTTCTCTTTCTTCCTTTTCCTTTTCTTCCCTTAATTTTTCCTCTTCATGACGCTGCTCTCGTTCAATTGCTCGGCGTTTTTCTTTTTCTAATTGTTCCTTGTGCTTACGTTCGAATTCATCCCTTTCTTGAAGAAAGCCAATTTTCGAATTATTGTTTTTTTTCTCCGGATTCGGCATATCTTTTATTCTTTTGCACTTATATTTAGATATGACTTTCAAACGAGGATCAAAATGGAATGAAGATGCTGGGTCAATTTTACAAATGGACGCTTCTTCCGATTGACTATTTATTTTTGGTTCATTTTTATTACAATTCTTCATTTCACCTAAATCTCGCATTTTAGTAACCTTTGAAACTTTCATCTGCTTGTTTACTTGTAGTTCATGCGCATTTTTGTAGGGTTTTTCATATTTTGCAATCTTACCACTACTTAATACAGTAGTTGAGCTAGTCTCTGAAAGTTCAATCTCTTCGATAAATTTCTTGCCATTCTTTTTATTTTTCTGTGAACCAATTTTAGCTCGATTACTTTGATCGCTTTCTTTATCTTTTTTTTGCATAAATTTCTTGTTACATTCTTCACTGTATTTTTTACGTGGTTCTTGATCAACATGCTTTTCTGATTTGTCAATTGGGAAAACTTTTTCTCCAGACGTTTCCTCATTGTTAAGAGCTCCATGCATTTTCTTTTCTTTCGAAACTGATGAATCTTGGATCTTATCTTTATTTGATTCCTCATTTAACTGAGAAGCAATTGAAATTTTTTCTTTACTTATTCCCACTGGCAAGACATTTTCTAAGAAGCCACTAGTTTTAGTGGTTTCTTCACCATCTCTTTTAAGCACCGATATCGAGTGATCGGAATCATTTCCTGAACAAATCTGCTTAAACAAAGGAGTGATATATTTATTTCCGCTTTCTGTTTTTTTTTCGTGCTCTTCATGCATTGCAATTCCAACACCAGTTTTAAAAATCGTTTCATTTTTAACATCTTCAAGGTTCCGAATATTTGGTCTGCACTGTGAACTATTCTTCTGGTTTATTACACTTTTTTCTTCATTGGAGGTGAAAGAACCAACTGCCTCAGAAATATTAAAAGATGAAAATTCGACTCGATCCTTGAATAGAGTGCTTTCTTTCAAAGCCTGAAAAAAAGTATCAAAGGAGAAAAGAAAAGATTAAATGAGGTTCTAAAAGATATGAAAAATGTAAATGAATGGTAAATAAAAAAAAGATACTGGTTTTCTGTTTTCAAATGCTCGAGAAGATTTTCTATAATTCAATCGGCCAATTTCAGATCTTATGACGTTCTAAATTAAGAAATAAAATGAATTTATAATAAAGTTTATTTTGATAAAATAATAAATTGAGATTAACAATAAGAGGTTGCATAAACGCTTTATTCTATTCCATGAACTTTATCCCTATTGCATATACACATTTTCTCATATTCTAATCTCAAATAAAGATAAAAAGTAACCGTTAAAAAAGTAGCCATGTCAAGAAGTCATTTTACTTATCTAAAGAAGAAAAATATAAAATATTAAATAACCGGTGTTTAATTATGAGTTTGATTAAAAAAATTTTGAAATAGAAGATAAAACCTTCGGATAAGATATTTCTTTCGAAAATTCTGTTGAGTTTTGCTGAAGCTCAGATAAAGAAAGCACAAGAGATTGCGGCTCCGTGAATGTGCTTGGAAAAGATGAAGAAACCTCAAGCGGAATATTCGATAAATTCTGGTTATCCACGTCAAAACGCTCATCGATCTGAATAAAATATATGACATTATTATATAAAGTCTATACCATGTAGTCTGGTGCCCTAATCTATCTTTCGCGAAAATGAGGAATCATGCTTTTCTTCAAACATCAAAAAAACTTATTGTTTTTCTTCGAAGCTTCCAACCAGGCTATTAAAATACGCTGCAAGCTAACCACATCTGATGTCTCAAGACTTTCTTGACCAGATTTGATTTCCTGGCGTACTGCTTGACCACTTTTACGTTCTTCTTCGATTCCACTCGAAGTGTCAAAATATTCTGTCAAATTTAAGGGCATTTCACATTCAATACTCTCAATCAGCTCTTCAAAATGTTCATTATATATGAAGCGATCAAGTGAACCAATAATACTGTCGTCGACCAATGGGAAAGATGTCTACAAACAATTTTTTATATTCATAAAGTCAAATTTTTAAAAATTTTTCGCCTAATTATGGTACAGCTGTATTCAAAGAACTTCAATTATGCAAATTAAGCGGGAAAATGCTATTAAACATTTGCAATCAGCAACTTGTATCCGCTATATACTTATAAACTTATATATTGCAAAACATTCGAACCGAATGAGACGAATCATGACTTGCGTTTATACCACCATCAAAATACTGCTGAGCGGAATGCACAACTGGCTCCACAATTTCCTTTAATAATTCTTTTCGTTTCGCTTCCATACTAACAGGCAAGGGACATTTTCTTAATTATTAATTATAAGAAGACTCTTGAAAAATTCATGCTAAAAAAAATTTTAAAACAGATATTTGAACTCAGTGTGAAGCATCCGATGTAATAGTGTTACTAGTTAAAGTATATTCTTTGCCACTTCTTTTCACAAGAACTGGCAAAAAACCTCGATAGTGTGGAATAGCAAGGAATACCAATCAAGATGTGGATTCATATGGTTAGGACAGATTCTAGATGCAAATTTCTCAACAATATATATGTACAGACAGTAGAAAAAAGAATGGCTTCAGTTAGTTTCAAACATGAAGAGTTTAAAAATGCCTTAGTCTTATAGTCAGCTTGCATAACTCGTAATCATGTGCGTTGTTAGACGAAGAAAAATATGTGATAACAAACTATGCTAACAGAATAATAATATAGATATTTATTTAAAAAAACAGAATAACAAAATCAAAGAAAAAATTGAACATAAAGTTCTCCTCCTCCCCCTTCCAGAAAAAAAAACCTGCGTAAAGAAGAGGATTCTGAGGTATTGGCGCTATTAGTAACGTTTTTCGAGGGTTTCGACTGATCATTATTGTTATTATTATTCATTTGTTGATGAATCTTTTCCACATCATTATCCATGCTCTGTGGAACTGCATAAACCGAAGCACATTTTCTGAATAATAAAAATAAAAATGGTCGATTAGCAAACAATTATGCAATCATATAAAAGATAAAAAAAATCAGCCTTTTAATTTGTATGCGTCGAGAGAACTAAATATGGGAAGAAAATCGATGACGAACGCATTTTTGAAAAAAAAAAAGAAACAAACTCGAATGGAGGTGCACATCGACCATATAATACTTTTTGAGCATCTGACCAAAACCTATCAGGCGAAGTAAGAGCTGTATATTCATTTGCTAATGTACGCAATTTAAGGCCAAAATCAAGAAATGTAGAAGGTAATTCGAAATCTCCAAACTGCACAAAACGCTAAAACATACGAGATGACCTCTTAAATACCTCTAATACCTCTTGAATACTTCTTTTTTTTTTATCTATTTTTAATATTTTCATTAAAATTATTGCAAAATTTAAGGAATGATCAATAATCTCGCTTCGGAAAAAAATCACTTTGATGATTTCTTCGAGATTTTTTCCATATATACAATCATTAAGTATGAATGATGTTCCACTTTTACGAAATTGTCTAAGAACAGTTGATTCTTCCATGAGACAATCCAATGATTTTACATACTAAAATATCATTTATTGCTTTCATTCTTTTAGTTTACTGAAACTAAAATAAAATAGATGAAAAGAAAACCTCAAAAAAAGGAAAAAACGTTGGAGTTCTTTCATTTTTTTTACGCGATGGACTCCCTTCGTCTTATGATGAAACCCACGAACTTGCCCTTCAAGCCAAAGGATCCCTTCTCGGAGTAATTAAATGCATAAGGCAAAATAAAGTATAAAAAAATAACGCAATTTGCAAATCTGTAATTTACAATAAGTCACAGATACTATTTATACTATGCCTTTTTATCTATTTTTATTCATAATTTTTTCGAATCAGAGGAAAAGAAAAATATCAGAAGCTAATAAAAATGAAGAGAGAAACTCTTCCTCATTTAGATTTATAGGGCTACTGAAATCTGTCCGCTGGAAAAGGTCTACCCAAAGGTATCACAAAAAAATTTGGATAACAATGAAGCTTTAATGAAATAAATTTTTTGTGGCTCAGCCGAAACGAAACAAGCAATATTACGTACATTTTGACGTACTAAATAGCCAGCAACAATACCATCAATCACTCGTTGATCCACTAACCCTTGCATATTCGCCATCCCCTTTCTAGTAAAATTGCTGCTGCTATATCAACGATTGTTTAACACTAAAATATTTATACACATTAAATATAATGAAAAATTGACATTAACAATAACAAACATAGGTAAAGAATCTCTTCGGATTCAGCTTCACGGAATTTCCACATCTATGTAAGTACTTCAATCAACTTCATTACTTTACAAATAAATCCGACCAATATTCTTGAATAGTTGGAAAAAAGCTAAGAATAAGCTAAGAATAATGCTGAGAAAGAAAATAGTAATCACAACGGCAATAACAGCAGTAATAATAAAATTAATAATATACAACAGAAGTAGTAATAAAAAAAATAACGCTGGTCGAAATAATAAGAGAAATAAGAGAAATAATAAAAAAATAATAACAGTAATAGAATGTAAGAAGTAAATGATTAGCAACCAGTCTGGCGGTACTAGCTGGGCTCATTCCGATGGCTGTTAGAGTGCATTGCAGGAAGCATCGAGAGGAGTGCACCGAGAGGAAGCTAGATGGCGACAAACGTGGAGATAGGCTGCCGGCGCGACTCCTTAATCAGCTTCAGCACTCACAGTGACACGATAATCTCGACAAGGGACAGCTCGGCGAGCCACATACGCGACAGCGATAATGACTCAAAGTTGGTAAATGAAACGAACTGCCTTCTGAGAAATAAAAAATGTCTTAGAAGCCTTGGAAAAGACTATTTCGAGAATAAAAAACAACAATCGCATTGATGGGAAAAAGCAAATATTAATATAAATAAAATCTGTTAAGGAATTTAGAAAAACCGACTAAAAACTAAAATAACCAATTTACCAAACACGAATCCACGAAATCGGAAACAATCTCAAACTTAACACGAGAATGATTACGGGAAAAAAATTTGAATAATCTGAAGCCGACAAATAGAAAATTATTTGGAAGGGAAATTGTCGCGCTTATTTAATAAAACTTATTAATTTGAGTGAATTGTGCAGCGAAGAGTGCGCATATTGTGAAGCTGTTTTCGTCGTAACTTGCGGTTATTTTGCAGTATTTGCGACCATGGAAATGTGCTTGGTTCGCGTAACGAAGTGAACGCTTCTGCGGAGGTGTTTTTTGGGACGCGCGAACGTCGTTGGGGAAGCACTGATTTCGAGAAAGGAATAGACAAGTAAAGAAACGCGAAAAAAGCGGAAGATCAATTTTTCATCGCTCGTGGAAGCTCGGTTTTCTCTTTAAAGGATCGAGCCGTGCAGAACTTTCCGTGCGTGCCAAGTGCTCATCGACCCTAAACTCTCTTGCGGCAAAAGGATTGTTCGTTTATTTGAGGGAGGTAATTAATTCGTGTTTCATCTTCGTGTTATTTTCCTCGTTCAATTTACAGCTGCTGGGGGATACTCGAGTAAATTGCTTCAGGCGAGTTCGTGAGTTTGGCTCTGCGGGAGTGCTTATTAGTTATGCACTTGTGCTTCTAATCTCTGATGTCGCCTTATTATAGTCAGTTGAGCCAGAAATTACGAGTGTTGTTAAGCGAAAAGGAAACTTTTTATTGTACAAAAATTAAATTTTATGAATAGGTAAAGTCTCACAAGTAGCATAATTTGCCTAAGGGGCCTATTGAATTAATTTTTCTAATTGAATAACTGAATGAAACTAAAAATTTTTAGCTGTTTCCATTGTCTTCCATTTATAATTGCAGCAGCTTTTTAAATAAAAATCCCCTAAATACTACCGAATTTCATTCATAAAGCATTCTATTTAACTTTAAGTCTTTCTGATTAAACTGGTTCTCCTGGCTATCAAAATGATACTTTCGCCAGAGAGTCGGTTGGGCTTAGAAATATAGCGAGTGCTTACCTCCACCCGAATTTTTTATTCATGCATAAAGCATAGACCGAACTATTGTTTTTGAATAGTTCCATCAGCATTTTTATTTAAAATAGTTCATATAAAGGAAATCAGTCGCTAAACTCCTTCACATTGAAGCTTATCTACTCTCTTCTTTCTTTATTTTCTACTTTCTGGTTTACAGTAGTCGAGTTGCACATGATTTCAGTTAAGGTTAAGTTATCGAGCGACCATTAAGTTCGATCCCTATATTTCGAGGAAATTAACTTAATGAAACACTACTGATACTGATCCCGTCTATATTTCTATCTTCAAGTTACTCAAAGAAATAGAACTACTCTTAAAAGAAGGAGTTTCGATATAAATTTCCCAGCACAAAAGAGTTCGAAAATTTCCTTCGCTTGCTTAAATCCACTATGAGTCAAAAGCCTTATGAGTTGAGCATGTTGATAAGGAAAAAATTTGGAACAATCAGCATGATCAGCACAACCATAATTTATATAAATTGGTCGATAGAGTTCCATTCGGATTGAAAATTTATTTAGAAAAATAAAACTTTACTAGAATCAGTCTAATTTTGAATTTTTCTAAAATACATTCAAATGTGTGAAAAAGAAATATGAGAAAAAATGATTAATTTTATCTTCAACTTTTTAATTGTTAATTTATTTATTTTTATTTTATTTATTTTGTTAAATGCAAAAGAAATGAAAGAAATTGATATTTCAAAATTTAAAAAGAATTATCCTTTTTCATTCATTCAATTTTTTCCATAAATTTCTTCTTACGAAGTTGTAAGTTCTCGTTCCTCCTTCTGAAATATGGAGTAAATTATAATTTTCTTCACGGGAAGTGGCAGAATTTCAAAATGATTGATTGTTGATTAGATTCTCAAATCGAGCATCCTGGTTCGTCAGCTACCTCCCTAAGAGGTCCCTCATTTAAAAAATCCATTGGGTACCTATCTGTGTTTATTTTCTTATGTGATTCCTAAAGAATCTGATCTCAGCTGTCAGCAAAGCGAGTTCAACTAGAAATAGCGCTAATCACTTTTTTTCACACATGAATTTAAAAGGAACTTTTTATTTTCGATGGGCAGGCGGAAAATTCCTTTTTTCGATTGTTCAAACTTGTTTTTAATCGCATTGAAGCGAATAAAATTTCGTTAAATTTTATGAATTTTCCAAATATTCGAAGAAGGAAGTAAAAAAGTAGCCTTAATTCACAAACCGATAAGAATTTTTCCAAGTTTTATCATTGTTTAGATAAAGTTGCCTTCAACGAAAATTTATTATTTAAAACATTACACAGCCGAACAAAATTCGTCCACTTGTTCTAATCTCCCAATTAATATTTTAATTATTTAATTTCTTAAATCTCCCAAGCAGAACTAGCAAAAAATTATTATTTCCTAACAAGCTAAATACTACTAAATCTATTTATCATATTCATGACAAAAAATGTGAAGTGCATTGGTTATATGGGGCGCAGAACTCTTTTAAATAAAATAGATCAAGATATAAGAAAAGAAGAGACCTTGAGTTTTAACCGTTCCCTTCATCTAAACCACTCAAGGAGAATCCCTCTATTATTTTTTTAGCAGATTTATAAGAAAATTCACTTTTTTGGAGGTACTGGAAAATAATGAAAATGAAAGAAAAGAATAATAAAACCTTCGAATTAAGTGACTGAATGACAAAAAAAATTTGAAAAAATAAAAAAACATACTAGAAATATTGTTTCGAGATTGATGGTACCAATGTCAAATACTTTTTTCGCTACTTTTCCATTAGTAATGTATTTCGACGGTAGTTGGAATTTAACCTTTCGTTGACCAGGCTTAAAGTTCCTCAGTGAAGGAAAGTTTAAAAAAATACCGTTTGTAATAAAACATTACTACATTCGATTGTAATTTGTGATACGAATAATTTAAGTAGATTAATCATAAATTAAAAATTAAATTGAAATAAACAAAAAATCTTAAAAATTGGATAAAAAATTTTAAACCTTTATGCCGTCGTCACAATCATGATAAATTTTAAAAACAGGATCGATTGATGTTAATTCACTTGTGCCGCCTTCGAGTTTGAATTCACCTGTAGCACTAGTATATCCTTGATCAAGAAGATCATCTGGATCAGGACCTGAAATAAAGAGGTGAGTAGTAATTGAGAACTTCAGGAAATTTAGATAATTACTATAAGCCACACTCAGATATTTTCGATATACTCGGTATATGGTGAAATCATCTTAAATCAGAAAAAACCTTGAAAGAATCCTAAAATTTCTAACATAAACGAATTAAGCCGGGAAATCCATTTATGGAAAAAAGAAATCCATTAAATGTTTCAGATCATAGCATCGAACCTAATTCATCTAAAAACAACTGCTATGAGCTGAGTACGCGACATTATTTATAAATTCTTACTTGAAACTAACCATCATCTTCGTCCCATAGTTTTATTCGGACATTAGCCGCTGGTGCTTCACCACATAGCAATTTCCCCTTAACAGCAATGGACTGATCTAGTAAAGCAGCACATTCCACAGCAAGAGCAGTAAAAAAAGCAACCAATCTAACACCCATTCTAAAAGTTATATGAGCTAAGCAGAAAAACAGCCGCTTGATGTGAATTTTAAAAACGCTCCCACTTTCGCTGCATTCATTCGTTTATCATTTATCATAAATTATCGTTAAGGCCTCTCTGTTTAATAAACAATGGTTTTGTTTTCTATAACATATAGATTAAAAGCAAGTTTTATGCAAACAAACATCATATAATTAGGCGCTTAGTTAATCCTCTAAGCCATTTAGAGATGGGATAAACAGGTAGATCTTCAATATTCATCTAGATTTCAGACTTTTAATGACATTTCCATTCTCCCTCAACGTAAAGAGTCACAAATCTCACCCATATTGCTCACCCCTAGTCGAAGAAACACAGAACCAAAGTGTGTTTCTCATGGTTCAGTTACCTCTTTTATCCAAAATGCCTCTAACTTCTGAAAGCATTCACCATTTCTGACATAGCTGGCTTTATTGATTGCTGCACTAATATCCTTTTGGGAGTATAAACAGAGTTGGCACCATCTAGATTTTACTTTACCAGTTGGCTTACTCCCCTCAGTGGGCGACGGTCTTTTTGCCCGACCTACAATAATCTACCACTCGACCATCGCAGCTCTAATGGCTTTTATACTGAGCATTAACGAGAAACCTTCAGTCAGATGGAAGTAAATAAATAAACAAATATTCTGTTTTCTCATTCGTTTCGTTCGTTTATTTCTTCATATTACATTTTTCTTACAAAAAATGAGGGAAACGAATGAAAAATAGCGAACTAAATGGTCGCACATAACTCTAAAAAATTCTCTGAAATCGATTTCTGAACGAAAAAATGCGAGAAACAATGTGACAAAACAAAGTTTGAAAAATTTTAAGTGTTAAGAAAGTTAAAAACATAAACAGTTGAAAATTTTTTCTTTTGCAAATAAAATGTTGAAAAAAGCAAAATTTACCCATTAATCTCTAAAAAATCTTTAATTGGATAGCCTTCCTATCACATAATAATGAATAATTCTGTTTTTTTAGATTTTTTTTCCATTTTTGATTCTCATCCATATTCGCCGATATTTCCAGAAAACACTAAGAAATGGTCTCTAAACTGATCGAAATAACTGCTCTGCCAAATTTTGTACTTGGACACAACCGTGCGGTTGGAGCCAAGCAAATAATGGTGTATTCGCAGAAAGTACAATGGTTAAGTGGTTACGCTATTGTTATTGACTGATAAGAGAAGTGCGAAGCAGGACTCACCCAATTGCCGTCCTATTATAGAAATAATTCTATCAATGAAAGTAAGGTCCGAGTGGTGCTGATCGCATGAAGTGATTCTCTGGCTAGAGTGTTGTATAGTTACTAGGGGCAGCCGAACCAGAAATGCTTCACGTTTACCAAAAATTCTCGGATATAACCTATAAATCAAAATAGCGCCTATAAAAATTTTCATACTTTAAATTTCGATCAAAGCATATGGATGCGATACACTGGCGAATTTTTTTCGCGTTTCGACAACAGTTTAAAGAATGAAAGAAATGGCTTAAGAAATGGTAGAAAATCCATTAGGAATTTAAAAAAATTAGTTTCTGTTTTCAAAAAACGTTTAGGAAAGGTTCAATCGTAATAAATGGCAGCCACTGAAAGAACAAAAATGGCAAGAAAGGTCGTTGGCCTTGATTTTTTTAAAATGTCATTAAGTCATTATGGCTCATTAATATCCAATATATCCACAATAAATTTAAACAGACATTATATTAAAAATTGTGCATTTATTTACTATAAAGACGAAGCAGTGGATATATAAGCCCAGAGATGGAAAAGGGAATGGCTTCTGTTGCTTACAAATATGGCATGTGATCGAGAGGCTTGGAAAAGGCATAGCCAGCTGAACCAGATGCGAGGTTAAAGAAAAATTAAAGAAAAATGAGCAATGACCAATATTCACTAAATCAACGTTAAGCATTGCAAGATGTTTGGAGATGGCACTGCTATGGTTTTAGCAGCACTAAAAATATATTGAGATGGAAAGGATATGCGACAAAAACTTTAAAAAACTGCGATTCAGATATTATTGTGGAGGACTGAGGCTATTGCGAAGAGACTGGCGAGATTTAGTATATGAGGTTGGACAGGCGAAAATGACTTGAAACGGAAGGGATGCGGCTCAATTGCTGGTCCAATATATATATATATATATAAATAACGCATGCAGCGCATAATTAACAGATGTGTGTAACAAAAAATATAGTTACTTGTTTATGTTTGAATAGATGTGAGATTTGGTATGATAAATTAGGTTTTTTTTGGGTATAAAAAAGGAAATGGAATTTAAGATTATATGCTGATTCACAGCATTTATTTGAGAAATTTAATTCGTTTTTTTTGTGTGTTCGCCTTTTGCGACAGATATTTTTTCAGGCTCGCAATAATCGAAAAATGCGATCAAAATTTTGCACTCTTGAAATATAATACTTGCTTATTATGCTCATTAATGAAAATTTTTCAAAAAGTTTTTTTTAATTGCCAACTGTTCTCAATTTGAATTTTTAGACAAACCGTTATCAGTGAATAATGGCATCTCTCTTTATCAAGTCAACAACTCATCATCAATTTTCACCATTTTGTCATAAATGCTAGAGAAAAACAATTATGAATCAACAACAATCTTTTTTTGAAAAAAAGTTATTTAGCGATCATTATTTTTAATTAAAGTAGACTGGTATGGCGAGAAATTAGGAGTTATTGGAGAAATATCTTTGGAAGTGACCTGGCGGTGACAAGTGAATCACCAGAACTATCAGTGAGCTAACTCTTTATCAACAACCATCAAGTCTCATCTAAAAACATCTCTTTATCAATAGCCAGACAATCTCTTATAAATTTTCAACATCTTTCACTGGGTTTTACAATTTTCCAGCGCAGTCTGGACAAAGTGAGGCTTGTGGGCCGTTTGTGATTCGCAGTGCTCTATCCTTCGAAGGATTTTTTTGAATGAAGGCTGTGAATAGATTTTATCAAATTTTGCAAATTGTCAGTAACTGCGGATTGACTTTTACTGATGATTTTGTGCAATTATAAACTAATATCGATTTCCTATTTAACCCACAATGCAATCAGCCTGCTTCCTACTGTTGCTGATGATCCACTTTACATCTATCTCCAGCTATTTACCATTTGTGGGGCTGCAACCGGATGGCGAAAGCGAAAACTCAGGGATAGGATAAACGGAGCTCAGCAGAATTAATAGTACCAAGCAGCCTCTTACTGAAAGATTCAATACATCTTAATGCTCTTGTTTTGATTCATGATTTTGACACTTTAACAAATGTTACCATACTTTCTGTTTGTTATTTCTATTTCAGTCTCATATTGCAAAATTCTTGCAGAATTCACCGTATGTACTGCTGTCATTTTTACTTAATCAAAGTGCTCCTCACCATTTAAGCGTTTGATCTGCTTCCACAGCCGACTTTTTATCAGATATCAATTATCAGCTAACTTTTAAATAACTTTTAGCCATCTCTTTATCAATTACAACATTTTAACGACTATCAACTAACTCCTTAGCAATCAGCTAATTCTCTACCATTTATCAGCCAGTCCTTTACAAGTTATTATAGTTATTTCACTTATAAATGCTATCGATGAATCACGAAATCGTCCAAGAATGTCGCGCTCTTCTTTTTTCTTTCATAATAATATTCCATGGATATTTTGGACCATTTTTATTAGTTTTATCTCCCACTTTTTTCCATTCCCACCTTCTATTGGTAAATCTATGCAGGATATATAAAGAAATCAAACATCGTGCTCATGCTGCTCTGGGAACACCTGGGAAATAACTGGGAACACGAGTCACAGCTGCGTTCTAAAGAATATTCATTTCCTCATACCGATGGATGAATTTCTGACAAAAGTGGTCAACTATGGTTATGCTAAACTTGGATTATAAGAACATCGTTTTAAATATGCGATTAGAAATCACTGAATTGTTTGCTGCAAAAACTGATAATCTGTCTGCATTTGAAACACAGATTATTTCTAATAACGGCGGACACGAATTGCTCGTCTATCTAGAAGCTTGAGATACGAATTCTTGACTGCACTACTAATGATGGTGAACGACGCTAAAATTTGGCGATCCCAAACGAGAGAGTTGATTTTTAAGCTGTGCAAGTATATTTTAGAATCGCCTCTAACAGTGATCACAATATCACAACACCGATGCATAAAACACGCTGAATAGCAAACACCAGAGAATTCTGCCATTTTTAAACTGCATGGCAACAGTGTTACGAGTGCTATGAGTACTTTATTAGATCTCCTCGACTAATGTTTACGATTTTACAGAAAATAGCAGATTCCTCGCGTCCTCAGAATTACCCTTCGCAATAAATTATCCGAGCATTTAAAATATTTCGAAATTTTTCGTTATTTATTAGAAATAAAATCTATTCAAATTGTTTAAATGATCATGAAAAAGTTTGAATTATACAAAACGGATTCATTACAAATCAGAACGATCAAACAGCACTCGGTAATTTACGTTAATATGGAATGTAACAAATTTTATAGTTTTCAAATCTCAAATTTGTGCAATAATAACGAAAGAATTGAAATGATTAAAGCACATATATGTTGAAAAAAGCTGGAAAATGACGACTTCCGTGCCACAAATTATTGCAGCAAATTGCCTAATGCAGCCGGCAAAGCTTTGCTTTTGAGGGAAAACTGCGAGAAATAATAATTATCCAATTTAAATAACTCACGAAACTGCTAAGACCTTTTCATCTGTGATTTCGGCCCAAGCGGTTTTTTTCTGTTTTACTGCTTTGCCTCTACAAGCACATAGCTTTTGTGGTACTAATTATGCTGCCTTTTAGTGGAGGAATCTATAAAGAAATGCCTTGTTCTCACTGATTCTAACATTTCTGCTTTTTTTTCGTTTATCGTTTCTCCAACATATGGCTGCGCTCTGCTAAAAAGTAAGTGGGTTTTCTGCTTAGATCAGCTCCGTTGGCTGTTAATGTGGTTAGAATGTTCTCCTCTCATGGTACTACATGGCGACAGAAGGAAAAGTAGGTCAACACCACACGCCACTAGGCTATATATTTAGCCTTTCATCATTGGTTAACTCTATCTGCTAATTATTTATCATATTGACAATTACCAGCAAATTTTATACGTGAATGAATGAGAATTCTTTCGCGATTACTTTGCTATCCAGCCATTTCATCGAGTTACCAAATACCCTTTTATCAACAAACAGCCAATTCCTAACCATTTATCATCGATCCACGAAAAAATATGGCAAAAAAACCTTACTCTAGAGATTATCGCGGTATATCATAATGAATATTTAATTGTCGGCTTTGATGTCAAATACTTTGCTGCTGAATCGATTTGTGCGGAAATATTTGCTCCTCTCTTTTCTCATTTTTACAAGGTCATAGGTCGTCCATCCTGTTGTTTCTTTTGCTTTTAATAACGAATAAATCGATAAAATCTAAAATTTGAATTGATTTTTTGGATGAATTTTGCGTAAAATTTATCATAAATCAATGTACTGCTTTTTCTCGATTAATGTAAGCAATTTTTCGTCGAATTATTTTTATAAAAATTCTTTTTAAATTATAAAAAATGAATTTCAAAAAATTCATATTTTTCCGTTCTTTTCAACATTTTTTTAAGGCAAAAATTTCACATTTATTTTTGTCTTTTCAAATTTTTATTGACAAAATTTAAGGTAATTTTATTAAGTTTAATTTTATTTTGCTTTTATTTTATTTATTTTTTTAAGTTATTCGAACTGAGCTGTGCTATTGCACGCAAACTCATTTATTACTCTTTTCTTCGGACAACTCTTATCGCTTCTGGTTTGGCTGCTTCTATTGGCTGTTAGGATGCGACTTTTCGAGAATCATTTGGCGACAGAGTGTTCTGGCAGTAAATGCTCGGAGGACTCGAACATTCTTCATATGCCTTCACCCTCTCAAATCAGTGTTCCTATAGGTTTTTCTCTTTAGTGACTCTCTTATGAAGAGATCTCAATAACCAGTAGAAATGACTAAGTCAGACATGGTGAGTGCTGTTACAATAAGAAATTTGCAAGTTTGGTTATATTTTTTTTCATATTTTTTCTGTTACTTTTCAAGGTTGGTCTCAAGCTCCTCAAGTTCCTTAAGATTTAAAAAAAGCTCGCATTCACCATTTCTGGTTAAGTTCATTTCAGTCGCTGTTACTTTGATGAAAAATTTTGCCAGGGAGTCACTTGACAACTTGACAAGAAGTCAACTGCCGGATTTTTTTATGGCAGGCACTCTGTCAGACAGAGACTGGAACGCTGGAGGCTATGGTCCGAGTAACAGCTACTCGGTTATCATGTCTCCATCATAAAATTCATCTATATATTTTTTACTTAATATATTTTCTGTTTTTGAATTCTTTTATTTCCTTATTTTATTTATTTTCTAAACTATTTTAAAGGTTTTATGTTTTTAATATTTGTTTTAAAGATTTTTTAAGAAATTAATTTCCCTTAAATTCAATTTTTTAAATAAATTTCTTGTAATTGCTTAGAAATTTTTCAACTATTTTTTCTCCTTTTTTGGCATTTGAAAAATAGATTTTCAGGTTGCTTGCAGCTTTGCATGCATGCATACTATGCAAGTGTTGCATGCAATTCTGCTTGCGTTTTGGTTTGCAGTTTTCTACTTGTACAAGCAGTTTTGTCGTTTTTGCAGTTCTACTTGCAAAAGCAGAATGAGTTATCTAAATTCTTGGTAAATGTTTCGTTCGCTGTTGATAATTTTTTATGAATTTATGCAATAAATAAAAAAATTTCCTTTTTTTTTCAGACGAATTAGAAAAGATTGAATTTTTGCAAGCGGTCTGTAAGTAATGTTAACACTGTTAAAGTTGTCGCGCAGCTCAGTTTCAGTTAATCTACGTTTAACATGGAATTTTTTAAATCGTTCTTCTAGTGCACGGTTGCATAATTTTATCAGAATTGCATCTACTCAGGTGTTCGTTATCCTCATTTTTTTTAGCTTTTTTGCAGTTAGACCTCTAAAATAAATAATAACCTATTGTAATGACTTGTATTACGAATTTCTTTCCAGTTCAATTGGATAATTGCTGAAAAAAAATTAAGGATTTGTCTTCATGAGATTTATTTAATACTCTATTTTACTAGTGCTTTGCTTAATATATTTTTAATTACTTGCTGATTGCTAGCAAATTATATTTTAGGAGATATGCATCAATTATTCAATCAGGAAACGATATTTCTGGTTCCAAAAAGTCATTCAGCCATTTAATTTATTCAAAGGAATATGTTTTTACGAATATGCGAACCTATTCTTCTGGTATGAAAATTTTTTCTAAATAATTCCATTAAATTTATTTGATCTTGATTGGGAATAAATGAAAATAAGCCTTTGTTTTTAGGGATTCTTTGAAATTTTTTGCAGAAAAATTGCCAACTCATAATAAAATATTTCTTCCGGCATTGTCACCAACAATGGAAACAGGAAATGTCGTTTCTTGGCAAAAAAAAGAAGGAGATCGTCTCGATGAGGGAGACCTGCTCTGCGAGATTGAAACTGATAAAGCAACAATGGGATTTGAGACGCCTGAAGAAGGTTTTCTAGCGAAAATCATTTTACCGGAAGGCTCTAAAGGTATTCCAGTTGGAAAGGTGAATTATTTATGCATATTCTAGTTATAATTATTTAATTATTTTAAATCATTTGATTGATAGAACAAGTTTTATTGATTTAATTGGATTGAATATTTGCGGTAAAAAAGTTTAAAAATCTGTTGTAGTCCATGAATAATTTCCATTTTAATTTGTTTTTTTTTCAGTTGCTGTGCATAATCGTCTCGAATAAAGAAGATGTTAATGCTTTTGCAAATTATGTTGATGATGGTAGCAGCCATTCTGACCGTTCTGCTACTCCTTCACCACCTCAAGTTCAGTCAGCACAGGGTTAAAATATTTCTAAAATTTTTTCTCTTATGTGTTTGGATTAGTATTTTTTGGAAAGACTATGGATTTAAATTTATGTTCTGTTCGAATGCATTTTCTTTGGACAAGTAGGAAAATATGTTTCTTCATGTTTTACGCTTGATTTTACGAAAAATAATCTCAATAGAAGTGTAACAAAAAAGGGATTAATAATCGTTTGCTTGTGCTTTCATGAGTTCTAGATTTCCTTTCTCGTCAAAATATTGTTATTATAAATTCAAGTAACAACGCCTCTAAAACAACATAAAAAATAAATTCAAAAACTTACGTACTAAAGTGGAAATAATAAATAAGCTAATGGCGTTCATTTGTGATTTTATCATTCTCATCAAAAATCTCTTTATTTATCTATGAGCACAGAAAGGAAGTCATCTTTTGGCTTTTTTCAAGTTGTTTTAAATGTTTCATTGTAAATTTCATTTCATTTATGGTGAGAAAAAAGATGATTTTTCAGGAGCTCTTCCCTCCCATAATCAGATATCTTTACCTGCTCTTTCACCTACTATGGAGACAGGTAGCGTTGTTTCATGGCTAAAGAAAGAAGGAGATCAATTAGAAGAAGGTGATGTGCTTTGTGAGATTGAAACTGATAAGGCTACAATGTCTTTCGAAACACCAGAAGAAGGTTATCTGGCTAAGATTATTATACCAGAAGGAACGAAAGGTATTCCTGTTGGAAAGGTCTGCAATTTTAATTCAAAGAATATCTGGCAAGTATTAGATATTTTTTTATTTTATCATATTTTATTTAATATTGCAGCCACTGTGTGTGATAGTAAACAGTAAAGATGATGTAGCTGCATTTGCAAATTATGTTCCTGTTGATACTGTTGCATCTCAGCCGTTTACCAAAGCCCAGACTCCGTCACTATCTGTTGCTCCTCCTCCACTATCAATTGCTTCTAGTGCTTCCATATCAACTCCACCATCAGATGTTTCGCCAACACCAAGAACCTCAAGCGGTCGTATAATCGCTAGTCCGATGGCAAGAAAATTAGCTGCTGATAAAGGCATAGATTTAGCGGTTTGTTTTCTTTGGTCTGTGTTATTGTATAAGTTATTACTTTTGAGAAGAGTATTTTTTACTTTGTTCAGATTCACAACTGAGTCATTTGTAGACCATTGTTGGCACTGGACCTGGTGGACGTATCATAGGTAAAGATGTTGAAAATGCTTTATCTAAAGGCGTTCCTCGGGCTGCTGAGATTGCACCAAGCGGACCTGTCTCTGCAGGAGCCACGTTTGTTGATATACCATTGAGTAACATGAGAATGACTATTGCAAAGCGACTTCTGGAAAGCAAAAGCACCATTCCCCACTATTATCTAACATCTGAAATTCGCATGGATTTATTACTCGAGTAAGTATGTCAAAAATATTTTTTTTAATTGTGTTATTTAATTTAATACCTTGTATCAAATCAACATTCTAAAATTTTTTACCTACCGTTTTATCACTTTTCAGTTTGTTATATTTCTTATACTTCTTTGTCTTAGGGTTTCCTTCGCAGAAATATGTTTTTCATCTATATATTTAAAATTCATTTGAAAGTCTCTGAAGACATAATCTACCTCAAAGATTTTAGGGACAATTGCATCATTACAGTTGCATTTGTGGGCAGAGGAGCCAAGTGCACCTTGCTCAGATTATCGTCTCGAATTCTAAATTTGGATCTTGCTTCTGATAGGAACCATTAAAAAATCTTAATAGTAACGAGAGAATGGCTCAGTGGGTTGTTGCTCAATTCGGAGCGCCAATGCTGAGGTTCTAATCTCGACCTCTCCAAAGAGAAACCTTTTCAAAAATCCGGGTGATGCTGGCTATTCACCTGTATTTATATCGCAAGAGACTCCCTCACATATTTGTCCAGTGCAAGCCAGCGGCTCGAGTCTAACCAGTAATGATGAGGACTCTTAAAAAGAAAAATAATAGGAAGAGCCTGTGTTTCCGTACAGGTTTTCCGAAATTCTTAATTCTTATCGAGCCCAATCAGAAATATCTTATTAATTATCTTCTGCAGCAGTTGGTCCGATTTGTTATCCAAGAACCTGATATGATTTGAAATAGAATAATGATATTGTTCATTCTAGGACACGGTCGAATTTAAATGAATTGTTAGCGAAGTCAAAAAAAGAAAATGATCGGCAGAAGCTCTCAGTAAACGATTTTGTTATCAAAGCTTCAGCTCTTGCATGTAAAAAAGTGCCTGAAACTAATAGTTTCTTTATGGGTACATTTATTCGTTGCAATAACAATGTCGATATCTCAGTTGCTGTCAGTACTGACAGTGGCTTAATTACACCTATAATATTCAACGCTGATGGCAAGGTTGTTTTCATATCTTATCAAATTTCGCCACATATTGTCGAGTTTTTTTTCCAATAATGTTAGCACTGAAGGCTATCGTTTTCAGGGACTGGCTACTATAAGTTCTGAAGTGAAAGTTCTAGCTGAAAAAGCCCGTCAAGGAAAGCTTCAGCTTCACGAATTTCAGGTCCTTATATCGGATATTTCATCAATTTTGCAGATAGCTGATGAAAAACATTTAGCGTTATTATTAATTAAAACTTTTAGGGTGGGACTTTCACCGTTTCTAATTTGGGTATGTTTGGAAGTATCAACAGTTTCTCAGCTATCATAAATCCACCACAATCATGTATCCTTGCAGTTGGTGGCGTTGAACGAAAAGTAATACCAGATGGAGATGAAGGGTTATTTTTTTACTCAGATAAAATCATCGAACTTCTTATATTTTTTTGTGTTTTATTTGATTTTCATTATTTTTCTGCGCTGAATTAAATCCTCAATTTTTCCGCTTTCCGAAATTTTTCTTATTATTGAATATTGTTCCCTTTTGCCCTTCTAACCTTGCGGAAAGGGGGGATTTTTTCATATACCTTTAGTATTTTGGAAACTCCATCTAAAATTTTTAATTTTAATTTTTAATATATGTTGATTTTAATATGCTTCAATTGCTGTCACTGCTAAACCTCATTAAATTAAAAATAATTTTGTTATTTTTTGTTTTTTATTTTTTCAGCTATGCAACGGTAAGTAGCATGCGAGTGACGCTATCGTGTGATCATAGAGTTGTTGATGGAGCTGTTGGCGCTCAGTGGTTGAAGTATTTCAAGGATTACCTTGAGAATCCACAAAGCATGCTTTTATGATTCCTATTGACTGTCTAGATTGTAGTTGTCTTTTAGTACAAAGAAATACCTTTATTAAAATTTTTATTGATTAATGATTTGTACGGCAAATCTCTTGCCTCTTATTAGGAATTTAAACCTTTTTTTCTTGCAGAAATGCATATTTTGCGTGGCCATTAAAATTTTAAGTCATTTGATATGCTCTTTCTCGATTCTTTCATTTTTAGCAATTCCATTTTTTTTTTGTGGTTTTAATAAATTAGTACTGAAAGTGCAGACGTTTTTCATTAATTATTAGCAAATCATCTATGTTGTTTTATTGTCGCAGTTTTGCACTTATACGAATAAATGAAGTAGTTAGTCTTTGTTCTCAATATCTGAAACAAATTTGCAATTTTTCGGCCCAAAACAGTTTTTCTAAATCTTCTAAAATCTTTTCATCTGAATTTGCGGTCATTAAATGATAAAAGATGTTTTATATGAGGGTGGATTCAGAAAATATTAAAAATAGGTCAGCAAGCTGGTTCATTACAGCGATGTATGAAAAAACAGTATATCTCCCCGATATTTTATAATCTGCTAAATAATCTGCTAAAACCAATTTAAATTTTTAATAAATATTTGCAGATAAATGAGCGAAATTATGTTCCTCTTCCTCTTGCTTATCTTAGCAGGAATCTTGCAGAAGTTCTCATTCGGGGATATGCATTCACATCGAGATTGTTTTATGTTATTTATTTATTTTACCAGAGGATTTTTTAATATAATACTATTAAAGTGCTATGTTGTACCAAATAATGGAAAAAAACTTTGAGTAAATATTGCTAAATATTGGAAGAAAAAAGGTAATCAAAAAAGCAGACAGGATGAGATTCCTGGATAAAAGATAAAACTTAAAGTGGAAGGGAAGTTCATGGCCCACGAAAACCATTTAGCATGCAGAGAATTTTAATTTATTATTTTTGAAATAAATATTAATATAATTTTTGATAAAGTGAAAGTAAAATAAGTAAAATGGATTTTTTACCAAACATATAAACAAATTTTTACTTACAGCCAATAAAATCTAACCACTCGTCATTTCGGCTGTTCCACTTGACTAACAGCGTATAAAAGCGCCAGGAAATCCCTTAGGGTTAGAATCATAAATGTTCCCAGCATCACGTCGATCCTACTTTTAAATAGGCTTTTAAACGCATCAGTCAAAACATACTTCAGCATGGTGCTTTGAATAATATTCGACAAAATTCCATTTTAAATTTCCCGCTCGAAGCCGTTAAATGGTACTTGTACGAGCCGCATGTTAGCAAGTCATTGAAATTTTTGAATTTTCTGTCCTTTTGTAGCGTTTTTGCATTTGTATATGTGGAAGTTGGGGAATATCGGGTAAGGGTGTGTGAATTTGTCAATTTAGTCCAGTATTGCAGATCTTCAAAGCTAAATTTGTGGTACCGAGTCGTATTCGTTGTGAAGTCGTTTGAGAAGTATATTCAGTTGTTTAGAAAAAAATGAATGTTGCAAATTCGTCAGAAGTTATAGAACATTATAATTCCGTGCCGAATACGGGAATCAGAGAACGAGAAGGCGTTCGAATTTATTATTTACGCTGCTTTAACAATTGGATAAAAACTAAATTGTTTAGTAAGTTATAAAAATTATTTTAAATGGTGAATTATTGCAGTAAGCATCATTTTCATGACAGAATTTTCTTTTCCCTAATGCATTAAACTTCCTGAATGCTATATTTTCGCGACTACTTGTTAGCATGGAGCTAATTCTCTTATAGACGAATGGAGCCACCCGTCTTCTATCCGCAGCACTCTTAAAACTTTGGGTATATTTCATTTTGCAGACAAGGCGGAGATTCTTCTTCGAGAACAAGGACGATCAAATTTGGTTGGTCTCGATCTTTGTTGCGGTAAAGGTGGTGATTTGCTGAAGTGGAATCACATGGATGTTTCGCATGTTGTTTTCACGGGTTTGTCATATTTGTAAACCATTTCTAGACAGTTTGAATTTTTTCGACTTTAATACGCATAGAAATTAGGGTATCATAACGTTATTGAAATTATCTATTGATTAACCTGATTAAGAGAATGTTGGTGGTGTGTTACGTCAATTAAAAATCCTAGGTTCGGTCTTTTCTATGCAATATATACAGGTGGAATATATATAATATATAGGTCATTTGGGATAGGATATTAGAGTGATCTGTTATTTAGATTGAAGACAGGTAACATGGGTTCCTTTCCTTTGACGAGGGTAGACCTGTCATTTAAAATGAAATCTGTCGGCACACCTTCATTTCTATTCTCAGATGATTTGTGGTTAATGATTCTCATCCCAATAGCTAATGGAGCTACCCAAGCTAGATATGCTTAATTCTTTTAGAGAATATTGTTGTCGATTCTAAATTCAAAATTTATAGACATTGCCGGAGTTTCATTAGAACAATGTGAACGACGTTATAAAGAATCTACGAATGCAAGAAAATGCAAATTTACTGCCGAATTCATCAAAGCAGATGCCACCAGAGTTAGTTCTCCATTTTTATTTTTAATACCATTTATTTTTGGAATTATTTTTTCAAATTTGACATTTGTGTTCATAATGACAGATCATTTCCCAAAAAACTTCGTTTTTTATTCGATATAAGGTTTATGGAAATATCTATGAATTTTAAAATTGTAAAAAAATCCGTAAAATCAAAATTAAATTTTTGAAGTTTTACTGAGTTCACCCAAAAAATTATCATTTGTTTACGGTTTAATCCAATTTGTGATGAATTCATTTAAGTTAAATTAGTTTTTAGATTGATTTTTTTTCAGGAACATTTGAAAGATCTTTATAAGAATCCAGCTATTGAATTCGACCTTTGTAGTTGTCAGTTTTCATTTCATTATGCTTTTGAAACTGAACGACAGGCCCGTGTGATGATACGAAATGCGATTGAAATGCTGAAACCCGGTGGCTTATTTTTGGGTACATTACCAGAAGCAGAACGAATTATGTAATTTGATTTGATATGTGATTGATTTATAATTTTACTCCTTTTTTTTTCTTTGCTTACGCATATTTTTTAAATCTTCCAAAGCAGTTAATCAAAATTAAAATTGATTTTTTTTTTGCAGGTTCTTATTTGTTCCCGAAATGATTGCTTAATAATACTTTTTACTTTTTAATAACCTAACCAATAAGTTTTTATTTAATGACTTTATGTTTTTATTAGGTTTTTCTTAAGAAAAGGTTTCGGTTGCTATTCAAATGATGTCGTTCGATTAACTTACGGTGATCAAGAATTGTTTCAAAAAGAAAATTATCGGCCACCAATTTTCGGTGCTAAATTTCACTTTGCTCTAGAAGAACAGGTTTTTTTTTGATTTTGAAAGGTAGGTTGAATTGAAATTTTGATTTGAATTGAAAATTTTGAATTGAAATCATATTTGCACTTCATATTTCAAAGTTTTGTCGAAACTGGCTTTAGTCATTAGAAAATTAATTATGAGTACCAGTTTATTGGGATTTTTGGTTGCTATTTATTTACATTATTAATTTTAAGGTTAATTGTCCAGAATATCTCGTACACTTCCCAGTTATGGAGAAGTTTGTTTGTTATTTTTAATTATTTTTAATTTTTCGATCATTTTAATTTTAATATAATTCATAATTTGTTTATTTATTTCATCTCATTTGATCACTTTAGTTGGCTGGGAAAAAATAGATAATACTGGTAATTTTTAAATTTTTATTTTGCTGATTATTTTGTGCAGAATTGATATCCGTTTTTTGCAACATTAAAAATTTTCTATTTTATATAACCGTTTTGCATGAGTGATCATTACAATAGTTTTGTATGATAAGTGATTTTATTAAATTTTTCGAAATATTCTAAAGAGTTTTTAATTAGGTAAAAAATTTTTTGTAGGTTAATGATGGAATGCGGAATGGAATTAGTTTACAAGAAAAGATTTAGTGAATTGGCTCGTGAAGAGATGTTGAACAATAGCAAACTTGATCCTTTGATTTCGAGGATAAACGCCCTTGAACCTTATCCACCGCAGTCGAATTCTTGGTGAGTATTAGCTAGGTAAGCAAATGTGAATTCTGGGCAATACCACAAGTTTTCATTGCAGGCTTAAGGGAAGTTTGGCTGACTACAGTCATGCAGAAGCTGTATTATATTCCAATTCGAACGAAGGTACAAGCAATATTGATTCGGTGGTAAGTCTTATCTTTAAATGTAGTGAATTTTTTCACTTTAATTTAATTTTAATGAAATTTTAGATAACTTTTCTTTTATATCTAATTGATGTCGAAATATAAATAATATAAAGACAACCAACGTCTATTTAACTAGTGAAATAAAAACGGAAATAATTGAGTGAGTCATGATTTCACTTTCGTTTCTTGAAATTGTACTTACGTATATATTCAAATTTACGAATAAGAAATAATTTTATTGGTGGGAAGGGATTCTCTATCAGATATTAATATTACTAATATCATCATTTTTTGCCTTTTCAATTAAGGTTTTTTTCATTCTCTGAGCCTCATTATTTGCAGGGAACATTGTCGAAATCAGAGTGGGAAGTTGTTACAATGTATCATATGTTTATATTTCGAAAAAAATAAATATTTCTTTTTTCTGTAATTATTGTCAGGTTATCATCTACACTTTACTTTCTTATTAATAATTTTACAGATTTTGTTAAACATTTTGATCTTTTATTGATTCTTCCTTCTTCTAACAACGCTGTTATGAAACTGGCTGGTTGCATTCGCATGCAAAAGTGGCAAGCGTGTTATCTTTGAATCTTTCAGCTTGAGATATTAGAAATTTGAGAGAAACTCTTATCTGCTTTATACATTTTGGCTGCAATGGGAACATGGCTTGATGCATGAATGTTGCATGTTTTTTAACGCCATGAATATAGCCGTGCTAAGAACGGTTATCCGATATGAAAATTTTTCGGGTGGGTGGAATACAGTTTAATTTGGTTTCTTCTAATAGCTCTGTAGCATTTTTGATTTGGGTGATTTCACTGGCTTTCAGGATGGGCCTTCCCCAAATTGCCACTTGAGGACGAAAAATGTTGGCAAAAATTTATAATAATAGCAGCAATCTGAATGAGTCTATTAGAAAATGGTGAGCACTAACCACTTGCCAGTACACCTCTGGTAGCATCCGGATTTTCGAATCTATAATGGCTTGATCTTATTTTTCCTTAAATACTCATAATTTAAAATATGAATGCATCAATCTCTATAAATATCATCGGTAGTTAAAACTTAATATATTCTTAATATATAAATATATATTCAAATGATGTAAAAATTTGCATCGTTAAAAGTGCATTTATTGTCATTTACTGTCATAATATTAACTTAATGAAATATCAAAAAAAGAATAATCAAAGGACGGTATGGAAGCTATAAAGTCGTATACTGAGAGTTCCACTATTTTTTTGTACTTTAAGTCTTTCTCGGTTAATCCCTTTTCGCGATTTTCACATTGGTTCAATTCAATGCGTTTTGTGGTTTAAAGTTTCACATTTCCAATAGTCCCTCCTTCTTAGTTTCTTTTCAAAATATTTACGATTTATCGAAATTGCATAATATTTTAATGAATTGCAAATGCATGAGCCTGAAGCCATAAAACTTTCTACGTTTGCTCTATTTAATATTGAGAACACATACATATGGTTTTCTTTAAAACACATTATTCGCTCAAGAATCGTTAACGATCTTCGCATCGCTTTAGAACTGCTTTTCTAAGCGATATTAACCATGTGGCTGCTATGAATATCATATAACACATATGTTTGTAGACTTTTTAAAATATAACTTCTATATCATTAATTTTATGTTGTTTACCTTCTCGTGAGCGATTTATTTTCTTAATGAACGAAGGCCAAATAAATGATCAAATGTGGAATGAAATGAGTGTCTTTATTTGACTACAGTATATTGTTTATTAGTTGCCTTACTGCAAAATAAAAGATAAAAGATTAATATAAAATGAAATGAATTATAATGATTTTAAAAGCAGTGATGGCTTTTTATAAGGTTATTAGAAGATTCCCTACAGTTTACAGATTCTTCTAACTGCATTCACCACTTCCTAAATTCCCAACGCAATAACTATTATTTCTATTAAAATTACATCAGTTTGTTCAGTTAAATTTTTGTTCAAATATAAGAAAGTAAGTAAAGGTTTCGGCTGCTTGTATCTCCATCATTTTTTACCTTTTTCAGTAGCAAGAATGATTCTGGATTTCTCCTACAAAATTTCGATGTTTTTAGATAAGACAACTAGTTTTGCTCGGTGGGTCGATTTCTGATCTCATCATTAATTTTGATTTTTATATTGGTTTTTTTCGCTAGAGGAGACGTGCATTTTTTTTCTTTTAAAAAAGGTTAAAAAGAAGAGATATAGATCTCTTAATCTATCAAAACTTTCTTGCATTGTAAATTTCATAACTATTTGCTGCACTTTTTGCGATTTAGATCAAGATTTATAGTACTATAAATGAAGAACAATTCTTTTACAAAAATAAAAAAATTTTTTGAAGTTTTAAAGTGAAATCCATTCCCACATAAGATCACTAGATGGACATTGGCATCTGCATAAACTTCTTCAAACAGCTCGCACTGCTCAGCTTCCACTTCCAGGTCACTCACTCAATGAGACGCCATACCTAAAAGTAGCCGAAACTATTTGTTTTTTTATCATTTAAGCCTATACGTCACTGGGTCGCCCATACCTTCCAAAGTTCTCCTAACTTTATCAATCCAGTATTAACGATCCTCATTTTTGACGCCATTCATCAAAGGGTTTAGCAGGCACTAAGATAAGCATCAGTTCCTATGCTGGGCTGTGAAGATTTATGATAACAGTGCAGAGTGTATTCGAAAGAAAATGGATGTAACCATCTGAACCTCTCTCTTCAGCAGACACCTAAAGTGTATCAGACATCGAAAACACATGGTTTCTTACTGGCATGTTTCATAGTCATATAACATGATATAGTGCCTACCGAAGAATTACGGAACTTTTTAAGAGCTCGCAACTTGCATAGAGGTATTGCATCATTTATCCATTGCACCATGTCTGGGTTGTTTTGAGTGAACTGTACCAGAGTGATACATTGACTATAATATCAGTTCAAACATTGTCCTTCGATCTCTGTCGCCTGTAGTTAAAAGTTGGAACCGGATGATTATGTGAATCCATTGATAAATCCCTGGTAAATTTTTATTGATTAATGACTCTCTGGTGAATTTCTTGAGAATTTTGTATACTTTTATTGTGATTGGCATGTTTTTTTTCATTTTTTTCAGCCAAATTAGAAATGGTGAATATCACAGAAAAAATAGTTTTTCTATTTACAGCTCTTCCCTTTTTGATTTTGATCTATGTTATTTGTAGAAAATGATGGATGCTAAAAAATCTGTAGAAGTGATCCACAATAAACTTTCTTCTTATTCCTCCTCCTTAATTTCCTTATAGAAATGTCTGCTTAATATATGAGGTTCGATTCGATTATGTGAGGTAATTTGCTATTGCATTATTATATATTTTATTGATGAAATCCTTGCTAAAATCATTGGAAATATGAGAATCATGAAGGAATCGCGAAGTGTCTTAAATCAAAAATAATTGATGCCAATAATCTGAACTATTCAAATAGGCGCAATTATGCAACAATCATAATTATGCGGTAAAGGTTTGCTCGTTAAAACGAACGAGGTAATAAAAGCAATCAACTTTTAACTTCTCTTTGTTTATAATACGGGAGTTTCTAAATATACATCGAAAAAAATAAAGCGCAAAAATATAAAATTCATTATTTCAATTTTTGCAATTTTTTTGCTGCTTATTTACCACTCAACAAAACCTTTCAGCTAAACACTTATTGGAATAATTTCTTTCTTTAATCAATCTGAAAGGCTGAATTTTGTCAAATTTTCGATCAGTCGGTCTGATTGAAAAACAAAACTGTTTTGTATGCGATTCATTAAGTGAAAATCGCGAATTTGGTTGTTCTTTCGCGCTAAACACCATTTCAGACTCCTTCAAGCTTTTAAACTTATTCAGAAATATGCATTTTCTTTCGTTCCCCAATTATCACTATCACCACATTCTCCCTTCTTTTCATTTATTCTTTCATATTGCAAACAACAATAGGAGTTTTGGAGTTATACAAAGGGCTTTGTGCATCGATTGGTCGAATGATCAATGTTCGCCATCAACAGCAACTGCACATATAACAACATCTTTTTGAATAATATCAATAATAATGGAAATTTAGCAGAAAATAAAAAGTACCAAGAAATCGACCAGAACCACTTAATGATGATTATTCATTCATTCATCATAATTTTTCCAGTTTGAAAAAAATTTATAACAATTTGAATTCATACGAATTGCCGAATAATGAAATAATTACATTTAGCTACAAAAACGATTATAATGAGATTAGCAACAGAAAGTAAGTTCCATCGAATTTGTATTTTGAAGCATTTTGCATTTAATGATAATTCCTGCGAAATTCTCCATGTGTGAATTCTAAAAAATGATTTGGCGCATATATAGGTTTTTTTATAGCGCTTGTTCGGTTCGCTGTACTTGTTATTAGATGAGACAGTTCCGTCAGAGAGAAGAAATACAGATGAGTCGCTAGCGCCACTCGGAATTAAAGTAGTGCTGTTCATTTGTGGAATCGTTTTAGAATTTAAATTGAAATTGGCAGAAGTTGGGCACACACGGTTAACTATATTTCTGTGTATTGTCTATAGTATTTTTCTTTTGTCTAAATTCAATTGTTTTAGTTGATTGAATTTTAATTTTATATGAGAAATAAAATTTTTATTTTTCAATTGTCATTTAGTTTCGAGCTGCTATCAATCGTTCTTAACCTGGAAAAAACATTTCATGGTTTATGGGATTTTATTTCAGGTGTTGGAATAGAATGGCTCAGTTGGGAGCGCTGATGCTGAGGTTCGATTTCCCGCATGAGTAAACCTGCACAAAAATCCGGGTGATGCTGGCGACTCACCTGTATTTCTATCAACAAGGGACTCCTTGGCATATTGTCCAATGCGACAAGCCAGTGGAGCGAGTTTAACCAGTAATGGTGAGGCTCTTTAAAAAAAATTTCAGGTGTTCTGTAAGATTTTTTTTCTTCGTTTCGTTATTTGACAAGCATTTCATATTAATAATTTATTTATTATTTATTTTATATGAAGGAAATATTTATGGAATATGATTTTCGAATATTTCATGAGAATAAAATAGTGTATAGCCAAAAATAAATTATTTTGTACAGCACGATGATAAATTGATCACTAATGAATAAATATATCTCTCGTATTATTTAAAATGACCAGCCTTAATGAAAAAATTTCCATTTCTTATGCGCTTAATGTTTTTATGGCCGTTGCTATGAACCGTTATAAATGGAATGGTTATAATAATTTATGTCCATAAATTACTACTGTATTTTTATACTTCCAACCATCATTAGAAGAAATAACAAAGGAAAAACTGGCTCTGCTAACTATCTTTATCTGCGCGATATGATGATAGAAAAAGAACAATGGCTATTAGAGGCAAAAATTTTATTTAAGTCGTAAACATCACATGGATGCCATTTTGATTACGAGATATATAATTTTTGCAGTATGCATTCAAGTAATATTACCGATGATTTTATAATTTATAGAAGTTCCGAACACATTGGAAACGCCAATTCTTTTTTTTGAATAGGAAACATGATAGAAATATATAAAAAACAAGGAGAAAAACAAAGGGAGAAAAAATAAATTCGATTGCCGAAAAGCAGGCGAATAAAAGTTGGTGGCATTTTAATTGCTGTTTTCTTATGTGCCACATTGTAAAGTCGAGCTTTTTTAGCTTAAGCTTTAAAACAGATTTAGGATTATGCAAAGTGTAAGTATGAAAGGAAATTGATAATCAAGGTTGGACGAGTGGATAAATCTCGATATAGCCGTGGCACTTTTGCCAATTAAGAAAGGCAATATTTCCTAGTTGTTTTTATTCTTTCTAACGCAAATGCACGCTAACTCTTTGCACATTTTAAAATTCAAGTTAATACGAATTCGAATTCGAACAAAATAAAATTTCTTTTTCATCATAATTTGTTACTTTATAAATAATAATAATAAACGAATTATAATGAACGAATGGACTAAGCTGCTATAAATAATAAACTTTATTTGCATTATCACTTTTAACCACGCTACGTTTGTGATAAAGGTTAACTGCAACGTCATCATTTGGTTTCTTTTTTTTCGGTAAAGGAAAATATTTTTGTTTCCACTTTATAACACAATATTCGAAATACTTTAATTCTTTGTTTGAACAGTTTTTTAAAGTTTTTTAAAGCACCTACTTTATTTTTCTCAAGCAGCACTTTTTAAGAATCGCTTGAGTACGGCTTTAGCAAAAGATTTCATCAGCTTGCTTTGAATAAGAGTGAACCATTCATTATAGGTTCGTTTCCTGTCCCTTGACGGGAGAGAGAAGGGAGGACATATCATTAAAAGCGAGTTATGTTAAGGGCACATTTATAATTCAATCCTCAAGTGATGTCTATTCAGCCGAAAAGATCTTATATTAATAATCAGTGTAGCTAACCAAACAAGAAAGAGAAAATAACATTAATTAATTTAGGTTTTTAATCTTTTTCGATTTGTTAAATTCGACAAAATCTTCTGTGCAAATTGAGAATGTAGAGTTTAATATTGTAAATTTTTTTTGTTACGGAATTCTAAGATCGGATAAAATAACAAATATCATTTATAACTAGTTGAGGTCCGGTTGTTGAATAATTTTCTTTTCCACCTCATTGTGCTCAATTTTAATAATACTTTAATTTCCTATAGAAGAAAACTAGTTTTTTTTTCAAGTGTTTCAAACAGTACTGATAGACAAGTAACAAATGAATTCAATATAAAATATATCAACAAAAACTACGACAAATATTATTTCTTATTTATAGTCATATTTTTTTAAAAAAATTAATTTTCTATAAGATGACTTTTTGAATTTTTCGTTCACATGTATTATATAGTTCCATATATTTGTGTCTTTATATATATATATATATCTATATATATCTATATCTATATTATATATCTATGTATATATCTGTGGCATTCATCTAGACGAACTAAGTGGGCATCATGGAAAATTATGTTGCATTATTCACTGCAAGTCTATAACTTGAGTTAAGCGATTTGAAAATGCCTTGCCTTGAAAAATTACATTGCAAAAGATTAATATTAGAAGACTGAATGAGCCAAATTAATTACGCAACAGCTGAATGAGTTACCATTCAGAATCATCTATCAGCAAAGGCCACCAAAGATGACAAAAATACATCGAAATTTCTGAATAAAGTGAAGAATCGCTTCATTTGGTAATCACATAATACATATTGTTTAATATATATTGGTAATTTGTCCCTGCATGAAGTATATTGGCATCAAGTTTGTTTATTTATGATTCAACATCATTTCTCCGATATATTGCCATAAATTTTGCTATTTTTGATGAAAATGCATTAGCGCAATCGGAAATTATAAGCATTTTATTTGTTAGTGTAAACCCTATAAATGACTTTTATGTCGATTAAAAGATTTATTCTAATAATTAATTAGATTAAAAGCAATTTTGGAAATGAAATTTTGCGATAATATTATTTATTTGCTGTAAATGAATTATCAAAATTTCGTTCAGTTTCCTTAATTTTTTTACGTAAATTTAAGGATTAAAATTCGCCAAAATAAAATATTTTTTGAATTCTATAAATATTAATGAATGAACATTTTAATTTTTAATTATTTCAAGAAAATTCTTCTTTAATTTTTTTGCAATAACCCTTTTAATGCAGTTTTGTCTGTTCGTTGTTTATTGGTATCGTACAATAAACCAATAAACCAAAGAAACGTCAAATTATTTAATTGTTAAAAAACTTGCAAAATAAAAGAGATTTTGCAAGCATAAAGAATACTTTAAATTGCATTTTTATAACATTTTTTATACAAAACTGCAAATCGTTTCACTTCTTTTTTTTACTTTTCATTTAAAAAAATTTTCGCTTCATCTGGTTTCAAAATTTCCGAAAATAAAGGAAAGGCAATTTTTACCATGCAAAAAAATAGTCAAAGAAATAGTAAGAGTTAAAGTAAAAGTAAACTGAGTGGTCAACGTTGGATAATCCGCGCACTAGCTGTTTGAGACAATTTCGCAGAGAGCTTTGCGATAGAAATGCAAGTCAGTCACCAGCACTACCTCTATTTTTAATAGCAGGTTTACTGTCTGGAGCGGAACCGGGTAAGTGCTCGATATGCTAACCTAAACAATAACGCAATCGGCAGTTGTCCTATTCGATGAAAATATTTTCGATATTTTATTCAAATATATAATGCATAGATCCACAGTTGTAAAGATTAAGCTGAACGCACATGTGTTACAAGCCAATTTCACATCAGTCTGATTTTTGCTTCATTTTTACAATATTTTTTCGTCGCTTTTTCTAGAGAATTTTACTTATTAAGCAAAAAATCTTTTTTTTTAAATTTCGCGGAATTTTTCCCTCAAAAAAAAACCACTGAAATAATTATTTTTGGAATTTTTTGATCAAAAAAAAAGGAGCAAAGTGGTTAATTGCTCAAATTTATCGTTTTTTACGAAATGTTTTTCATTTTTATATTTTTTATGGTTTCTTCTCTTTTCTTTCTTTCCAGTCACTAAATAAATTCGAATCAATCATATTGGTCAGTGATTTTTCCCAGTATTTTTTTGGTTCTGTGCCTGCGCTAAAAAAAATACTTTCCAACAATTGACAAATGTGTCAAAATAAATTTCGTTTTTGCTAGCAATCAATCAATCCGAAATAAAGAATCCCATTAAAAAGATAGGAAAAATAAAATAGGCTGATGGATTCCGATAAACTGCTTGAATTATATGACAAATCCAGTTCGTTCAACTAATTAAAGTAGAAGCACTCGATGCTCTGGTAAAGTGCAATTCATATGTTTTAAGTTGCTCACTACAGTTTCTCGACGACTTCATTATTAAACCTTAATAGAAGTGAACTGTAGAAGCACAAACTTTTTGCCAATAATTTTATTACCATTCACATAAATTTATAACAATTAGCCAACACATATACAAAACAAGATAAATGAGATAAATGAAAATAAGTTGGTGGCCAGTTCTAAGCGTATCTAGAATTACGGTGAAAAACGATGGATGGTGCAGAATTACAACATATACGCTTTATTGCTTGCATAATAAATTAAAAAAAAAATTTATGAATTTTACGCTGGCAGTGGCGATATTCGTGGAACCATATACCTTCCCCCAAATAATATTCCTCTATTAATCTCCACATCACCTCAAGCGATCCATTTAAAACTATTTCCCATAACCAAAATAGTCAGTTCAAATTGAAAATATCGAAAATTCGTACTCTTACTGTATTATTATTCATACTACTGAAAATATTTTAAAATTGGTCAACGAAATTCTTCTAAAATTTTTATTCCTTCATTCCACAGCTTATCTTTCCTTTAGCCAACGTTTTTCACTAAAGAATCTTTAAAATAACTTTTAAAATGTAATACAAAAGAATATGAATGGTAAGATTATGAATGGTAATAAAAAGAACTATTATTTTTAATCAAAGCAAAATAATAATAATATAATAATAATTAAAGATGGGAAAATGAAAAAAAAAACAAGAAATAAATTAACTATAAATTTAATTAATAAAACACTTCCACCACCATAAATTATAATAATCGCAACTCCTGCCTTTTAGTAGATTTATATTTTTATATGAGTTGTTAGAAGTAGTAATTCCTCATGCGGTTAAAGAAATGTTTGCGGAAAAAGCAATTTTTTTAAAAAACCATTTATCATTGTTATTCAGAATCAACTCAAATAATAATATTCATACAATAACGATAAAATTAAAATATTCACATGAATGACAGAACGATAAATGCGAAGAAAAAAAAACAACTAAAATGAGTTTCAACTATGGAAAATGTTAAAATAAAAATACGAATACCATTATTGGCTTCACGATAAATGAAATGTTAAATACAATGCATGAAGAAGAAAAAAATTCGCAAATGGAAAAATATGCTTAGTAAAATGAATTAAGGCATACATTATGAATACAATATGCAGAATGATAATTGAGAACAAATTAATTCAATAATGACAAGAAAGAAAAGGAAGAAGGGAACCGACGAGAAGAAGGAAAGGAAAACGAAATTAATGATAACTGAGAATGATTCAAATTAATGACAAAAAAGAAGAGGAAGGAGGGAAATATCAAGAAGGAGGAAAGGAAAATGAAAGTATCCAGATTCGCTTACAAAAGATATCGTTGTAAGGACAGAGAGAGAGCTTATTTCGATGACAAGAGGTAGCTTATAGATTGGGAATGCTACTTACCTTGCTTATCAGTTACTCCTCAAAATCAAAGACACATTCCTTCAATTAATTTGACCAATTAAAAAGAAAAAACCTCACCGTTCTTGGTCCTCATAGATAGTATCAAGCAAGAAACAAAAAAAAAATGCAAAAGTTTAAAAAAGACTGCTTTGGGAAAAAAAGCGTTCGCAATAAATTAACAGAGAAAACGAAAATTGAATAAATTATGAAAGCACTACAAACTAGCACAATGTGCATGCCAACGATTTTGTGCAATATGCAAAATGTTCAGCAATCTCTGCACTACCATCTTCTAAATACTATTGAGAATCCTAAATTTAAAAAAATTATTTTATAAAACTCCAATTATCTTCCATTCCGTTTTTTAGATCTTCCAAATATAATTAAATAAATATTTCATTCACTGAATTTATCAAAAGCTGGTCCTCGATCGCACAAACACGACATACAAACACGAGTTTTGCATGGAACTTAATTAAAAAATTTCACTATAACACCGAGACTTCATCAATTGCAGATCCATGCTTATACATTATCAATTTTTGCTGTGTTCTGAACAGTATAGGAAAAAAAAAACTGAAGATGATGGAATTTAATTCAGAAAATTCAATACAGTAACATTTGCTCCAAGTTTACCTACAAAGCATTCTTATCCTCGAGTTACTGAAGAAAGGCTTTTTGTATGTAATTCCAATTTACTTATTGACGATCATCATTCTATTCGGAGGAAATTTTGATCAATTCCGACTTTAATCAAAAAATATCTTCCCATATAGAATAAAAAACTGATCACCTAAAATACCAAGTTTCATTACTCTCACCCACATACTATGATGATCATCTGTAAACAAAATGAAACAACTACAACACAATAACTACGTTATAATTTATTGAAGGAAAAAAAATGACACACTGCATTTCTTCTTCTTCACCAAAAGAAGTTTTCATTTGTTCTGACTTATCGGATGAAAAAAAAAAAAAATTTCCCATGATCCGACGGAAAAGAAAACTGTTATCATCTAGAATATTTTAAATATATATTAAAAAATTATGTAGAATGAGGTCAATTTGATATGAGCGATTTGATTTTAACATCTATAGTTTCTCGTAATGATAAATAAAGAAAAAAACTAAGACCTAGTAGACTATTAGGTGTGCAAAAACAAATAATGACAAAAAAAGGCAAATGAGAGATCACGGCACACAGAATATAATAAGCAGCATAACTGCACAAATTTTAGCAGCTGTCTCGATGAAGAATTTAACAATGCAGATAATGATGAAACTAGTGACTGCGGTAATTGTGATAAGTACAATGATAATTTAAGCTATTACCTTCCCTATTGAGGCATGCTTCACCTGCCACAAGATTGCGAGAGAAAAACTGCTGATACCAATCTCTTCCACAAATCCAGCTTTCATTATCGTTACATTACCCTTATAAAAAAAACTTACTGCTTCAGAAAATTAAAGTCTTAAACCAAAAAAATTGCTTTTTCTTTTAAAATTCTTTTAAAAAATAGAATTCCTGTCTAAAGATAGCGTTTGCTGACACAAAACACTATAGAACAAATCATCAATGAACCCAAAATTCATCGATAACTACCCACGCCTATAATTATCCCATTAAGCTTTCTCCCATCCCTTTCAAATTTACATTCATACAGATTCTATATATATAAATCCCTCCTTCCAGATCTCTCCCTAGAAATTACTGAAATTCAAGAAACAAGAATGCTAAAAAGCGTTTAAAAAAAAGATCGAAGAGGCACTATTTGCTGTAAATCAAAAAATTCACGCAGAAGTTGTATTAGCAAAAATGAGTAGTGAACCACGAACTTAAAATACATCTAGTAAATTGAAATTGTGGAATATAAATGCTAAATTTTTTTTGAATTTAACTTAATTTAATTAAAAGAGAATTATAATGAATTCATTGACCGAATCGAATTAAGCGACTGAAAAAGATTTTTCTAATTTGTGCTTCAGCAAAAGGAAAATTGGATAACATGCAGAGACTAATGTTTTTGGCGATCTGAAGATAAACTGAATCAAAAGCTACTACAAGATTTTAGTTTAACAAAAGTTTCATACTTTTTTAAACAACTTTAAAGTTAATTTAAAAACTGAACTTTTGCAAGTTTTAACTTTTAAATTTTTTGAATTTAAAAAATGACTTAAGAAAAAAAGATGGAGATAGAAAAACATTGGAATCGAATTCTTTTTTAAATTCATACTGTTTGTAGCAATATTAATTTACGAGTGTGCAGCAGTACCAGAAAAATTTGCAAAAACAGGTAGACGTTGTGAATTATGCATTACAGCTGCAGATGCTTCCGATTCATGTAGATTTATTTTTGCGATCATATTTTCAATTAGAATGGCATCGTTTTGTTGATTTGCTGTCGCTAGGGGCATTGTTCTTGAAAAATCCGAAAGGTTTGTGATGTTTTTAGCAACGTCAGGAAGTATATGGTCCATCATTGACCACTGGAAGAGATTTGGTACCTAAAATTATAAATAAATAAGGAAAAAAAGCACTAACATCCTACAACTTCATTCGTCATTAAAATTTGCAGAATGTGAAAAACAGGAAAAAATTTTCAAGAAATGTCTATAAAGCAATAGCTCACAACTTTATTGTTGCCAGAATAAGACCACGCAGCCAATCCAAAACCAGTGTTATCATTTTCGTTGACTGGAGTCGTCGAACCAGGGGTAGCATCGCTTGACTTCATTGAATTTTGAGATGTTAAGGCATTTGCTGACCCATTTTGTAATTTATGATTTGTTGCCCCAAAATCACCATTTTGCATTCGTGCTGGTAAGAGAAGGGAACTGAAAAAATATTTCACCGATGCAGCATTTTATTTCTCAACTTCATTTTTTTCGCAGCACCCTAACCGAACTAGGGCGAATCTTCCAAATTTCGCGCCTTTAAAGTATTTCTATATGACATATGTCCTTCAAAGTATACAAAGGAAAATCGGGATTTAAAAGTCCATTCAAGTCAACTGATTCAATAACTGAGCAAGATTTTGTTATTACATCTGCTGGCGCTGTTGCTAATACTGTGGCTCCCGTCTGCCGTTTTTTGAATTCTCATTCATATTACGTGCCTCAGCGCTTTCAAATGATGAGAACGATCTTGAAGAATTAAAAAGATTAAAAAAGGAAAAAAAGTTCAAAAGACCTAAAATCCTTGAATTTAAAAAAAAAAGCCTACACACTGTTGTTCAATAGATAAGTCATTCAGAAAATATTGCAGATAAAACAGTACTTTAAATCAGTGCCCACAGAACGTCGAGACTGCCCTAATTTTGAATTTTCGCTGTGGATGAAGTGACATCTTGGACCATATGGGCAGTATCCTAGCTGATGGTAAGATTGACAGTATGCTGTTTTATATTTTGGGTGCCTCGGAACTGGTCTTTTTTCACTTTCGCCGTGCGCATACTGACACCTAAATATAATAAAATACAGTCAAAAATTTAGAAAAAAAACTACGACCAATGGAACGACACTTTTACATGACTTAATTCCATATTTTCCCCATCTTTCTCTCAGGAATATAAAAAAAACATGATAAAACTGATAACCTATCACCGTAATTACAATGACCAGTATCAGCGAACGTGCGACAAAGTTCGGTTTTATATAGTTTTGGATTTTTTTGCTGTTGATTGGTGGAATTCGTAGAAGCATGCGATAAATTTCCTAGAAATTGTTAGACTTTACTAAATTACTTCGATGCAAGAATCGATTTAAACGGCATTCTTTCCTTCTTAATTCAGTAATCTACGACCAAGGAAAAACAGAAAAGAGATATACGAAACTTTGGTTATTTCTCCAAGAGGGCACAGATTTCAACAATATGTAGATTAACAGAAATTAAATACTGGTGAACTATGAAACAATATTCAGATAAGCTAATAAAACTAGAATTCAAACTATGAATTCCGCTCAAACCAAGGAACAAGAAAGTGAACAAAATTAACCTATAAATCTCATTCATTTCATACAAATTATGCAAATTCGCTGGAGCAAATTAATAATCTCTATGCCAGAAGTTTAATCCCATTCTGAGGTAGCAAGAAAAGAGGAATTATAATCTGCAGAAATCTGTTAAAATATAAATGAAACGAAACCAAATCAGTTAAAATAAATCTATTTTACAACATATATTATCATCATTTGAGAATGTTGAAATAGAAAAGTTAAAAGTTTGTTAATTTTGGTGGAATTCATAGTTAAGCAGAGAAAGACATCAGGAACTCAAATAAGCTATATTTATCAATCCCACTAATTTCATAATCTTAAATAAAAAATCTAACTATGAATTCTATTAAGACAGATAAGTTACCTTGGCTACAGTATGTTGTTGTCGTTTGAGATGGTTGAGAAATAGACTTAATTTCAGTCGAATTATTAGTATTCAAGCCGTTTGCACGTCGACCTGATTGACCAGCTTTACTTGTTGCATTCATCTAGATTTCAGTTTAAAGCAATAAAAATTAACGACAAATTAATTTGCCTTAGAATAGTATGAAGTCAGCCAGCCACCTATCTCACCAGCACGCAGTCATAATGGCCTCCACGATCACAATCAACAACACTTTTAAACGCTTCCTTCCATTCACGCTGTTCTACGCAAAAGAGCAACGAATCAAGTGGTGTTAACGAAACCTCCGAAAAACTGACTAAACAACTGAATTCTAAACAAAATGGAGAATGGAAATGATAACTGAAAGACAACGAATAAAATCGCGCGCCTATTAACTTTTCTTCAAAAGAAAGAGAATTTCCATGAAAGAAAATGAAGAAAAGCGAAAAAAAAATTTTCCAATTCACATCAGTAGGGAACGAACAGAAAACGAATGAATTTGAATATATTTAAAATTATAAACTAAAATAAAAGAAAGAAATTTCTCATCAAAATAATTACCATTATTCGTTTTCGGTTTTCCTTTCACAGTTTATAATATTTTCTGCTCTATTCGAAATGAATTAACAAAAAATTCATGTATATTCTCGAACGAAGAGAAACAGCAAAGATGCCTCTGCCGACAAATTCTTCCTCGTTTTTTTCTTCCACAATTAATTTAATCCAACCGCACGCAAAAACCGCGCAACAATTTAATGTTGCAATTCTACTTGGCGAAACACGATTAACTGAAATTTTTGCATATATAAAATGGCGCGAAATACGAGCCCGCATTGTAGTACTTCTAACAATCAGCTTTACAAGTCGACGAGCAAGCAAACAGATACGTTGCTGTATAGAATGTTTAAATATAAAGGTCAACAGAGGCCAAGAAGTGGACATGGAGTTCAACAGGTGGCCGTGTTGGAGAATAAGTGGTTCGGAGAGCTTGAAAGGTCAGCAATCCGAGAGAAATACAAAAACTTCCTTATGATAAAATTTCAAGTCTAATTTTCATAAAGCATTTGTTAGTGAAATGTACAATAAAAAACATGTGGAAAAAGTAACGAAACGTAGAGAGGTAATATGAAGCGACGTACGTGAAAAATTCTCCAATAAATTTCCTAATATTTTCAAAGCAGTAATGTGGAATATATTAAAAATAAAATAATGCGATATGCTGAAGAATTTCAGCAAAATAAAAACAGTAATAATAATTTTCAGTTGAAATGGACGTGAAACTTAAAATTTGATTAAAGGAAGCATATTTAAAATTCAAATAACAAATAATTGAAATTCAAGCAAATGAAATCTAAAACACGAAGGCGAATCGAATTCGCGTTGCAGATTTCACATTGACAATTAAATAAATATCTTCCCGCATTTTCTGCAAAATTTGCTGAAAAAATGGAAATCGGGGAAAACCCAAAAACTCAAAAGTTCAAATGAACTGAAACAGCGAAAAGAAACAACGAAAGCTGAAAAACTAACGATATTCATTACGTGATCGATCATATTTTCGCCCACTTTTAGATTAATGAAAATTTTTTTACGAAAACCAATAAAAGAAAAACTGAACGTAACATAAGCGCAAAAACACACGTGAAATACGTGAGCAAGATGCACTGCATCGCCTATTTTTTTTTTTCGTGCGAGCACAGAGTTCTTTTAATGAATTTAATAAAAAAAAAGGGGAATTAGATAATGATGTGAGTTATTTGATAAGCGCAATATGATGATAAGTAATAAGTAAGCGCAATAAATTCTTTGGTGAAAAATGATAAATAAATTTTATAAATGTTTTCTCAAAAAAAAATAAGATTATTCTTACTAATAAGGAAGTTAACTTATTTTTACTTTTCATTTTAGAAATTTCTTTTTTGGTAATTAAAATGATAAAATAATCGACAAAAATCGCATTATCAAAATTATAATGACTTATCGTAACAGTTTAAAAAAGAAAATTTGTATTAATTATCGACACAAAAACGATGAAAAAAAGCAGAGAATTCCATCTGCCGAGCAACACTATTGTCAACCCAATCATAGCCAAGCAAACCACTAAAACAGGATGATTTCTATTTAGATATAATGGATAGTTAAAAGAAATAAGACATATGCAATTAGTTGAAACGATGAGAAAGCAGCTTGAGAAACTGAAAGAAAGGAGAAGAGAATGAATTCTGTTCTGAATGACATACGATTAATTACACTCGAGATGAAGGGATAACCTACAACAGTTGATGATGAAAATGATGAAAGCGATGATAATGAAGGATGATGAAGATGATGGTGATGAGAATGATGAATAAGGTGATCTACTGAAGCACATTAAACAAAATGAAGGAAGCAAGCATGAAATGAAAAGTTCAGGAGAAATAAAAAATTAGAATCATTACGATCTACAAAACAAAATTATTCACATAAACTTTTATGAAATTTTAGAATTTTTTAAAAAATTTCTTATTTCTTATCTCGACAAGTGCAGATTTCTATTAGCAGAATGAAACTTCGATAAATAAAAATTTTTGAATTGAAAATTTTCGCGCGATTTCATATTAAATTTAAGCTTTACTCCTAAAATTTGAAACTTGGAAAATCTCAAGAAAATTATTTCAAACCAAAGTCAAATATCATTCATGAAGTTATTTTCTCCAGAGATTTCATATAGAAAGTTAGCATTTTAAAAGAATCAGAAGGAAGAGAAATTGAGACGATTAGCCTCGCTGGGCTAATAAATAATTTAATGACGAAAAAATGAAAAAATGGAAGTATTATATTAACGGAAAGAGAACTATCAGGAATTACGTGACATAGCTAGGCGTTACTTATTACTAAGTCTCGCAGGAATGCGGCAAAAGATATGGATTCACTTAACAGATATTTTTTAGATTTATAGCGATTAGTGAAATTTATGAATCTTAACTGAATAAAGTAGTTTTAAAAACATGGGAAGTAATGAAAAGACTCAAGAAAATGGCATGGAGACGAATTTCACAAAGAAAAGAAATTGGACCTAAAACTGCTTGCCAATTTTATAACAAAAAAACTCGTTTCTAACAGCTAGTTGTCGCCATCTGTATCATAATCATTACCATCATCTCCAACTTGACAAACCGCCGCCACCAAGCACCACATATTTTATCATGAATGTGTTATTTGTTGCCCAAGCGGCTCGTACCGCTGCCTCCGCCCCTCTTCATATTCCTATAAATCGCACAGATAAAAATCATTTCATATGTTTTGTGCTGCTTTTCAAATATTTCATGGTGCAAAATCTTTATCGAATGATAAGCAAAAAAGTTTCTCGCCAAAATAGATCAATGGACTGTTCTAAAGTAAATAAAGCAAATATTAGTGAGATAACTCGAAAAAATAACATTAAATCGGTATTACAAAACAAAAAAAAATAATGTATACTTATTTAGAAAGATTAACCAAGCATAAAGCAAAGCCATATTAGAAACAATGGAATATAAAGTGAAGTAAAACAGAATAAAAAACGGTTTGAGGAGATGAAAACGAAATTGATATGAAAACTGAAATTAACAATTCCACAAAAAAACCTAAATTTGATTAAGAAAATGCAGTTATCATTATTACTCTACTAAAAACTTATTGATTAGTTTTTATATTATTAATTAAGATAAATTTTTTATGATTCCTGAAATAATGAATAATGAAAAGAGAAAAATTGAAAAAAGAAAAGCGAAAACCTGATAATTTATTTAGAGCTTCACGGATGAAGTTTACTTAAGAACAAGTCGTAAAGTACCTTCTCTCCTTTATTTATCCTTGAGCAATATTGTCAGCAAATAAATTTTTCATCACCCCCCCCCCCCCCCCCCCCCCCGTCCAAATCTCATGGATTTTCCTCTCTAATTTCATAATTTTCTTTACAACCAAAAAAGCCAAATTTTTGCACATATTAATATATAAAAAATGAATAAATTGACCCAGAGAAAAGAATCCATAAACAGCCTTAACACGTTGAAAGAAATGGTTTGCATAATATTTTGCAAAATCGCTTTCATATAACAATTGCATTCAGTGCATTATTCATTATACTTGATGACCATTCGATTGTAAAAAGAATTTTTGATGCCAAAAAACGGTTGAAAAACTATAATTGCATATTATAGAAATTTCTCTTTCAATGAATTATTGAAAAAGGTTTTAGGAGTTGCAAATTTACCTATGCGCAACGTATTTCAAGAAGAAAAAAAAACAATGTGCCACGATCTGTCATAAATGTTCTTTCATAAATTAATGAAATTCCCACCCATAAGCGAAAATTCTCTCATATGACATTTAAAACTGAGTATCCAGTTAATATTTCATCTAAAAAGCTCTCAAAATGAAGCTTAAGATTCAATATAGGCTTAATAATTCGTATATACTGTTATTTAAGTGGAGTCTCATGCAGCTTTTTTATATGATTTTAGCAGTGAGCAACTAACAATAGAAATGATTAGGATGAGTAGTTCAGTCAGCAATCGGCAGAAATTACTGGATGATATCAGCAAGAATCACAGGATGATAAATTGGCTTATTCACATTAAAGAAAGTCAATGGTCAACAGCAATCTTCTTCAATAGTAGCATAGCAAAACATAATTAGTTGACAGAGCGAAAAAAGGATCACTGCCAATTATGTATACGTTGTACACAGGATGATCAATATTCTAGTAAGAAACTAACTACCATGGATAATCGGAAAAGGCCACTTGATAGAACAACGATAAAAGCAGTATGACGACGATGGAAATATTTTGATCGTCTATATATTTAGCAACAAACAGCTGAACGACCCATCCTTCTATTCAGTTTAACTGATAAGCTATGACTAGTAAGAAAGCAAACAGTAGAGCATAAAGTGGAACAACAAAGCAGAATTAAATTGCAACAGCTTTAAGTCTGCGAGTGTTTCAAACCATCAACTCTAGCGAGATTCACTTCTATGATTCGGACTAATCCCTATGAAAAGCATTAATCTCCCTTTTAGCGATATTCACCACTGATTATTTTTCGATCTGCAAAATGAAACTTATTCCTAGAAAAAGGTGGATTAATAAGGGATTAAAGTTCAATAGGAAGGCAAAATGAAGAGAAATTATCAAGCATACTATAATCGACTACAACATAATTAACGGAAGAGAGGCAATTGCAGGAAAACGCTGTCTTCCTTCATTTTAAATCGAAACTAAGACAGAAGCAAACAAGATTACATTGTGGAATATACGAAACCAATACGAAAACGACAGGAATGCAAATTGATAAATCATATGTAGTATGAAAAAAACGATAAAAACAAACATCTTATTTTATCAAGAGGAAGGAAAAGAATGAAATATTTCAAGTGAATAAATTAATTCATTTCTCGAACAACAACTACAATAAAAACGATAGAAAATTTATTATAGGCAATCAGAGGGGTTTGAATAGTGCAGTAATGTGAAAAATGATATTGATAAAGGGGTTCATACCACAGTTCAGTTCATTATTCGATCACAGTATTATTAATCCATATAGGAATCCGCTGGCTGGTCAGAATGGTAAATTCTTTTCAGGAAAATACTTAGCGATAGAAATACAGAGCATCACTCAGATTTTTCAATGGCAGCTTACCTTATTCTTGAAGTAAGTACGATCCGAACTATGAAAACGATAATTCATCCTATCCTATCTAACTCTTATTATGTTTATAAATAACCAAATGATCACATGAAATATTCCACAAGAACTTGCCGAGAGTGTCAGTTACCTCTATCCCAGCCTATCCCAGCTTACGTTTTATGAATTCCAGATTTGTAATTCCACGAATGCACATTCTACTCGAATAATATTGAATATTATTGTATCATTGAAAGAATTTACCAGAGAACAAATGCGAATAAATTCCAACTTTTTTGACAAATCTCATTTTCTGTGAAATTCTGTGAAATTTTAACGGAAAACATTTTGAAGAAAAACTATTCACTGACTACAACACAATTTTTATAGATTTTTGTTCTTTTTCACACTGGATTTGTATGCGAAATTACTAAACTACACAGTTAAAAACAATATTGTAATCAAAAAAATAAAAAATTGCAGAAATAAGCAGTATTATCATCATAATTATGAATGACGATCAAAAATCGCCACCAGAAATCAACAACAAGGTAATTAACTTTTTATAAACACGATCATCATCATCACTATTCATGGTACTTCTTGTTTTGTTCGTTCAAGGTGAGTAAACATTCAAACACATATATGCACATATGATGAATCTTGGTGATAAACAAGTAATAACACTACACACAGTGGTACTTGACTCCTAAAAACAAGTTTATAGCACAAAATCAAGAATCGATCAAATAGTAAATAGAAAAGTAAACAAATTAAACAGGAATGAGTTTTAGCAGAACTAAAGGAAAAGAAAAAGGTATCAACAAACTAATATAATCAATCTCAATAATAAAAAAATCTTAATTTGCTTATAGCTCGTTATGCATAAATTCAGGTTCCATAGTCGTATTACAGTTCAAATTCGATCTAATTTGGTAGGAAAAAAGATTTTTCATTGTAGAAAAGGAAAGCTCAATTAGTTAAATCTATTCTGCGTGAAACGATTCTCTGACACAATAAGGAAAAATTTAAAAAGATTTTATCTTTTGAAACTAATGATAAAAGTGGTTACTAACTCACACCATTTCTGGTTAGACTACGGTTAATAATTTTTTCCCGGGAATCACTTGAAGACTGATTCGCCAGCACTATTTGGAATTCTTAACGGCAGGTTTATACCTTTTATGGGCCTACTATTTGCCTCAGAGCAAGATAAAATCTGGGCCACAATCCACTCAGCTATTCTGTTCCACATTTGCAGTGTTATGAAACTGTTTGTTTTTTGTTAAAATGATCTCCTAGAAATTAAGATCTTAATTTCAGTAAGGTTCTCAATATCAATGATGGAGGAAAAAAATGAAAAGTGCAAATTTAAATCATGATATTATGACTGAAGACTAAAGTTTAGCTTTTAAAAAAAATGATGATAAACCAGTTTTTGATAGTGCCTTAGGGTAAGATAATATATGAAATGACCGAAAGTGAAGGGATAAAAATATTACAACCGACTAAAGTAAAATGCGATTTGATCTAATACGCCCAAAGAATATTGAGCCTACGATCCAGGAAGAGTTATAACTGCAATGGAAGAAGAATACCGATTTATCATTAACTGCAATACTGCGAGGTGAAAAAAGAAGGACACAGAATAGTTGACAGTGGTGAACAATAAATGATAAACGGTCGTAAGATTATTAAATGTTGGATAAGTAAATAAGTGAAATACTGTTTACGCTATCTGAGTTTTGAGGTACAGCCCGTGATATCCTCAGAGCGACTACACAAAGAAAATAGGTTGGCAAGTTCGTAACAATTTTGAATTAATGTTCTTGTGAATAAAAAATTTTTAGCTTCAAGGATCGCTTTAAGGATATGCGAGGTTCAAACCTCTGACTCTATAAAATACTGTGAAGGAACGACAAATTACTGCACTTTTACTCATAAACGCCCTATTATGCAAAATACAATAACCATATTTAAGACAGAAAAGCTTTTCAATTTGATACACTTATAATAAATTATTTTAAAATTGATACACTTATAATAAATAAACTATTTTTAAATTATATCATTCTACTTAAGCCGCTGATATTGAATGACTGATTCTGATCCCAGAGCAGTTGTTTTTATTTAAATATTCTAATTATTGATAATGAATCCATCTGTTATTCTACTCATACAACAAATTCGGCCTATTTCAAAACAATTCAATTTTTTTTTATTGAAGAAATATTAGTTAATTTTATTTAATATACAATAACGAAGTGATCATGTCTTCTCTGATTAGATCAAGCTTGCAGTTGGAAGCTATTTGTGCTATTTTCTATAAGAACTATTTTCCTTGCACATTAATGGTTTATAAAATATAGGAATAAGAAAATTTGTTGATAAAGTGATAAAATTGACCCTCGGATTAACATGTCACTGTTTCAAAAATCAAAGCAACAACCTTTGAAATCAACCGCTGAGCATGGTGATGTGAAAACTTGTATCTTACCCATTGGTTCATTGATTGTCATTAACCATGTATTATTGCCGCCGACAGCCCCCACCCAGTATTAAACAATTATGCATAGCAAGATGCAAGAAATTATAACGAGGAAATTATAAATTATTTTATATAACAAATCATTTTAATTAAGAAAAAAAGAAATGATCCTTAGGACCAGAAGACAAAACTCAAAAATGCAGCAATATCATTTTCCAGAGTTTAAGAATAAGAATACAACTATCAGCTATGTATCTACCCTTTAAAAAATTTTTACAACTATCAGTTACGTATCTAGTATTCAAAAAAATTTAGTAACATGCATTTTTCTAGCATCACGTTAAGAGAAAAGGTTTGGTTCCTATCTCCCATAGAAATGAACCTATAACTGAACAATCTGGTGCCGGTAATAACCTAGTGCTCATCTGCATTTCAATCGTCAAGAACGCTTGGCAAAAATTCTCACTGAATTAATAGCTAGTGGAGTGAATCTAACCAGAAATGCTAAACACTTTTTAACTTGTAAAAATTGCAATTATCTGTAGTAGGCAAGGGAATAACTGGTACGCGAATTTCAAGAAAATAAATAAATATTTATAAGAAAGGCGATACTGTGAAAAGGATCGATCAATAATAAGAAAATTAACTGAAAAAAGAGAAATTTATCAATGACATAAAAGTATAATCATACAGCTGATAACAATGAAATGACAAACTAAAAAATGCGGAACACAAAATGTTAGGAAAAATCCTTATCAATTACTATAAATAATATGGGAAAGAAATCTGGAGATTACTATAAACAAGTGATTACAAAAATTTTTAAAAAATCTTTTTAGGAGAGAATCCGCTGCTTTACACGCATCATACTCTCACTTGTAAAGAACCTGATTTTTAAGTTAACTTTGCATTACTCCTACAGAAGAACGCTGATTAGATCTCCAAAAAAACAAAAAAACCGTATGCACTTTAATGATTTGCAAGAAGGTAAATCTATTGGCGATTCTAAGAAATGAAATTTTAAAAAATTTGCCAATTTTTTTACAGCTAATAATTTAACACTAAAAGAAAAGCAGGCTCAATAAAAATTGATGCACAGGTATGCAAGTTAAGAAAAAAACAGGTTATTGTTTATTTCCATGCGCATTTCAAGAATAAAATTAAATATAGCTGAGAAAAAAACGCTAAGCTGGCGAAACCTACCATCTTAACTGGTTTATTCTTCCAGAACGTAATGGAACAATAATGTTTAATTAGCTATATTGACACTGAGAGAGCCAAAATGTCTGCAGCTTATGTCATCCTATCCACAAACTTTACTTCTAAACTTGTTTCGCAACATTTCCCAAATCAACTAAACTAATTATTAATATTATTGTTGCACTACGATGATAAATAATTTATATAATTCTGGTACTACTAATCAACAATGATGAATAGTATTATAAAGTTAAAATTTAGTCAAGCATATTTAATTAGATCATATAATTTAGCTGTATTGTTGTTATACTCGTAGGTACATAGAAAATCGCTCATGTGAAACCAATATTTGTCGCACACAACATATTATGAAAGCTGATATGAATCACGATGGGCCAAATAAAAGAAGTATAACAAATTATGAACTGTAACGATGACAACGAAAAATTCTATAAAATAGCAAGCTCAGAAGCAAACAGTAAAAATATTCATTCCTCCAAAAAAATATTGTTTCAAATTATTAACCCGGTCTCCGCTGTAAAGTAAAACCAAAACAGTATAATAACAGTATAAATCTATCAATATATGAAGTTCATCGATCATCTACTGATAATATTATTCTTCAAGCGCGAATCAACCAATTCATATTCTTTCAGTGGAGTAAGTAGTTGTCCTATGATTATGGTTTGAGGGCCGAGGATTCGAGTTCGCGAAAGGATTTGAACTGCAAATGAAAAATTTCGGAGATGCTGGCAATGCATCTATATCTTTATTGTAATTCCCTTGCAAGAATTTTTCATAATATTAACAGCCAGTGAAATGAGCCAGAAATGATGAGCACTAGCCACTTGCTTTTTCACTTATTTTTCCACCCTATTTCTATCTATTATAGCTTTTTTTTTGAGTATCACATTTGGCTATTTTCATTCATTGTAATTTCTTGGTACCAGGTAAATTTCACTGCAAGACTCCCTTTTTTCTCAAAGAATTCTTTGCTTACTTATATAAATTTTCACTCAGCGTTCATCAAATCATGTGCATAAATATTTGAAAGCACTGATCCGACAGAAATTTTCCAAATTTTCCAACGCAACAATCAAAAGCTTTAATTTGCTCGACAACTTATCTTGTTATTCATTATCCTTTTCCTTTTTCTTACAGCTAATAAATTTGGAAAATATTCACGAAAGTAGAATGTTTCCATCATTTGCTCAGCACTAACTATACTCCTATAATCGCCACTATGACCACTGTTAGTGTTTTCATCATCAAGTTCCCATTAAATAACAAGTAATTATAACACTAGGAAGAGAAAGAGATGAAGAAATAATAGGAAAAAACCGGATTTATTGAAAATTTTAGCTAGAAACGACAAGCGATTGATTGAAAGCAAAACGGAAATTAGTCCATCCTGAGGGAATTTGACGTTGGAAATTTATAGTGGAGCTTACTTTGGAGCGAGTGTTGTGACTTTATCGTGAATATTATCAAAAACAAAAATTTTCGACCGATAAATAAAGTTACCTACTGAATATAAATAAAAGAGAGTCCAAAGAAATTCATAAAAAATTTAAACCTGAAAAAAATATATAGCAGAACCGGAAAAAAAAGTAAAGTTCATGATGGAAAAAGTAAGTAAAAATAAGCAAATAATTCTCGACTTGAAGATTTCAAGAGGATTTACTGATAAAACACGTAGATTAAATGATTTTCAGATTATCACATTATCTACTTGCGCCTTTAAAGCGACCTATTACGATTAACTTTCGCGATATTTTCTCTTCAATTCAATTTTTAATTTCCATCAAGTAATCATTCTTGTTCGAAGAGAAATTAATTTTAAACGTGTTTCCAGGTAGGTTATGCATGAATATAAATTTAAACAACTAGCGGGAAGTACTACTTTCTTGTTTCCACTAATTATGCTAACTATTCTTCGCTCTTCGATCATTAACTAACTAATCAACTATAAAGCAATATTTAAGTTTAAAAATTTTTATTATTTATCATTTTATTATTTACGTTTTATCTGTAAATTTCATCTAAACATACTTTATGAAAAACATAAATAAACGAAGAACCGGCTGAACTCACAAGAAAAAATTTTAATAAGGGATCCTAAAGGAAATCCATCTTCGATTCATTTTTTTGTTGATTTAAAATTAATTCACTTCTATAAAAGTTAAGCTAAAGCCGGTAGAGCTGCTCATGAAAGAAAATAGAAATTTAAAGGAAGGCCTTAAGAATTTATCACTGCGTGATTGATTAGCACAACAACCACTTTCGAAATACTTTAGAGGACATTATTTGCTTATTTGCTCATGTTTTCCAGATTTTTCACAACTCATGCTTTTCAGGAGAAATAAAAAAGGATATTTTTCATAGAAATAGATTTTTATAAAAAGAAAATAGCAATCATTTCATCGCATTAAAAATTAATTTTATTTAGAAATTATAATTATTGCAAAAAAAACGAAATAAACATTTTTTGCTCTTTTTAGCGATTTTTGCACTAAAAAAAATTTCAAATATCAACGCGTTTCGTTAATAAAACAAAATTTTATAAAAAAATTTATCAAAAACTTTTATCTAACGAATAAATAACGTTAAAAAAATTCATTTTAAGCACCGTTCGTAATTCTTATTTCGAATACAATACGAAATTCAAAAGCATTCAAAAAAATGAGATTTGCTTTCAAAAAAAAGGGATCGTTAATAATTATGAACTATAAGAAATAATAATTTAGTTGATCGAAGCAATTCTATCATTCAATTTCTGGGTTAATCAATGGCAGAGGATGAGGCTGAAAAATCAAAACTTCTTAAGCCAAAACTAACATACTACATGCATCATCACATGCCAAAAATAAGATAGAAACTGAAGCGAAGAGGCGCAGATTAGAAATAATGATTTTTGGCCGAATGAACAAGAGACATTATTTAATAGCTTTGGGACAAATAGCTTTCTCAACCAAAATTTTCCCATCTTCATTTTCTTTCTCACCTCAGACTGTTTGGCCAGATTTTTTAAAAATTTATTTATACACCTTATTAAATTTTTTATTTCATTAGCTCATTCTTTAACTGAGCTCATAAAATTATTGAGATAATCTTCAGTAATTTTATACAACACAGGTGAACTTCTGTCTTGAATAAGGTGTTTTGTGGGAAAAGTTTGATTTGATTTGTTTATCAAATCTACCTTTCACTACCCTTCGATTCAGCTAGATAGGAGCTTACAAGGAGAGTAACTTTTGTTACCTTAGAGTACCATTCTGGAATGAGAGGCTTGGAAAGCCTCATCCTTATAGCTAGCGGTGGAAACCTCATCATTAATGATAAGAACTTCGATTTTATAAGATCTTTTATTTTAAAGAAACTCATGTAGAAATTGATGATCTCTTTGAGTTAAAGGCAAATTTTCTTAGCAATAATTTTATCGTATTAACTGTTGTTCTCTGAAAATTTTTTAAGAAAAATGAAACGATGGAAAATGGTACAGAATGAAGGCACTGATGTCCTATTTATCACCTTTCCTAAATGTAATATTTTTTGTCAGCTAGTTCCACATCAAAAAATAAACTAGTATATTAGTTTGCAAATCAATCAAAATGGCCATAATTTCCAAAGTTTAGTTGCAATATTTAACCACACAACCACTAAAAAGAACCACTCTGAAACACTAAAAAATAGTTCTTGCATAAAATCTAAGCAGTTGCCAAAAGAGGACCATTGTTTATTAATAAATATTCTCGAAATTAAATTTAGCCAAGCCATATATATTCCACGCAATTTTATCTGAACATACTTATTGCTGTGTGGAGGAGCTTGAGAAATGGTGCCACGAATTTCTAAAAACCTTAACCTTAAACTCATTTTCTATTTTTATTCTGTCAAAAAAAACTCTGATCATTTTTTTGGTTACAAGGATCTGCAAGAAATATTAATATTGGCGAAAATATAAATATTTGTTGGCATAAATATGTTTTATTAAATAAGCAATATTTTCGATAATTTAAATAATTTAATTTGAAAAGGTTATTTTGAATAAGTGGGGGTTAGAGGATCAATGAAATTTTTATCAAAAATGTTAAATTAAATATCAAATTAAATAAATTAAATATGTCTAATTTCCTTGGGAGATAACAATTTGGAATAAATAAAGGTACCAATTCAGAGTGAATAATTAAGGCGCAATAAAAGCAAAGTAACATTTTTGGGATCGCAATAAAAATGTGTCGCTGTAATTATATGCTCTACATGGAATGACCTTGTTAATTATCACAATGAGATGTCAGGCGATGAAAATATGGTTATCCATAATCATCTTGTGTTATTGAATTCAATAGCAATGAGATGCGATTATTCACAAAAATGCATAAAATGCAAAAATTAAAACAAATCGCAGCATGCAATCGGAAAAACAAAAGAAAAAAGATTCGCGAAAAAAATTTGAAATGCATCATTTATTAAAAAATGGTTGATAAAGAAAATGAAGGTTAAGTGAATCAACCTAACACCGCAATGTCAAACAAAGCCTTACAATCTTTTCATGAAAAATACTATTTATTCAGAACATTTTAATCGAATAATAAATTATAAAATTTTTATTATTATTTCTTAGAAATATGGAAATTTTAAAATGATTTTAGCAGCTCAAAAATAACCAAGCCATCCATTTCAATTATATAGGCTTTAATTAAAATTAGGTAATAAGTTAGTGAATAATGATCACCATTCCGGCTGACAAGGAATTGCCCGCCGACAAATATGGGCAGCTAGCATCATACACAGGCAGGAGCAGATTTTTTGACGTTCAAGACCATAATCCATGAGCAAAAACCATCCGGCTGCCCTAACCATGTATTCAACAGAAATGATTTATAAATTATAAATTAGAAACGAAATATTTGTAATTATATAAGCAATCTACTGGCTAAACTCTAATTATTTCTAAAAAGAAAAATATCATGGAACCCAATTCATCCATCACTTGTCACGCAAATTACAGGTTATACAGTTTGAAAAGCATAGGAAATGACAGCCTATCTAAAAATTATACTAAACAATCCTAAATCTCACTGTAATATTGCTTGATTATTAGCCTTGCATTTGGACTAACATAAAACATTGACAAAAAATCATAGAAATTGTAAAGGAGAACGCTAGTTTCAAAATCTCGTCAAAACTGGAAAACGGGTTATAGTTCTGCGAACCAATAAAATTTCCTAAAAATTGACCACAATTTTTGAATATTTTTCTGCTGAAGTTTCGGCTTTTGATTATTTTAAAAAGAACTCTTCTTAATCGCCAAATTAATTCATCTAACGACTTAATATTTTAAATATTTTGCCAATAAATCTGGCTTCAGCAGATAAAGTCTGTTCAACTTTCTCAAAGTGAAACTTCCAAGTAATGATAAAACGAGTCAGCTGTTATTCATTAAAATATTATGGAAATTTCGCACTATTACGTTCAACCCAATACAAAAAAAATCAATGGAGAGGTACTGAAAGGGTTATTGCAACAGCACAGAGATATGAAGCGATTCAGTCGTAAAAATCACCTTATAATTAACAGCCCAAAAAAGATCACTGCCCCTACAGAGAATATTATAAAGACTATCGATATTGTTTCAACAGATCTGCCAAAAATATAGAGTATGATCTGCTGATGTGAAAGAATATATCAAGTAAAATGTGCTAAATAACTGCGGCTAGCTATGTGCTAGATGCTGTATATTTCCAAAGAGAATTTAATTTAAAATAAATTTTCTAAACGTTGGCTGATTTAAAATTGTGTTATCTTTTGAGACTATTATCACTTGTTATTTTGTTAACGAAATTATGATAGGTTGTCCGAAATTTAAGATAAATCCTAACACTAAAAATTTAAATTTAAAAAAAGGACAAAACAACAAGTAATAATAGAAGAGAATTTTAAAAAAAGGACAAGCATTTTGACATGAAAATAACTGAAGCTACTCTCGATATAAACTTTGAAAAAGTAACAGTGAAAAAGAAAAGATAAGGAAGCAAATGGTTAATGCTCATCATTCCTGGTAAGGCCAACTCCGATGGCGATTAGTATGTTTAGAAATTCTTGCTAGGGAATCACTTCTAGAAAATCACTTTAGCAGTACAGATACCCGAGCACCACCCGAGTTTTTTGATGACAAATATAGGTTTCTTCGTGCCAGGATTAGAGTATCGAAGCAATTACATTCAATGCACCTGAACCACTCGTCCATTCTTGCCGCAAAAAAAAGTTAAAAAAAAAATGGATAATTAACTAATCTAATCTAAACTAATCTAAGGTATTATGCTACGTCAAAATCGCTATTTGATAAATAAGAATTTCATAAAATTTAAACAAATTTCAGAAATGAAACAAAAAATTTTGCAAAAACAGTGTTAAAAAATGCTATTAGTCATAATAAAAAAAACTTATGTAAGAAAAATAGGGAATTCTCGCAGCAAAATATCAAAACACCAATTTTTTCAAACAAAAAAAAAAGAAAAGAATGAATAAAATCTATTTCACCATATCACGACAAAAGATGAGCATGGTTCTCAATTTCACATGTCAGAGTGTTATAAGATTTCTTCGATTTTTAGACCAATTGCTTTTTTTTTATTTCCGACAAAATAAGAATAATTTATAGTAAACGACAAGGATGGGAGACAGGAAAGTCCTTGGTTATTTTATTGCCTTAAGTTCATATTTTGAATTCTGGCTCGATTATTAAAAAAATCTTGTAAAAAAATCTTGCGCGGTGGTTGTAAACCATCTGCACTTCTGTCACCTCTAATCATACTAACACAACCAGTTCAGCAAGCCTAACCAAAAATGGTTAGCACTATCCACTTACTTAATTAAAGAATATGAACAATATTCTTACTTTTATTAAATTTTATCAGTTAGTTAGCAATTCATATGCAAATTTTCTCGGATTTGTATAATATATGTTGTTCAATCAGCAGCAATTTTTTTCACTATTTATGGAAAAATATTTTTTTTCAATATTTTCATTGCGATAGTCGAATTGTAGAATCGAGTTTTTATAAACGCATAAAAAATGGAGTAGATGAAAAAAAGTTTCTGAAGAACACTTAGATAAAAATTTGCAGAAGACGGTTTCTCAAAAGCCTTTCGAATTTTTGAACATAAAAAAACTAGAAAAAATAATCACCTTCGCTACTGTATACATGTGCACAAATATGGAACCTGTTCTTAGACGAATATAAACTTGCATGTTTCAATTATCTCCGACAAAATTGAAGTGAGTTTATATTAAAAATTGTTTATGCTATCTTAACGAAAAATATTAGCACAATTTATTAAAGTGTTAAGTGGTCAGAGATAAAATTTGAGCTTTCAAAATTCGAAGATTATTCACAGCTGACAACTGCACACGGAAATAAAAAAAGTAGAATTAATGAACATCGTTGTGAAAATGGCTCAGAACTATATAGGATGCCTCCTTGAAAGGCAACAAACATTGATATCAAAATCATGAAATCTTTTTCCACCGAAAGAACGCTATTTTGCATAACAAATAAATCGTACGATTCTAAAGTAACACTAACAGATAAAACTGGTATCATGAAGAAAGCTTGCCATCAATGTTTCGTTGCAATGAACGGAGAAAAGATAACCTGCTTGTACCATATTTAATTTTTAATTTTAGCTTAGGAGGTCAAAAACGATTTTTATTCTTAATTAATTTTAATGCGCACCGCATTTTTGATTTGCCCATTCACCTGATTAAATCTGAGGAAGAAACCAAGAAGCAAGAAAACCAAGCAAGAACTTCTTTAATTTATATTGTAAATTCTCTCGTAAAAAAAGTAAATTATGTAGTACAGACAGCAGGTCTGATAAAAATTTTACCAAGTGAATTGTAATGGCATAGAATTTGAGATTATTCGCATGGGGAAATACAAGAAGTAAGATGATAAGTGATAAAATATCGCCATCTTTCTCCAGAATCTACCACCTTACTTTAAAACTTCAAGATCAAAATCAATTAAGAAGAAAATTAAAAAAAACAATTCCAATTGAGGAAATTTATGAAATTCTGGAATTCGATTTCATAATTAATCACGCCTTCCAGTATTGCTAACGATTCAAAGCGCTTTTAATTCATATCTTCTAGTAGTGAATTTTTAAAAACAGAATATCTGACAATGAAAAAAGGAAATTCAACAACGTAGGACAACAATAAACTAGCAAAACAGATGAATATACAGATGAATAAAGACACCAAATAGGAATAGAGGCCTCTGAGTCCGCAGCATCGAAAAACCTTTGTCAACAGGACAACCTTCGACCTGTGCATGCATCTTTCAGTCATAATGATTTCTGATATACAATGTACAATATCACTACCATAATCATCGTTTCACAATTCACAATTCTATCCTTCTCGTTTCTAGTCGTTCACAATTAAACCCGTCAAATATTTCAAAATTTCAAATGTATTGGATTATTCGGTATAAAATTGTGAATTCAAAATGGCCAGAAAATGAAAAAAAATATCTTTATAAAAGCTAATATTTTAATATTCCTTCTATTTATCTATTATATTTCACATTTTGTGTCCATTTCACAGTCAAAGCGTTTTTTCTTTAATGCTTAAAGTCTAACAACAAAGTAAATGAAATGCGATCATGAAAGCTGCTAAGTCAAGATCGTAATCCATGAATGAATGAACCAAAAAAATGCCTGAATGCCAAATGCCTGAAAAACGTAATGAGATTGAGAGAAATCGATGCACTTATCGTTAACTTAACGTTGCGGATGTTTAAACAAATTTTCTTGAGACAAGGAAGAAGCAAGAAAAAATGTAATGTGATACACTTCAGAACATTTCTGACATTCATATCATTTTTGTATATTCAAAATCAAATATGGCAAAGGTAAAAGATGAATCTGCACCTATAAAATGATGGAAGGCCAGAAGCAAACAATGGAGAATTTAGAATAAAGTAAAGGTCGGGAAGAGTAAATTATGCAAAACAATAGTGAGCGAACCTTTCTTCGATTCATTGTTACCTTAAAATGAAGCGGATGAATGCTGCCATTGTAAGAACCGCTAAGAAGATTCTAAAACACTTAAAAATAGATGAAGTGATTTCCATTAATTATGAACAAACAAAACTTTAATGCAAGCCAAAACGAAATAGATCAGTCGGTTGCGCCTGATACAATAAATATAATTTTATGATGATTGTAAAGATAAAACTAATTTTGATCATAATCGGTAATAATCAATCTCACTTGTGCACCTCATGAAAACATTAAAAAAACTATTAGACAAGCTATGATTTAAAATGATCGAAAGGAATGGATTAACTCTTGCTAATGCCAATGCCAGCTAATCACAAACATTGTGATTTATGAAGATACTTTCCATTATCACTTATTACATGGCTCTAATTCCACAAACGTGCTGCGTCAAGGAAGAACTCTTAGTGGAATGTGGAATGAAAACATCATTTTTCGAGTGTTCGAATATAACTCAAGGACCGCATACCATAAAAACTGAGTGTCAAAAAATCCATTAGAACATAAATTATTTGTAAACAAATTAAATTACTAATTATTGGCTAGTTGTTCACTTATAATATTCTAATTATAACTTTAATAACCATATCGAGTTAGTCCGAACGACTAAAAAAGAAAGCACCGGAGAAACAATTTAGATGTTACATGAGATAAAGCGAAATTTTCGACTAAAACTAGCGTACTTTTTGCGAAATTAATTTCAGGTGAGCTTGAGAAAACTAATTTTGAAGTGGGACAGACTGCTGAACCAAATTTTTAAGAAGTGGAAGATTACCCTATTAATCGCTTATGTTTCATTAACCTTACTCATAAATAAAATTGCAAATTCCAATGAATAATTTGAAAACCGACCTTTTTCCTGAAGCAATATATTTATATAATTTTCAATTATAACGCCTATCAAATCCCCAATTATTTTGTAGAAAAACTTAGAATCCACCAAATTTAGGCTTACGAGATAAGCATTAAGCATTACTTAAACATTACAACGAATCTAATCAAACTGATCACCTCATTGCCTCGCACAGTCTCTTGCCATAATTTATTCATACGATTGCGCGATATTCTAATTCTAGCAATATAAAATTTCATAAATGATGAATGAAAGACGAGCCAATTTCGAATCATGATTGTTACAGGTTTCATCAATATATGTTTCGCAATAATAATATTATAATAATTGAAAATGATTCATCGAATATTGGAGATTTTTATTCATTAGAACTTAATTGTGCCAAAAAAAAATTTCTTATCAAAATTATTATTTAAATCACAATTACTTTTATAAATTTCTACATTATCCACTATTTTTAGTTGAGCGCTCTCCTTTATTTTTGTGATCGATTCATTTGCTCTTCGAATGGGAGACTTTCACGAGAGAGTCGCTTTGGGGTAAAAGTGCAGATGGGTCATATTGACCCACCCAATTATTAATTAATTCATAGTATTATTTAGAATAATTTTTATCTATATTTATATCCATAAATATCTTTATGTGTAGCCATTCTTTTAGTGGCAGGACGGCCATTATACGACGACGGTAACGGTAATCAGCCAATTATACTTGTCACTGAATCGAAAAAAGTATAGGTACTGCCAAAGCGATAAATGCATATTTAAAAGTTTAAGCCTTTTTGAAACATGAGAAAACAAATCAATTGATGTGTTGTAACTGAATTGATAAGAAAAAGTTCTAAGAAAAAGATGAAAAACAATGAATGATGGACGAATCAAACAGTTCGAGTTTTCGAAGGAAACCATTGGAATGGAACTGTAAAAAAGGATTGATAAGCGAAAATTATTACATACCTTTAGGAATTTAAAAATTTTGATTTGAATTCACTAGTTTTGATTTCACTTTTTGGTCTTCAGATTTTTTTCATTCGCTGGCGAAATTCTTTCTTTTATTCGTCTTTCAGAGTTATTTTTTGAAACATTCGTGCTTATCCACAAAATGTAGAATTGTTTCTGGTCTTTTAGCCTGATTCGTACTTGCAATGTCGGTAGAAATGAACAAAAAGAAAATTTTTTTCTCAAAATAATAGAATCTTTCTTGTTTGCATCGCTTTCAAAATTTTTCTCAAAATTAAAATCGCTGGGTAACAACAGATTTTTTCAAAAGATTCTTTTTTTGTTGCTGAAGTGGATATTCAATCTTATTATCTATTATTGTAAATGTTATTGCAGTGATAAATTATCGTGTTAATAATTTTCGATGAGTTTTTGATAATCTCTGAATGAAATTTTCGTATTAAGTAATATTCTTTGTGGCAAAAGAATTTCATCTATCGAAGAATATATTATAATTGAGGAATTGTTGCTAGCTCAGTGTAAAAGAATTATTTTTAGACCAATCATTATTACAAAAAAATATCAACACAAATAATCTCAAAAACCATTTATTTAGTTAAATGATGAAAAACTAATGTAATTAATCTATTAGAATTAATTAAGACGAGAATTAATTAATTATGAAGACCCCCATCTGCTTTTCTTGCATATTCTTTGAAAAGCAGCAAAACTGCCCATTTGAAAGTATTTATCGTTTAAAGAAAACTTGAACAGAAATATTTTCTTGAGCGCTATCATTTTATTATTTATAACGACGGACGGGGAAATTGATGTATTGTTCACGTATTACACGTTGATGCAAGCACGCTACCATCAAGTCGACAAGTACTACGTTGACTATTCAAGGTAAATCTAAATTTTCATTCAGCAATAGGACAATGAATTTCTAAAATTCCTAAAATCAAAAATATTAGAACAAAAACTTATAATAGAAAAAAAATTAAAATAGGAGAAAAAGGAAAAATTTAGGTTTCATTTCACTGAGCTAAAAATAATTAATCGCGATCTTTCTAAAGAATGGCCGATTCATCATTTCTTTATTTTCCATTCAACCTAACTCGTTGAATTATAAATACAAATGTAAGGAAGTGAAATGAAATTTTATAACAGAAAATCTGTTTCATTAACTCATATTGCTGATCCTAAAACAAAAGCAATGCTTTTGTTAAAAAAAAACAAAGATTTTGCGAATTGCAATCCTTCGAATAAACTGTCTTCAAAAACCCAGGCTCGCTCTACTGGCTATTAATATGATGAAAGAATTTTGCTTGTGAGTTACTCAAAGAATTACAAGTGGGTCCTCAGGACTATTAATTTAACCATTAATAGGCTCCTACTCCTTACTCCTCCTGAGCAGAAGCCGAATTGCTTGAAATTAAAATACTGAATTTATCGTCAAGTATCATAAGACAGCAAAAGTTTTCTCACGAATGAAGCCAGCAAGGAGACAAATTCTACTATGAAAGATTTCAACGAAATTCACAAATATTTCATACCAGATCATCATAATGGATGGGATTAATGCTTGAAATTGAAATGTAATTACCTAATAAACTAAGCAACAACCAATAAGCGTTCCGTTACCTATTCTACAACAAAATAAGTCCGCAGTCATTCTATTCTATTATATCCTTCAATATTAATTATCAAAAATAAAGCAGTTTAAATTTAAAAATTTTTTAATTATCAAACAAAAGAATGTAATATCGATTAAAGTGATAATAAAGTATTAAAAAATAAAAATTCAGTAACGAAAGTAGAAAAAAGCAAATCGTTAATCGGAATTCTGAGTAGGAGCATAATTTTAAAAGAAACTGGTGAGTAATGACCAGAAAAGCGAAGAAGCACGGGATTACGTGACAGGTTACTAACTAATGGATGGGATTAATGCATAAATTCTAAAGCGAAATTCTTTTAGTTAACAACTGTGCCTCATCACCAAGTGTTTTTAAGCATTGGCTTTTCTAAACCGAATTTATCGTCATTAAGTATCATAAGACAGCAAAAGCTTTCTCACGAATGAAGCCAGCAAGGAGACAAATTCTACTATGAAAGATTTCAACGAAATTCACAAATATTTCATACCAGATCATCATAAAATTATTTGAACTACTTAAATATATTTATAAAAAATATATTTCTTTGAAATTTTTTAAAACATTTCATTAAATTTCAAATTTCAAGATATAAACGATTTTAGACGATTTTTTAAAATGCTGAATTCGCAAAGTATAAATGATTGTAAGTGAACAATCTTGATGATCAGTTCTTCTTATAGTACTGCTCATCATTTCTGATTTAGCTCATTCCACTGGCTTTTAAGACGATAGTATTTACTGAAGAATCATTTGGAGATTGTAGAGTAGTGGGTATTATCTGCGTCATTTGGTTGATTAGCTCAATTCACATGGAATGAAACAAAGCAATGATTTTTAAAAAAATAAATCCTTAATGGATATAATTTCATTAATAGTGATAACATTAATTTCAATAATAATAATAATCACAAAGATTTAAAGAAATCCGATTTTTTAGCGAACTTTCCACTTTTATGCTAATTTTACATATTCTTCTTGAGTAGACGAAATCAGTAAGAAAAATTAGAAAATTAGAAAAAAAATGGAAAGATTAAACTAAATATAAATAAAAAAAATAAGCTATAATTCCATGATGAAGAAAATTTTTCAATAATTCTTCGCTGATTGTCGCATGCAAATCATTTCGTTCATTTTGAAATTTACTGTTTTAGATTAGATGGAAAAGCAATGAATTTCCTCTGCGCTTGAAATTATGAAAACTGAAATTTTCATATATTGTGATAGATGGTTCCACTTGTAACTCAAAAAACTATTGAAAGTTTCTACTCAAATCCATAGCGTTTTACTTTTATTACTTTAACTATTATTGTTAGTAGCTTTTTTAAAAGAAAAAGTATATGCCTAAATATCCGAGCCACTCAACTGCATAGATCTACTAAAGCAATTTCTATATAAGCGGAATTTACAGAATGGAGACAGCAAAAGATTTTGCAAATAGTCTAAACTATATGCCGAAATTTGTAGTAAATTTTTCACTGTTAATGTAATCGAAGACAGTTGAGTGAACAATTGTTGTTGGGACACGAAAATGATCGTTTTAGTGACTTCCACGTTAAAATCTCTACACATCGTTCTGCAACACACCTTTGCTTCTTACAATTGTCTTCATCCCACTTCACATTTTGATCGATTACGAGAAAAGACGCTATTTGTCAGTAAATTTCTGTATCTCGAAGCCAAATCGATCATTTAATCATCGGGAGAGTATTAATCCTTTAATCTGCATTTACAACAAAGCGCTAATCCTGTAATCAAAATTCACACATATTTTTAATTCAATATATTTGTTGTGGAATCAATTTCTTAATGCGACTTATAAACAAGATAAAAATTTTAAGTGAGAATCGAAAAGTATTTCCAATAGAACATGAAGGAAAATTTTGATTGCTGACGCTTAATTTAGTTGCTAAAATTGTCGTCATTTAGTTCCAGTGTAAACTAGTTAAAAAATTTTATGTGGTGTTAGGGGAGTCATTTGCATTTCTAACGGCACACACATAACTTCCTGGTAAAGCCATCCCATCCTATAATTGCTAATGGAATGAACCTAACCAAAAATTTGTAATCCCAAACATTTTACATATTTCCAGTCCAGCAACTCGGTACAATATTGCATGATCTTTTTGCACAAAAAAGAAGGATGAATTTGTTTGACTTTTATTAGCATAAGGTTTTTTTACGTAAATAATTCATAAATCTTCATATTTTTGATACTCTGATTGATTCAGTGAAAATTGCTTTTATAATTTTTAATTTGCTGGTAAAAGTTACTAATTTTTTACCGATTTTTTCTCTTCTGAAAAAACTGTTTTGCACAAAGGGACTGATAATTGATAAATGAAAAAAATATTTAAGACAGCAAAGTAGTGTAGTAAAACGGGTTCTCCCTAGTTGGAACATCGAAATTCCGTGTGTATTAATTGGGTTATCTATAAAATAAAATGCACTATGACTGAGCTATCTGTTATTAAGCAAGAACAACTTTTTCAAAATTGTGTCACCTCGTTCTGCAAATAATATATATGAAAAATGCCTTTTTTCTCCAAAATATTGTGATCAAAAAGGAAGGAGAATTAATGCGATCACAATTAAAGATAATAATTTAAATATTTTTTCAGTGATTTTCGATAATCTAAGCACATCTAAGCACCTAGAAATGAATTCCAGATCTGATGTTGGCTTAAGATATTAAGATAATTATAGATGAGTGAATTCAACAACCAACCGAAATAATTCATTTATTGAAGGAATGAATATGCCTTATCTGAGCTGATATAAAACCAATTTGTCGCATTGAGTTTGTAATAGAAGTTAACGTTTTATATAAAAAGAAGAGTAAGAGTATAAGAGTATAGAAGAGTATAAGAATGTGCCAAACGGCTACAGAATACAATGAATTTTTTTAATCACACTCTTCAATGATGAAAACTTGAAATCTCCAAAAATCAAGAGCTATATTCCATATCGAGGAAATAAGGAAGTAAGGACTAAGAAAATTAAAAATGATTTTTTTGCATGTTATGACAGAAATGAAACGAAAAATTTAGATATAATGGATTCAACTAAAAGTTGGTGCGATAGATTAGTTAGCGGTTGGTTAATTGCTACAAAGAATCGAGAATGATTCGTATTGAATAAAGACCATGATTCAACGGAATGTTGCCGAAGAAAAAGAAAATGAAAGGAGCTAGAATGGTTCAGTTGATTGTGACTTAGTCTGGAACGCCGATGTAAGTCTTCCATGTCGCCTGTCCTTCAAAAATGCGTATGATGCTGACGAATCATTTTCACTTGCTTGCATCGACAAGTTGCAAAATTTATCTGGTCCGGCAATCTTGCGGAACAAGCCTAACCACCGGTAGTAAACGCTCTTAAAAAAAGTTTGTAAAGGTCACACCACAAAGATCAAGGTAAGGTATATCAGATTCAATGGAAAAATAAGAGTCAATATTTTCACTCTAGAAATTCCATTCAAAAATTCGAAACTAATAGATTTAAAAAACTAAAAAAACTACTTCTATCCAGCGAAATTCTTGCTTTAAATCAAAAATACAAAATATGTAAATCGCCACTAGATAAATAACATTAAGCGGTTTTTTAAGTATAAGAAATTATTCTTTAATAGGTCACTAAATTATACATAATGCCATGAAAACAATAAGAAATTTTACAAAACCACCCACGATAACTCAAGCAGAGGTTCAGGAATCAGAAGCAGAAAGGAAGCATTGCTATGTTTGCCTCATTAAACTCTGATAAGCAAAATCTACAGTGATTAAAGGTTAATGCAAGGGTTTAAAAATATTGAGGCCAAAAAAATCTTTATAAGCTTCTGAGGTAATTCTTAGTTCATTTTTAGTTCATGTGCAACACAACCAGCTTAATGAAAACCGCCAGTTTTTAGGGAAAAAAGTTTAGAAAAATTAATTCCTATATATTTGAACAAGCCATCCAGTTTTAGCACATTTCTTATGAAGTTATGAACCATTAATAATTAATAAGAAACGTGGAAAGGAGATATATGTGCAAAATAAGTGAGAAAGAAAGAAAAGAAAATAAAATAATAGCATTTGAATGATTTCAAGTGAAAGTACCAGATAGCAATGTAATATAAATGGAATATATCAAACAGCATGCCCTAAATGATTTGTTATGAATGTCAAAAATAAATTTTATATAACACTTAAATTTTTGTAAATCATTCTCAGCTCAAAGTAAGCCACGCATTTTCTGCCTCTGGCGAAAAATCTCGGGTGATGCTGGGCAACTAACTGTTTCTATTCGCAACCGATTCTCTGCCTCATCCTAACAGCCGATGGAATAAGCCTAACCATAAATGATACAAACCACTACCTTAATTCGGTTAGACTAGACTTTGAAACGCTCTTTGCTATTTGGGTTTATATAGTTGGCAGTATCTGGAAATATGCTATTTTAACAATCGTTTCTATGACGAAGATGAATTAAAATGTTATTGAATAGACAAGAATTTCGGCTTTTAGCATAAAACAAGGTAATAATCCATATTCTTCAAATATCTTCAAAATAGAACTTTCTATAACTTCAGGCATTTGCGAAATGAAAAGAATATGGATTGTGCATAATAATATACCTAAACGAGATCCGTAGATCCAATAACAATACAACTAATTAGATCTGCTTTCTTTCTTATAGATTTCTATTAGCACGATTGTTATTATTTCAATACGCTAATGAGATTTAGCGCTAAAAGTATAAACTTTATCTCAAGCTAAACGTCTAATCAACAAAAAAATAAAAATTTCATAGTAGGTGCAAACATGATTCGAAAAGTAAAGAAGTAAAAAAAAATTTATTTTTTCAAAAATATAATAAATTACAAATATTTAGCAAGATGCATGCGATATGCAGTTGAAGATAATGAATAAGATTTCTAAATATTCACTTTTAGGTTAGTCCGGGAAAAAAAGAAAAAATAGCATCACGTTTTCATGATATCTAACAGATGGCGTGCCGATTTGCTTTTATGTTTAACAAATCAAAAATTATGAACCATTTTGAAGACAAATAAATGAATTAGAATACAGGTAAATGAATAGATCAGATCAAATGGCTAATTTCTTCTTAATATAAATGAGTTGGATGGAAGAATTCGTAAAACGATAAGTGAAAAATTCGAATATGAATATAAATAAGACATTTATGCGCCAAAATAAACTTTAGGAATCAGATAAATTCGAAAGGTGTGGACGGCTTAAAACCTCGAAAGAGATAAATTTAGTTATAATTTCAAAATATAGACGGCGTAATGTTTAAATTTGAGGCAGGAATAGTTTAATTTCTTCGATTTTCTTTTATCTTCGTTACCTTCAACCATTTTTCTTATTAGCTGTCAAGTTTGACTCTTTAAAAAATCCAGGTTGTGCTGGCGATCTACCTGTACTTTTGTCGTCAACTGATCTCATGACAATTTCTAATCACAACGATATAATAAACTAAACGAAAGATTTCTAATCACACTAACAGCCAGCGGAGATAGCCTACCCAGAAATAATGAGTGCTAATCACTAACTGAATTAGTTAATTTTATTATAAGTAAAAACTTTTATGGCTATCTCGCGATAATACTGGAATAAAATGATTAGATCTCGACATTCGATTTTCTTGATATTCGATTTACGCAATTTTTGTAACATTAGCTTCGATAAGATTATTGTTGGTTGATATTTTCATTGCAAGAGAGTCGCTATTCTATTAGAACCATTTTTTGAAACTGAAATTGATGATATCAATTGCACTTAACGAAGCAGGCTAACCTTGAAAGAGAGAATCGATGCGAATTTATTACAACAGCTGTTTATTGAAAAAGAAATTCAACTCGTAGCGAACAAAGAAAAACCAGTCGACAAAACGAAGAAAATTTCGCCATCTAGCAACCTATTCAAAAAATACTTAAATGCAACACAATCTTTAATCACACAATTTAGATTTACGACCCAAAAATTTTGCCGCTATATCATATCAAATATAGTGACGTGATATATGCTTGCTCTATCCTAAAGTGGTCATCTCGTCCATCAACGAAAACCTATATTTTTCGCATATTGGTAATTATGCATTAATTTGCAGATTAAAATTAATCAAACATTACTGATTAATAAAGCAAATATTAGCAATATCAAAGCAATATCAAAAAATAAGTTTTTTTGATTGATATCCTCTTTGTCCTTGAAGCTAGAAGTTTTTTTTTTGAATTTTAGCAAATTCTGCAAAATTCTACAATGGTTTCAATTGTTCAATCCTAACTTCAACCAATTTTTTTTGCATAAAACGGTTACATTAATTATGTACGATAAAAATTCAAGGATATGAATCGTTGAAAGATGAACCGCTCAGTTAATGACCAATGGTAATTGATTATTCTGTTCAATAAACAACTGTATACGCTCAAATATCTTCTTTATTTTCCTTATTTCATCTCTGACACCAAAGTACGGAAAAAGTAGAACAGCAGAATAACCAACTTCAACAAATTAAAATAAATACGAAGGATAGAAATAATTTTTTCGGCTGCAGAGTAAAAATACTTCAGTCCTTTTCCACAAAAATAAATTTTAATAATTAAAAGAATAATTAAAAGAATAAATAATAAAACAAAAATTAACTGGCTCATGTATTATTTCTTTTCTTTAGATTTACATTTGGCCACTGTAAAATTTTAATTAATTTTTGTTTTTTTTTTGAGTTGCTACAATAGCCTTCCACTTATTAATCATTAAGTAAAACAAGAGTATAAATTAGTTCGAAATTCATAAAAGTGAAAAAATAGCGAAAAATATCGTTTGGATCACAGAATACTTTAGGTTTTAAGATGTGAGTGCAACTCGGATTTTATACTAAAAGTGAAAAACTGGCTAGTCGAAACAATGAAAAAGAAACCAAAATTTCTTTCAAAAGATTTCTCCCAAAATGTGGATAACAAAAATTTTCACGTTATAAATGGATGAATAAATGCACGTTATAAATAAATGAAGAACTGAGAAACTGAGAGATCAAGAGTCTCAACGATGGAAAACAATCTGGCGAGAATGCCTAGCAGTATATAACGGATTAACTTGTTACTTTCAAAGTTTACTTACGCTCAATCCAGTATTTACTATGTCTTCAGCAGAGCAACTAGCCACTCGCTATACAATTATTTATATGAAAATAAACAGATTTCGTAAGCTAATACTATTGGAGAAAATTAAAGCTTACAATGATCTGTGAAAGTCACACGGCATCCGAAGCAAAGAAACCTGCACCTGGTTTCTGTGTCAAAATCCAGTTACCCAAAATCCGACTAATCTCTAATGAACATCTGGTTCTTATCGCTCTATAATATGTAATATCCGTAAAATCTACCGCCGAAAATGATCATTGATTTTTTTCCTAGATCATCTCATGAACTCCAAATTAAACAAATTTCACATTTACAAAAATTATAAATTATCCGATCCTTCTAAGTATGAAAACTCAAACAGCATTTATTATCTATGAGGGCCTATAAAAGAAGGTCGAAATGACCAAACAACATTTCTTCATAAGTAAATCTTTTTGCATGATCTTCCTCAAGACCAAGATCGCTTTAATCCTTACTATCCTTAATCTCAAAGCAACAAACCTGTGAATATATCACCAGATCTGAGTTATCACTGTAGGCCTTTTTCCCATTTATTTTCCAATAGTTTAAAATTATTCAAAGACTCAAGGTGAATCAAGGTAAAGTAGAAATCAATGCAACAGTTATGCCAAGAAAATTTAAACAGTTTTGACCGAAAAAAAATAGTAATCCACGTCGAAATAACCAGAAGGTGCTAACTAATAATAATAGCAAGTACATAAATCTGGTGAATCCACAGAATTTTCGACATAAGCTCAAACAAAATTTTAAATTCTACTTATCACGACAATTTTTTCTTTACAACAAGAATTTAAAAAGCGAAATTGTATGGATATCCGATTCCGGCTTAATTTTCCTTTTAAAAACTTGTCGTGTCAAATTCTCGTTTCATTTTCATTTTCATATCAGTTTTGTTTTAACCGGCTTCGATGATAGCGATCGTATAGATCGCCTCAAGCTCGTTTGACAATAATCGTCAAAAATACACGTTGTTAACCTTTGAAATAGCCAGCAAAGAATGCCCCCGAGGGGGCATTCTTTTTGTTTCGAAATTCTACCGTTTCAGCTGGCATATAATTAACTAATCACACCCCATTCACCATCAGCAAGTAATTAGGAGGCCTAAGCTGTTTTGCATTAATATTTTTTAAATCGTTTAAAAAATGGTAAAACTCGTTTAATAATTTCTCTTGCTTTAACAGTTGTGAAACATTAATTTCTTTTCTTTCGTATTTTTTTCGAGCGTATTTACAAAATAACAAAAGAAAGGTTTTAAAATCCTTTTTTTTGGTTGATGAAAGAATTAGAAGCCAGGAAATAGAAATTACTTAAAGAATGAAAGCAAACCCATAGGAATGGCATTTAAAATTATGCGAAGGAGCTGCCTTAAGATGAGGAAATAAAGTAAAATTTTTATACACAAACACTGCAGTTAATTAATATTAGTCACCAAGTTCAATAAAAACTCTCCTACCGATACAATGGCGATTTATCACGAAATCCAGTTTATTCAATTTCGTTGTTTTCTAGCTTATTCTAATAGTTCTAATTAAAAGTGCTGTATCTCAGCTAATAACAAACACTACCATGCAAGGAATGTTGACGTTAAATTTTCAACTGTATGCAAATTCAATAAATATATTATTACGTAAATAGTATACTAATTAATGGGTAGAGTAGCTGAATGCATAATAACTTTACTTATCGGGTTGAGAGATTTCGAAATCTCTCTCGATAGGATTAAACCTGCCATTAATCCAAGAAAGAATCAAAATTTAACCTGATGCTGAATTTGATTCAGATTGATTCAAATATATTAATTTTCAGATGGAACGGATCTCAACTGATGTTGAAGAATCAACTTATAAGAGTGAAGTAGATTCCATATACACCCATCATTTCTGGTTCCACTGGCCATTAAAATTAGATGTGTCATGGGGATAAAAGTATAGGGGTGTCGCCGGCATCTTTTTTAATATATAGATTAATGTATGCTACAAATCAGAATTTTTTTAATAGGCCCACAAACAAAGACCAAATCATGATGCCTAAAACAATAGGCGAAACAAATCTTTTATCTTTAAGGTTCCTTGACCTGGAACATGTATCTTAAAGATCTTAAATTGAACTCAAACGTTGTTCAAATCGCATTTTTAGGCAATATGGATTATTTTTAGCCAAGAATAAAGTGGTGAACCACAAAAATATATATAAATATATATATATATATTTGATAAATATATTTTGAAATGAAAATGATCATAATTTACGGCTATATTTGCATTCTAAAATATAAAACAAATCAAATCTGAAATAAATATTTTAACGAAAACTACAATAGATGGAAGACCGATATCTCTCGATTCAACCCAAATTTTTTGTTATAATTTTAAAAAATAACGTTTAATAATCGGAAAACAATTATAGAAATAAATCAAGACTCTATTAAACCTATTTGAGCTGTAGGAGAGAATTTTTTATTTGATTTCAAAATCGTTTTCTTAAAGAAAATATTAAAATTCATATTTCTTATTTACGACAGAACTGTATAGACATTGCTATTTTCTGAGCAGTATTAATGTACCCCAAAAAGAAACCGTTCTATTTTCGGGCATTAATTTACCTAACAAAAAGGCTGCATTTCATGAAATAATGCACTGTTGAAAGTGAATCATTTAACAAAATAGAATGAATAAAGGTTATGATCAGTTGAAGTTCATTAAAAAATTATTTATCTGAAAGTTTTATCAAAATCAAAATTCACTAAGATAAAAAAAAAGTTTAAAAGTAAGGATAAGAAAGAGAAATCTCTGTTAAATTCTTCTCTCAGAATTCTTCAGAGATTTGCTTCATTTTTTGAGGTTTTATCTTCCAAAATGCTACCTGAATATAGTCCACTGAGTAGTGCTGCTTTTTTTCAGAGATATATTATTATTTCGAACTAGAAGGAATACTTTCTGATTATCACCAACAAATTCAGACTCTCCTTATGAAAAAACCTTAAATATTGCACTTATTTATGATTGTAACATCAGGAATTGCATGAGAGAACTAACTCCACAATTTACTAGTCGACGACTACTGCCGATCAGCTCTGATATATCACAAGCGACTATCTAACTAGTTTATTTCAACTCCTGGAGCTAAAATGTAAGGCGGAGTCTCAACTAGCAATATACTAAGTAAACAAAATTTATTAGAATTGTTACTATAAACCAAAATCAAATAGCCGGAGGCGAAAAAGTATAATGAAAATAAAGAAGTTTTATGTGTTAATAATCGTAAAAACAGTAATCTCGTTTCGATAAGCACAATTAATAAGCAATGAGCAGTTAATAAAATAGTTCAAGCAAGCATTATTTACTGATTTATGGCCGTTTTAATACTTTTAAGTACATCAAGCAAACGGAATAATTTCTGTCGTTTTTTCAATGCTGAATACATAACTAACAACTAAATAAATTATTTATGTTATTACGCCGAAAAGATGAAGTTAATTCTGAATAGTAACCAAAACTTAATCAAAACTATTATTTTGAATCAAAAATGTTTTTTGGTTTCAGTTTTGCTCACGATAATCTTAATTTCGGAAACAATTACAATGCATTATGTGCACTGCGCTCTATTTAATTTGAATAATTGAATAAAAAAATTTTTATTTAAGACAAAATTAAGCAAAATAATTGATCAGCCCCCAGTCTGACTCAGAATCGACTAACCTGCGTTACTGCAACTAGTGCTAGGGAAGAGCTAGGAAATGAAGTAAAAATAACCTCTTCAACTTCATTACTGCATTGCGAATGTTACGGAAATAACAAACAGCAAATGAAAACATCAAAATTATGGGCTGACCAAAATAACCAATAACCAAGAAATCTAAAGTGGAATAAAAATTTTCAATATCTTTTATCTTTTAATATAATGATCGAAGTCGCTATGCCCCAAAAAGGCCAGAAACTGGACTCTTCTGTGAAACCAATACTAGCATGTTTCTTCGATATAAAGATTGAACCTCAATGGAATAAAACTTGCTATTAAATAAGCCAAAGTTTAATCAACTCTGACAAATAAATGACAGCCAAATTCTAATATTCTAATAATGTTTTAAGTCATATTTTAAAAAAATAATAGCAATATTGCTCCAGTGAACTAAAAATTCAGCCACTTTTGATTTTTTACTAGTATTTTAAATAAAAATTAGCCCAAATTTATAAGCTGCCTTCTGCGAGAAGAAAGTACCTTGAAATTTTAGCTTACAAACGAATAATGCCAAACCTGGTGAAGGCGGCTTATAAATTATCCTCTAATGAGTTGTCGAAAACTTCTTAAATCTCTGATCGTGGCGAACTATATTTCCGACCAAAAATGGGAATAAGTGCAGAAAGTATGTTATGATATAAATACTTCAATAGAAAACAGAAAATGTGATAAATACTTCAATAGAAAACAGAAAATGTGATAAGCAGTACTGAAAAGGCAGTCAAATTATCTTCCTCTCACCATACTAACGTACCAGCTACAAAAAACTCAGCAGTGTTTCATACTACCCTCCAATAAAATTTTTATAGTATGTTGGTCGGTCTTCATGCAATCACTTGGCGTGAAGATAGAACCAACCAATTTGATGATAAATTAACCCAGTAATACAGCATTAATTGGATAAAGCGACTTTTAAAAGGCTTATCAACAAAATTATATTGAAAAAATTGGAAATCTATCATCTCCATAAGAACTTCCATAATAGGTAAATTACTGTTAAACCACATTTTGCATAATCGTCATGCGTATAACAAAATTAATTTGCTAATGAGAAATATTTATGACACTTTGCTTTTAATCATTGTTAATGGATATTATGATTTCAAAATCTTGAGTTAAATATGCCAAAATGTCAGGCTTTCGATAGACCTTAAAACCCAATTAAATATTAATTAACCGCCAGAATTATTTATTAATCAACAACAATTAAAAATCTATGTCAAGATAGAAAGGTTTATGGTTTTCAAAATATCTTCTAGATGCTTAAATTAGTTTATTATTGATTTTAAAATGAATATTCAGACCACATGCAAAATTATAAGTAATGGAAACAAAACAAATATGGCGAAAAATTCAATAGTGACAGTTTATTTGTGAGCACGATGAAATATGAATAAAATCTAAGTGAAAATAAGTAAATAGGTATGAGGCGATGAACACAGCCGTTCAACATATGTCGCAAAAGAGATTCATCGATAACGCAAGGAAAGAGCACAATAAAGACCTATCAATAGCATGATTATCATCATTATCACATCAGTTTTGATTAATCAATTTAGGAGATTTGGGTTAGCTCAGTGAAAGGACAGAAAATTCCCAGTAATCAATGACCAAATTTCAAGGTCAATCGTACCACCAAAGCTAATTCAAATAGTAAAGCCAAGAATTTTCAATCGAATATTATAATTACGAGCGATGAACTGGCGATGATACAGTTGATTGCAAATAATTAAAGAGCGATACACTGGAGTTCCTGATCGAACAAAAGGGGATCATCCAATCATTAATTAAGAAATAATTTCTGTGACCCGTAAAAATGCATATTCTAAATGTAAACGCATATTTTCTGCATATGAAAATTCTATTTAGTAGAAAACAGCAACGATAATAATCGGATGAAAACAGCCAAAAAAGACGTATAGAATTTTTAAAAATAATCCTAATTACTTGACAAGAAACGAAATATTAATTTAAGAAGCTTTCGTTGAAACAAGTGAACTAAAAAGAAAGGCAACAAAACCACAAAATAGCAGATGGATAACTTGTTGTTTTTTAAAACTCTTACCTACATTTGGAGCTGAAATAACAGAGGGAATGGAGGGAAAAGAAGGGAAAGGTTCCGGTTAGGCACTTGCTAGTTCGCCTGGTTGGTACGGTCAGAATTTTTTGGTAAGGAGCCACTTGACGACAGAAGCACAACTGTGAGCTGTTAACACCACCAGATTCAGGTTTTCTCCCATTGAAAATTCAAACTCCTACCTCTTGTCACGATAATCTGAATCACTGTTCACTCGGCTATCCTACCTTCTCGAAAATATGGCTGATTTTATGTATAGGCAATAGGAAAAGAAGGAAAGGGACTATGAAATAGCCGTCCACTCAAAAGAAAGTTCTGGCAGTTAAAATTTCGATATTTTGTCGTGAAATTAGGTAATTACCTAACTGGAGTTCCATTCCTGGCCTGCGAACCTGTCTATCAAAAATCTGGATGCTATTGGTGACTTACCTGTATTTCTATCGCCAAGTGACTCCTTGCAAAATCTGTTTGGTACAACAAGACAGCAGAGAGAATCTAATCAGTAATGCTGAGTGCTTTTAAAAAAATTTTTTTCGAAAAGCAAAGATAATAGTCCTCAGTTAAGTTTGCCAAAATCGAGAGTACAGATTGGAGTGGCTAGGCAAATGACTTGCCGACAAGGCGCACCCTACGCTCATTTGCATACTGGCTTTCTTCTTGTAATAAAATTGTGTACAAATGTAAATGTATACAGAGCTGTTGTTGTCAAAGGGAATAGGTTATTGAATATCGTCCACCTGTACGACATTTCTTGACCCTTTCACCTCCTTTGAGCATAGCAATATAATCTGTTTGCTTATAAGATATTCTTGAAGATTTCATTTCTCTTCATTTACCAGAAAACTTAATTTTAATTTAAAGAATACACAATTGAACGGTAACTATGCGACACGTCAAATCAGATTAACATGAACTAAACTGATAAATTTTGGGAACTGCAGCAATTATTAACAGTGGTAACATCAATGCTAATGCCAATAATTTCCTTCCGCCTGGGTGATTAACTAACGAAAGTGAATTTCATGGCATTTCTGATTTTATCTTTCCTTATTATTAGATCTAAATTAGTGTTAAAGAAGCTAAGATTTAGTTGGATATTGAGTTAGTCGAATGAAATGCCAAAAAATTGTGGCCATAATCAAATCCACATTTGATGGTAAAATAATCACAATTGCGAAGTGGAAAGAAATTCATCCTCAACCAAAAATTATTATCGAAACCGATGAGAGGAAGACGATTTAATCATTTTATTATTTCATAGAGATTTTCTTCATATCGCTTTCTTCTGCAGATTTTGCAAAGAAGAAAAACGGGAAAGTTCAAATTTTTTTAAATCCCAAGAAACTGGTCAGAAAAATTAGACTGGACGAGTCTATAATTAACTGCTACACGTTAAATAATACAACGTCCTTATGTGCTTAACAACGTCTTTCTTATTAAGCTCTTTTGTTTTTATAAATATCTAAGAGATATCTAAGAGATCGAAATGAAAACTAGTTTTTATAAAATATTCAAACTTTAAATCGCTTTTACGGATGGTCACGTATTCAACAAATTATAGAAAGAACTTCGATGAATGCAAATTCAGAAAATATTGTAGTTTCAGTTCTTTTTTTAAATTTTACTATAAATAACGATGAATATAGATTTCTTGAATCACTTCGTTTTTTAACCAGCTGAAAATAGTCGCCGAAGGCTGTCGTTTGAGCAATACTTATTTTTAGAGATAACGAGAATTTATGAAGGATCAAACCGAGGATTTCATTTCGCATAGTGAAATTGTCAAATAACATTAAAAAAATGGAATAAAGCCATTCTGGAAGAAAATTCTTGGGACAGGATGTAAGAAATTGCTACTATAAAATACTTCATGTACGCCTAAATTCATTTTACCTTGCAAAATATTTCCTCTCAAGAATAGGCGAGGAAAATTAAAATGTGCTATAGAATATAAAATACTATTTATGGTATATTCCAATATACGTAACAGTAGCAGTTTGACCGAATTGCTTAGATTATCACTCCAAGCACGACTAGCTAATCTCTGCTAAATGAGAAGAACAGACCTGACATTACAAGTTAAACCCAGGTGATGTGCTAGGAAGTCACCCGTATTTCTATTCCAAAGCTAAGCTCAATAGCAAGCGCAGCGAGTGTTTCACAATTTTTAAAAAAATGCGTTTCATTCACATTTTGGCATTAAATTATTGGGCATAAATTTTAAAATAATGTTAATAATTTTCAAAAATAAAAAAATTATTAACTCGAAATTGAATTATATTGTGGCAGAATCGATATAAGAGGGAAAATTGTAATAGAAAATGAGCAAATGTTGAGATCATTTATGCTAGATTGTGCATGGTGTATTGTGTGTGATTTGGCAATACTTCCAGCCATTTCTAATATGTCCTTTTTTGGTAACTCTCCCTTCCCCCCCCCCCCCCCCCCCCCCACTATTTCAATGATTTCCATTTAAATTTACGTGATCGGAAATTTCGATAACTTATCGATTAATCTATTATCTTGATTAAAAAACAATTTAATAATACATAAAAAAAGCTTGAGAAGGAAAAAAAGAAAAAGCAAAATGTAGTGATCGGACAAAAATTCATAAAATTGCAATTAAGAATTTCGTAAAATTCGAAAAATAGCGATCAAGACTGACAAATGGAAAGTGACTTAGATGTTGGAAGATGAGAGTTCAGCTCGTGGCCCCTGATCCGCCATTAAAAATTCCGGGTGGCCACGCATGTATTTCATTGGTAAGTCACTCCCTGGCACTGGCAGAAATTTCTGATCTCTATAGCCGACAAGCAATGCAGTTTGCCTAACCAAAAATACTAACCACTTCTGACTGCTAACCACCATGTACTTTTCTTAATGGAATTAAACCAATCAATAAAAGATTAGATAATGAGATTTTCCTTGCAAAGTACCGTTGGAAAAAATCGTTAAAATTGTTGTTTAATCTGAAAAAGAGATAAAATCAGTTTTTTTTTCTGGGAAATGGAAAAAAACTTGTTTTTTATTTATTTTAATCCATCGTATTTAAAATTTGATTTTTTGAATTTATTTGCACTTTCATTAAATATAAGAGAATATAAATCGCTGTTTGAAGAACCAAATACAAATATTATTTCATAAATCCTGGATAATCTTAATTACAAATAAATGAAATACTGCTCAATTCTTTCGTACGGTTTTTACCAAGTTATCAGCATAGAAAAGTGAGAAAACTTTAGTCGTTCATTAGAGATTAGAGAAAAGTGTCCTCGATGGACTATTCTCCTTATTCAAAAAGTGATTTGAGATATACCAGTGGACCTGCAGCTATTACTCTGATTTCAATTTTATTGATAGGTTTATTCCCATCAGAGCCTAACACATGTTGCATGAATTTGCAAAGTTTTGCTAAAGAAAAGAAAAAAACGTTTTTTAATTCATTTTCCATGCTCACTTGATCATTTGGTTAAACGAAATGAAATTTACCAAAAAAAGCATACTTTAAAGTAATCATACTTTACCGTTAATTGTTCACTTATCCAATAAGGTTAATAAAATCGTCAGTCAAGTTACTGGATAAGCATTTAGAAAACGGAAACAAATAATGTTCTGTCTGGCGATGATTAACGGTGAAATACTCATTCGTTTAAGCGACCAAAGAGTCACAGCAGATCGCTTCCTTTCCATTTCCGCTCCTTCGCCTTCTTTTGTTCTCAATAAATAAAATGAAGGAGGCAAATAAGATCGCTAAGAATAATAAGCTAATTTATAATTCTATTTATTCTATCAACAATATAATTGCATTGATTCATATTTAGCACTGAAAATTACTGATAAAATGATAAATAAAGAATCCAAAACAAATTGAAGTATTGTGTTAATATAGCGTGGAATTCTTGCTTATATTCAATAAAAGTCATTTGTTTTCAGAAACCTTCCAATATATTTTAGGGACAGTCGAGTGATTCAGATTACTGAAAGGCAAAAGTTCGGTTGCCGTTATTAGGAGTGAATCTGCCATTAAAAATGCCACTGCATACTGTCCACCTGTGCTTTTGTTACTAAGAGATTCCATGACAAAAAATTCTAACCGCAATTAGAAGTGAGAACCAGAAATGGCGAACGAGAACCACTTGTTTATTGCTGATGTTTAGCTTTAGTTTAGCCATTCAACTAATATTTAAAAATTCACAATAATTCATAAATTATAATTTTGATAAATTTAAAAAGAGGAAAGGGTAAGAGTGTAGAGATGAAGGGATCATAGACGAAAAATTGAAGACCAATTCTTACAGATACAGCTTTATTAAAAATAATGTGAATCTGTAGATAAATGGAAATATGCTACCAATCAAGTTCAGGTAATATGAAAGAATGGAAAGTATACTGTCTTATACTGTCTTAAGAAATATATGAAAGCAAGAAGAAGCAAGACATAAGAATCAGTTAAAAGACTCTAATCGAAAAAAAACTGAAGAAAAATGCGATCATTTCCATTTTTGAAATTCAAAGAATATTTAACGAAGACAGAGAGAGGAGGATAGCCTAGTGGTTGTAGCTCAGATTATTTGTCTTTGAATCAGGGATTCGGATACTTCATTCGATAGGAGTAAGCCTTTCATTCCTGCTGATTCCGGATGATGATGCATATGCACTTCTACCGCCAAGTGACTCTCTGGCAAAAATTTCTCAACATAATAACAGTAGAATGAATTCAACCGGATTTGATAAGAGCTGAATATTTTTTTATTTTATTTACTTTAATGATTGGCAGTCAAATTTTGCAATGTTCATTGTTTATTCACTCACGCTGATGATCTGGATGAAGATAGATTCTACATCGAACATAACTCGTTAATTGCATCCTTCTCAAAAAACGACGTACGCTGGTAGTAAGGATACTGGAATAACTATGGTGTTAGGATCCGTAGTGCCAATGGTGCTACTTTTTTCATTTTGTTGAGATGGACTTCTTGCCAATATTCTTTCGTTATTGCAAAAAATATATAGTTATACGGAACTCACCAGATAATCAATATCGAATTGAATATATTTTGGTCGACAGATATTACGGAAATTAGCCTCCACGGATTTACGCCATGTTTAAAGCTATGATTTGAATGAAATGCACAAAAACAGAACGTCTTCCAAAATCTTTCGATTATCTCAATTAGAAAATTCACGAGCACATGTCGATGTACTAAAGCATTTAAAGAGCTTCAATAATATTAGCACCTCTGGAGCTGCTGATGGTTCTCAGTATTGGTTCGCCCCAGTAATTCGCCCTATAATACACGACTTGGAAGAAAGAAAACTGGCTCTCAGACGAAATGCTCCAGCTGTCTGGCCATGCTGCATGCGTGTCAGAAGATGCTGACTATCAGCAGCTCCGCACATATAAGCATTTCTGTATCTCTCTTCGTAACCTTTCGTAAAATTAAGTCTTATCACAGCAAGGCAAGGAAGGGATGGTTAAAAACAAACATTATTAGCTGTTAAATGTATTTTATGACAGCACCTAAAATTCATCCAGCAAAATCCAGCAAAAACTTTAAAAAATAGTAGTAAGGGTTCAAGCGATGAAGTTTTAAGCTGATCAGAAAATGAGCGACAAGCTAAACATAAAAATACGTCAAAACATGAGCATTTTAGCCAAAATTCAGTTTGCCACTGTGAAAACGCATTTGGCTTTTCTTGCAATAAATTTCGCAAGTGATTTGAATGCACAAGCATATTGAAACACAAATGACATGGAAGTGACATTTTTGTGTCCACAATCGGCAAACTATAAATGCGTTGATTAACTTGCATATATATGTTAGTCTAACAAAACAAACTATTAATAATGATTCAATAAAGTAATAATGCATTTCTCCACTTTTCGACAAGCATGTCAACTATTTTAATTCAGAAGATCAAATGAACTTTTAAGCCTATTTATTTATAAATATGCTGTGAAGAGTGCTATGAACCGTGTAAATCATTCAATGAATACCTTAAAAAAGGTATTACAATGCGCATTCTTACTCGATAAGGCTTGGAAATAAATTAATTACACATAAAAACAGCGATATCAATAAATCAAAGTTTATACAATGCTCATTTCATATGAAATACGCTGCTGAGTAAGTTTTTATGAAATCCATTATTAAAACACAGACCAGATGTCACTGATTAGCCATTTCAGGAAGCAAGGCACAAGACATCTGAAGCGAAACAGGCGCATTATAATTAGCAATAAGAAGATTTCTCCATTCATAATAAAAAACATAAACATAAATGAGGAATTTTATATTCAACTGAAGGCCAGAATAAAACAAATAGAACTGGCGATTCTTCAACCTCAAATTAAAGTTATTTAATGACCGATTAAAACCTGCAATATAAAATAGATAGTTACAACAATATGAACGGATTAACGACTTTAATATTCACGATGAGGTGCAATTAGCGTCTATTTTTAAAATGGAAAAAGCAGTTAGAATTATCATGATTGTTTATCTCAGATCTATGATCATCAAACGATCCATTATATTTCCTCAATAATCGATGAATATGAGAAAAAGCACTCCGACACATTGTCAAGGATTGTTTTCTTGCTTACTTCTAACCGATTGGATAATGATGAGTAGTTTAAGTCTATCAAGCTTCTTAGTTAATGCTTTAAAGCTTAAGAAAGAACGGTGGAATAGTTAAATGTCATAACTTAAAGTTGCATTACCAAATTTTTTTTAGAAAAATTAGCACTAAAATTTGAGGTGAATTCAGGCCATCTTGAGGCTGAAAATGGGTCTCTCAAAAGACAACTATTCATAGCTATATTTCTATTGCTGAAGTTTGTAGATTACGTAATGTTACGTAATCTTTTTCTCTTTTTTTTGCCACTCGAATAACAAAAGTATCTCAAAAAATTAGAAATGTTTAAGTTTCAAGTTTTGTATTTAATATTTTATATTTAATATTGATATATAATGTTAATATAATAAAAAAATTTTTTAGTGAACCACGGTAAAATCGCTCATTGCAAAACTAATCCATAAACCTATACACTGTAAAAAAATGCTAAAAATTTTTATCTAAAAATTTACTCGATAAATCTGCGATCTCTAATATATTCTTGAATTTGCACTCGACAGGAATAAAAAACGAGTATTTTCGAACATTTGCAAAATCTCATAAGATAAACTGAAACTAATTATAAAACTGATTTATGCTGAAAAGGGGAAAAAAATTATGAAAGAAGCATGATTTTTACCAGAACTCACCAGCAAATCACACAAATAAAAAACCATTTTAGATATATGGGACAAATTTTAGAAACAAATTTTCAAATGAAATTTTTATCGTGGCATTATTAAATTTCAAAAATAAAAATAAGAAAAGATGTGAATAGTGGAATTTTTTTCATTGCCAATTAGGTGCTAAAATGTTTGCACTCAAGTAATCTCTCAACAAGCTTTTATTTTCCTTAAAAATAATTGCCACTGATTTGGTGGCGTAAATTTCCAAAAACAAAGTTGAACATCTCGGGTGCTTCAGAAATAGCAAAAATTAACATAAAGTGGATGAAATATTCTTAACGATACTTTTTGTGAAGGATAAAATTACTGGCGATAAATCCATTCAAGTGTGCCATTTTCTTGCAAAATTCGTGGCCGGAGACTTCTTGACTTTTTTGCAACTTCTTTTTCTAACAGCATTCAACAGTGACTTAACTGAACTGACTGGTAGGATAAGACACTTTTGCCAGAGACTCACTTACTTAGGGATGGAAGCGGATCACTTGCACCAAGCGGATTTCACTTTTAATGACAAATTTTCAATCAAGGGAGTTAGAACCACGGTCCCATTCTGGTATCCCATATCTCATAGCCAAATAATTCTTTATCAGAATTTGATTTTCAAGAGAGTGAATACATAATAATAAAAACAAAAAAGCGACAACTTTTGCATATTGCGAAACTTGTTTCGAAGAAGCGACAAGAAAATTGATTGGACTTAGAACCATAAAAAAGGACTAGTAAGATAATGCTAACGACCTTTCCTTTCTAGCCAAACTGCCTTCATTAAAAATTTCATTTTTTTGTTAATTTTTGGTTCATTTTTTCAATTTTTCCTGGCAGATGTCTCTCACAGCATTTTATGACGTTTGCGCAATGATTACGTCTATATCATTGTGATCGAGCTAAACACTTGCGCATCGATGGTTTTATTTGATAGAAATTCTCAATTGTTTTCGATGATTGATTCATTCTCACATACTCTATTTTATAATATTTTAAAATACGTTTATTAAATCAACAATTTGCAAAACGCAAAATTGAAATAAAGAAAAAGAAATAAAGGGAACTGAGATGCTAATCAACAGCGTGTCGGCAAATGAAATATTTAAGCAATTTCCAGCAGTTTTTTGACGTGAATATTAACTTTGTTTTGCCTCAAATGCAGCCATTTAAATGCACTTTTGACTGACCGATCACGAAAGATTGTCGTAAAGACTGCCATTTTGCAATAGTTTGCAATTTAGGCGATTTTAATTTTTTAGAATTCTTGCCCCCACTGTCTCCATTAATCACAATCGGTCCACGTTCGTTAGATAATTGTCTAAGACATTTAAAAATCGGTCCGCAACAAATGTGGTTTCAGCATAAAATGAGAAAAATGGAATAATGCAAGTAGAGCGAAGAAAATCATCTAACACAAACATGCAAAACTATTAATGTTGTATGAATGAATTTGCTAATAACATATATGTTCTATGGCCTTACACATCACAGATCACAGATCAGCTTTGCATTTAAGCTGCAATTAAAATATTCATTAGCTAGTTTCAAGTTATATTCGAAGTATTTTTAGCTGATATATATGGACAACCATTAATTAATTTTGGCTAAAATTGATTTGCAAGTATCACTGATTCATTCATTGTTCAGCGAATTGTCACGAAAAATGAATGAAAAATGAAAATCGTGCAGAGAAGTTTCACGGTTATGAATGAACTGACATTTTCGTTTCATTCCGACCAACCATAAGAGCGCGAAAATCACTATTAAGCGCGATTTGCATCTGACTTACGAGCTTCTAAATAGATAATTTAATAAGTTCATCCATATTTCTATTTTGCTAATCCAATTAAAATAAATCTCGAGTCGAATGAAATGATCAATAAAATGTTTCATGAGTGGACTTATGTTCGACATGTACGATGAAAAAATAGGGAAATTAATTGCCTTGAAATTTGCTTTGAATAATAATGATCATAGATAGAATAATGATCACAGTTATATGTAAAACTACAGTTTAAAAAATTAATTCTTAAAATTAAAAAAATTTAAAATTAAAAAAATTCTTTTTACTACTTTAAAAAATTGTGAATTTCATGCATTCAACAGAAAAGGCCACTAATCTTTTAATTAATTACAACGGTCATATCTATTAAACTGTCGAAAAATTTAGTCCTTTCATTGTAAAGGGATACAATCGTAAAAAGCTGGATCTTCTTTCACATCGTCTTCATTTTATGAATAAAACATTCTATAATGCAAGCAATTACAACTAAATTAAGTAGGCTAAATTTTCCAAGAGACCTAGCACTGGTCCACGCTAAATTCTCCACTTATTTCCTCAAATAATGCTTTCGAATAAGCTAAATTCATCGATTTTCAGCTAAATTTTTGTAGGATTTTCGGTAAATAAATGCAAAAAAAAGAGAAAATTTTTTGGTAACTTGTTTATAGGCTTTTTTTCCATCATTTTTACTTATGAAATTTTCGTTTCAAATAAATGACGATTTTTATTAGGTATTTGCATTCTTTTAGGGCTTACAAATAATGTGAAAATAAGGCGATTCGATCTATTTCTTGACAAATTTTTTACTAATCTTTGGCGAAATTTTGGACAAATTCCAATTCCAATCACTTTTTTTCAAACGAAAGAGATACACCAAAAGAAAAAAAAAAACACATATCATATTTCTGATAATCATTTCATTAATCTTTCCATTTTAAAATAATTTTGAAATTAAAAGGTGAGCAAGGAAAAGTCGATATTATTCCTAGAACGCTTAGACAACAAAGGCGACAAAGGAATAATTTATTCTTTAGGCCACAAAATCAAATTAAGAATAAAATAAAAAGCATAACTCATTTAATTCTTAGATTCAAATTTTAAATTATTTGTGAACATAAACCACAAAATAGGAAAATGGAATTTCCTTATGATAATTCGATTAGGCAAAGAAAAGGCCGATTTGAACGCGATTTCATGGGACACATATCACTGATTTTATGCTTTTAATATAACTAATGGCTTTCCAGCTTCGCAATTAAGATGGCATTAAAATATTACAAATATTATGAAACTTAGAATAAATTATATTTAAAATATACATACGGTACGCGAAATGCTTGAAATTAATGGTGGTATAAACAGAACTTTTCTTTTTTTTGGGAGAAAATATTTGTTATTACGAGAAAAATTCATCTGAATTGTGGAAAACATAACTTAATTTAGGCTGAAAGGGAAAGATTAGAATATCTAATAGCCAAAGTCAAGAACGACCTAATAAAAAAATTTTATTAACTTTTACGACACATCATTTCGTGTATTCCATTACCTACTACTTCTTATCGTTTAACGTAAACACATTGTTTTACTTAAAAGACAGATTATTCGATTGCAACTTGCAGATTAAATTCTATATAAAAAAAGCTTTTCATCATTCCAAAGCATCATCGCTTACACTAACTATACAACTTTTTTAGAGTTCCAACTTTGCGTTTTTTTTGGTACTTTTAAATCGTATGAAACTGCTTTTAAACAAAGATTCGCTAGATAAAGCTTGAACTATAATCATCGCTTATCCACAATTTTACCTTGTTTATTTTGTTTATATAAATTTTGAGCCTGAAAAATACAAAAAATACAAAAGTTGAATTTCATCTTCTTAGCTGATTATAAATGATTAGAACTTTTTAATTAAATTCAAATTTTTTAAAAGTATAAATTTGTGATACCCATCTAAGTTCTAAAACCATCATTATATTTCTTCATGATATTGTTAGAAGTTTGATGCAGCAAAATATATTGTATAAAATGAACAAGAAATTAGAGTAGTATGTTGCTTAGACACCTCGTTTTTGCTTAAAAGGGATTGAACCTGTCATTAAATGAAACCTGCGTGTGTAGAGGAGATTCGCCTGTGTTTCTGCTCACAAATGACTCCACATTGAAGAAAGGACATCATTCAAGTAGTATCGAAACTTGAAATAGTGAGCTCTATTTGACATAAAGTAGTTTACCCGATAGATGATGTCACATTCAGATTCTTCTTTTGTTTCGGGTAGTCAGCATTATTTGATTTATGAGACAGAAACAGAAGCGATATCGTCCATCATGTCGCTTCATAGTCAAATTAAATTTGAATGAATGATCAGAAATAAATGAAGAAAATTTTTGATTTAAACTAAATGTGTAATTTCGGGATTCATTTTCCTACATATTGATTTATCACTGATCTGCGAGAAATCCGTTCTTAGTTGCATGTTATTATAATAGTAAACCAATACCAATATACCAACAGACTTCAAATTATATGCCATTAAATAAATGCAATGAAAAACCAAAACCAACTTGTAAAACAAATTTCAGACAAACAAACTTTATTTAAAGAATAAAAAAAGCCAATTTATAACTGGAAGCATTCTTAAAACAAACTACATGTGTCGTTACAGGATAATTATCGATTTCTCACATATTACTGGATTAATCGTAACATATTCATAATATAATGAATAAAGAACATGCTGCACCAGACGTTTAATGTGTGAGCAGTTTTAGGTAACCATGCTAGTCGATACTTGCTGGAACATCTTTATGAACGACTGCACTGAAATGGTAGGAACGCACTAAGAATAGTGAGCTATTCGACTCTCATTTCACGTTTCCGCACAAATTTCCTAATTTTTGATATTAAGTTGAATAAAATCCCTTACTACAAAATTTAATTCGATTTTTTGCCATAAAAACAATTCTTGAAAATGGGTAACACAAATAGGCAAAAAAATGTTTATGAATTTCAGTGCAAAGTGATTACGCAGCTCAGAAAGAGAAAAAAAAATAAAGTGGAAATCACAGCAGAGGCTAACGTAATGGCTGCAAAATATGCACTCAGCCAAAGACTGAAATATCAAAAATTAAATTGCGAAATGCGTCAATTCACTATTATTTATCTTAATGTGACCCATTATTGCACCGACTTGTCGTAAACAAAACAACTAAGTCCTTGAATATCCAGAATTATGCCCAAGGGGCAAAATTTTGCGGCTAATAACGCTGACTAATTGCTAATCGACAAGGTGGGTTGATAATTAAAGTCGAATAAGCTTTAATGTCTACTTTTCTCACAGAATTGTAATCAAAATATTATAATACATTAATTATTTGATGATTGGCGATTATACATAGGGGAATGAATACAGCACAAATATGGGAACACAAATATAGTATGATTACTCATTAAAAGTAGAAACATTGTTTAAACATAAATCTTATTTTTCAGTTTTGTGAAATATCACTTTTATCAGCTAAAATCATGAATTGTTGAGCAAACCTTCATGTGATTCTTTCTTTATTTTTATTATGGAAATGGAAATATTTCATTTCTGCTAGAGAGTAAAAAATTGAAGGGAAATTAGAATAATATTGAATTCTGACTGAATTTATCGCTCTTCCTTGTAATATGGGCACATTCCCCAAAAGTAATATGCAGAACCATTTAGTACCACTTTTTGTTGGTTCTTTTATCGTGAAAACAAAGAAAAAAAGAATCAATCACACATTTTCCTTACAAAACTTGTTAAAATATTTATTCTATCTGTAACAAATGGTGTTCGATTTCTATTTTTTTACCAACAAAAAAATTTTTCCAAATATGAATCATATGAAGGTCTTTCTAAAAAAGTTTGAGATGGCGAGCCTTCTTCGCTACATTAAATGACGACCTTTATACTAGACCAAAATACTGAAAATTGGTAATAGCTTCACTTTCGCAGATGAAAGCAGAATGATGCTAATTATTCAAGATAATAATCAAAGGATTAGCCGATATTTGTAGGCCATGATAGAATATTTGTAACGTTAACCTTTACCGAGTAATTGAAAGTTAAATGGACTTTAGTTTTACTTAAGAAGTATGAATTATTTACGTTGCCAGTGATAGAATTTAAATGAGCTATAAAGGTAGACGGCGCACCAATCATAGAATTCGTGTATTGAAGCGAAATTTCTTTTAAGATCACTCACCATCATTGGTTAAATTCGCTCCTTTGGCTCGTCGCACTGGACAAATGTGCCAGATTAATTTAGCGACAAAGATGCAGGTGATTCGCCAGCATCACCGGCGGTTTTTGGATAAATTTACCTTACTTTTACATTTGCCGACAGTACAACCTCAGCATCGGTGCCATTCTGTTATTCTTTGTTTTTACAGTTAGGCGACACTGCTGCACGACAAAGATTGTCAGTGGATTCGAACTCAAGCCACGAGTGTCGATAGCAACTATGTTGCCACTGAGATACCAACATACGGCTAGGCCAATATGACATGAATAATTTAGTCAGCTAATTTAATGCCCACTGACAGCGTTTGTAGAAAGTATATAACGGCGATTTAGAGCTCAATAAATAAAGAAATGTGTAAGCTAATCGTCTACGAATAGACAAAATTATTAACAGTTCACTTAAAAAGTATGTGTAATAAACCTAAGATGTTTCTTATAAAAAAGTTGAAGTTAGATAAATGTTTAAAAATGTTTAAATAAATAAACAAATAAATGCTCAGTTGTAAAAAATAAATAAAAAAATTTCTTCAATTATAATTTTATTAATTTTAAAGAAATTTTAAAGAAATCCAATTTTTAACCCATAATGATTGCAAAAAAATGAAATTTGTTAGATGAGAAATGCTATCGTACAGTGGAAAGGAAATATATTTATAGTAGATAAGTGGTTAGCGTACACCACTCCTGGTTAGGTTAGGGATTAGTGGCTGTTAATGATTAGATATTTTTGCCATGGAGTTTCATGGCTAAAAATAACTGTGTCGTTTATTTTTATTAAGACTATAGCTTTGTTCAAAAACAATACTTTTGCTCAGAGTATGCACCATTACCAATCGGAAACAAGTGCATTTATTTCATTTGCATAAAAGTTCGAGACTTTTTGGAACCAGTGAATTGTTGATTTCAATATTCAATATTCAATTTTTTCTAAGGTGTTTCTCTCACAGAAAGTTTTCAAGTGGAAATATGGTTGATGGGAAGACTTCGATATTCAACGCAACATCGGATCTAATCCTCGCAATTTTGTGGTTTCATTTTTTGTATGTTTCTGAATAGTGTGAATACAATGTGGTCTTTACGATGAGCTGTGTAGCGTTATCGGGCATACCGATAGGGCTGGTCGCCAAGTTATTTATTTATTTATTCCTGGTGAATTATTTTCTATACAAATGTACTAAGTTCTCTTGTTATAAAGAACTGCAACAGGTGAAAAATGTGGTTTTAAGAAGATATAGGGGATCAATTGTGCAGACCATTAAACACACCCTTATTCAAATGAAGGCCGGGTTTTGATATGGATCAAGAGGGTTCATCGGCATATAGCCATTTCGCCAATAGCATCGTCACCAAAAGCTATTTGCAATGTTGCAAGCGACCCTATTGCTTAATATCACATGATAATTATTATAACGAAAATAATAATAATAAAATAATAAAGCTGAAATAAATTTGATTGATGTAAATGATTTCAGAAAAATTTTTCAATTTTGAAGACGTTGTTTATCAGTTGTCAGGTTTCGGAAATCAATGCAAACATCTCATTGTTTGGATTGAAATTAGTTTAGATATGGTGGAAAATACTTTTCGCTCTTTTAAAAGTTCTTTTAAATTCTTCTTCACAGCTGAATTGCACAGTTGCCTTCTTAATTAGCCAATTTGATAATAGGCTAACTAAACATAAACTTGGATGGAGAACTTCATTCAATCAGTTCGATGTTCGACTTGAACTAGATTAGTTTATTCGATTCTCATGACCTGTTCTATTAAGCTAACTCCAGACTGCCAAATAGCAACTACTTCTTTACATTCAGTAATTTTATATAAATTGGATTTTTCCATATTATATTTTTGTTTAAATAAATGAAATCAAATTTACATAATGTCACACATGATAATAAATAATAATATTTATTATAACGAAAATAATAATAATAAAATAATAAAGCTGAAATAAATTTTATTGATATAAATGATTTCAGAAGAATTTCAAATAATATACCAAATAATTTTGATATTAATAATTTATATAGTTCTTCAAATATGATTCAATTTGTATAATTTTGCAGAATTGTTCAAAAAATGTAAAAATGGTTTTCTAAGCATTGAAATCAAATGTTCCCTTTAGAATTTAAAAAGCATTCGCTTAAAAATCTAACAATGTTTTTTAAAAAAATATTTAAAGAAATTAAATAAAAGATTTTTCAACTAAAAAATAATTGAAAAAATGCGGAAATGGATTAATGAAATTACAAATCTAATAAAATTAATAAATAAAAAAAAGTGAAACATTTATGATAATCATTAGTTTATAATAATAAAAAATGAAGTCTCGCATATTAATATCGGAAAAATAATAAAAGAAATAACTCACAGGACACATAAAAAATGAACTAAATACAAATATTTCAGCCAAAATGAGACTTTTATTAATCTAAAATGCTTTGAATTTTATAAAGATTGGCATTCTTTTCAGGAGAGTTCTTTCAACCTTTTTATATGTTATTTGAACAGCTTTTGTATTCTTTGAACCCAGTCGATATATCCAAACAGAAATTAAAGTCGAAAATGGTATGCGGAATTTCATAATTGTTTTAATAATTTTTATGCTATTATTATCAACCATTAAATATTATTTTAATCATTATTATTACTGTAAATTTTTTACTATGGTTATTGTCGTTATCGTAATTATAATTGTCATTATAATAATTATTATTATTATCATTATCATTATTAAATTCATCATTATTATTATCATTGTTATTACTGCTATTATAAATTTTTTTTTTTAAATTATTAACAACAATGATATTATTCCTATTTTTTATTACTATTATGGATAGTACCAGTCTTTCGATTATATTTGCTATAAAGCAGTCAATCATCACTCTCAAGAGATTTAATATACGAAAGCACTACTAAGAGAACTAATCAAATATTTGATCGCAGCCACTGTTCCTACTTTGTTCCGAATTTTTCCTTTTTTCTGCAAATGAAGCAGTATTTGATGTTACAAAATATGACTTTTTCGACAATTAAATTATTGCAATCCATCCAAATATATCATTTATATTCATGTGATCTTCAGTGAATCCTAATTATTTTCTTCAGTCAACTATTTGCATGCATATCTGAGAAACAGACTTGAAAATTTATGGTTCTGGCTTATGATTTCTGCGAATATCTACATCCATAAAAATATTGAATCATTTAGCATTACTACTTAAAAAGATCTAATAATTTTTATGAATTTGGATTTAAATCCATGCACTAATAATTTATATTTAAGAGACCCAAAAAAATGGGGCAAATTCTACAAATATGGAACAATTCTGGTTCGGTAAGGCTTACGATATGTACATTTGATTTATCAAGCCTTAAATATAAACAAATCCTAGGTAATCTTTTCCTAAGGTTCTATGCTTACTATGGATTGAAGTCAGATTGGCCTTTGAGCATTGCTTTAGTTTTGCATAATGAAAGAATATATACATTTATAATTTAATTTTATAATTTATACATTTAACGAGTTATATATCAACGAGTGAATAACTAAAACAATGATGGGTCTGCAGAAAAAAAAATTGTTGATTAATTGGGCCGATAAGTTCGCCTTATTTTTATATTCGCAAAACATTTAAACATTTAAAGCTAAAAGCTAAATTTAGAAATTTTTCATAACGAAAATAATTGGTAAATTTTTACAATAATCTAGGTAGCAGAAAAAAGTACCGTTTTTTATTTTTTACAATAAAAAATATTATGCAATATTATATAATTATATTATACAATTAATTATATATAAATAATTCATATATGTCTATATAATGTTGATAAAAATGAGTGAAAGAGATTTGGAACAAAAGAATGGAAAAATCGCCAAAACAGGAAAAGGCGCTAAATTATTGAAAGCTTTTATGAATCTATGCACAATTTTCTCCGTTAAATTAAATCAGAAAGCCATCAATGTGAAGAACCGAATAAGCATGGCGAACAATGAGCTAATAAGGTCAGAAAATTATTAACTGAATTGGTTATATACCAACGAGTGAATAAGTAAAGTACACTAGAATTTAGATATTGAAGAATCTGTTCATACAAAAATTAATTAAGGGAGATTGGCTTTTTCAAAGCTTTATTATTAAAAAAAAACTTAGCCATTAGGTTCAGTTACCTAATAATGACAAATTCTCAAATTTATGAAAATTACAATGGGAATAGTTTATTTTTGAAAATTATCGGAAAATCACTGAGATTAACTAGTAGAAAAGCAAGCGAACTAAAAAAAAAGCAAATTTAGAAGTAATTAAAAAACAGTGGCAAATAAATATGAAACAGCTTGCAAAAAATGAATATGGTGATACAAATGGTTTAAAATTCTCTTGGACCTAATATTGCTTGATTTTCAAAGGGTCTAATTTGGATAAGTCCGATATCTCATAGGGACATCGTCAACAACATTATACATATTATTATACATATGGTTTTGATATTGTTCCACTGATCAATTAATACGCTCAAAGGCTGTGTTCAAACATTAATCACTTGAAGTATGTATACTGTATGGGTTCTAGGCAATATAAAACTTCTTTAATAAAAAAAAAAAATTTACTTTCCATCTCATTTATTCTCATCTTTTCCACCTTCCAATAATGTCATTTCAACCTGGGACAATTTGATTATCACTTGAATTAGCGGGTCCGCAGTAAAGGTGATTAACCAGTAACATGGGCCAGAGACATGTGCTGACATGGGAAAATGATCTCTTCCTCAGTAAAGGATCCTAACAATTCTCAATTTCAAATTTTCTTCAGCATCAAGATCAAAAGAACTCGGGTTATAATATGAAAATTCTGGCTAATTATTCGCATAACGTGTGCAAATTTTCTATTTTTAACCATTACTTTTTTCCAAAATTTGACCCAATCCAAAGTAACCACGGAATCGATATTATAAATAGGATATAAATAGGATGGAAGAGCAGAGATATATTAAGAGATAGGATAAGAGATTCGAATGGCGTGTTATTCCGACTTAAAGTAACAGGTTCGAATCTCTTGCTAGGCACAAATCTCTTATTAAAAATGAAAGGTGCGACAGAACCGCCTGTAGCATACAAGTCTAATAGTCAATGATGCAATGCTGCTACATGGAAAAAATAAATTAATTAATTAAAACTTAAGATATAGGTAGCTGAATGCCTAAAATATTCACTTAAAAATTCGGACAAAGTTCCAACAAGAACGAAATTCCGATCTCCTGCATTCTTTTAAATTTCTGTGGCCAACCAAGGAGAATTGTTGTTGATTGCAGCCGATAGACAAAAATAAAAATTGATAATTAATAAAAATTAATAAAACTTATAAGATAAGAATGCTGCCGCTAAACGTCAGGGATTTAGTTGGGCTGAACCCACAGTTGAAGCAATACACCACTTTTCTCACTGAATACAAAGGATCATTAATAGATTTATAAGTATTCAAAAATTTGAAGATATTCGTAAAATAACAATTCAATCGCTAATCTTGTTCTTTCATGACCAACCACTGTTGTGAAAGAAAAGATATATCACGAATTCGTTTACTGAATAATTTGAATAGGCTTTTCAAGAGTTTGAAATTCGTAATTATATTTGCAAAGCTTTCACGGATGTGAAGGTATCACAAATAGAAGTTAACTGAGGAAGCTCGTTTATGTATAGGATCATACCAGCCTTCAGAGTTGAGTGATTGCGATCTAATCTTATCAGTATTATTATTTATTATCATTAATCATTACTATTATTATTATTAATTATAAAAACCATCGATTAAAAACTCGAAGGATATGGAATTTTATCGACGTTACATTTTATTAGCTTTCACATGAGAAAAATATCGAATGAATCATGAATCTGAAAATCGCAGCAAGAAACATGGTAGACCATTGAAAACAAAAATGATCTATTTTATAAATCCAATTAAGATCGAATTTAAACTACGCAACTATTTCTTATTTTAACTCGAAATCGAAAAATTTTAATAGTGAACGAGTTGCATAATACGCTTGCCGTATAGATTGCTAAAATGAATTTAACTTCTCATTTGATCTGGTAAAATTGCAAGATTTTTTTGTAATGCAAATCTGATCTGAACGATAAGTGAATGCTACAGCATTCTGAATCAGGAACAAAACAATCGAATGGCAAAAGAGGGGAAAGGAGTCTGAATAACATATCTTTCATTTGATGTAAGTGACTTGAAAAAATGTGGAATAACGCGTATATTATGCTATTAGAAGGCGAAATACTGTGGTGCATTAATTCAGACTGGTAGAATACTTTATACGTCAACGATAATCAAATAAGAAAGCAGAGAACAAAAGTGAACAATCGCTTACTATCAAAATTACTTATTTAAGTTAAAAGTAGAAAAGCTGCTTGAAAAATACATGCAGTCGATTGCTGAAAAGTGGAAAAAATGAAAAATGAACTTGTTGGGACATGTAGGGAGAATGAATGCAAAGTCGATCTACGGATGAATTAAAAAATTAGTTAACAACACCCGAAAAATTTCAGTTTTATATTTCACCACTTACAATACATTTGAAAAGATTTGATATAAATGATTTTTTTAAAGACTTATACCATAAATTCTGGTTTCTTCAGGGACACAAAAATTGAAAAACACATTTCATAAAGCGTCGTCATAAAATTGAGTCATTTTTTAAAAAAAAGGCACGATGATTTTTATGGTTAGGTAACGAAGGTCGATAAGGATTCGTTTTTTCCTGTTGAATTCCCAAGGCAATTTCTTTATAATTCTCGTATTTGATGTTATTTCTTTTCAGTGCAAAAAAAACTCTCACCTACTTTTCTCGTGCCAGTTTAACATAAAGAAAATCGGTGTAAAAATACCGAAAAAAATTCTTGTCACTTTTTTAATGTCACTATTTTAAAAAGCACTTCGTAGATGAAAGAAAAATTAAAGCATATATAAAAAATTTAATCATTACACATTGCAGTTAAAAATATTTTATGCGATTTGTTTTCAAATTCATTTTCCTTTATTCGTTTCGTTTATTAGAAAATAGAAAGTCCAGTGTATTAGAAAATAATCTGGATGATTCAGACCTATTATAATTACATTATAAATCAACATTGCTGTTAGGTTAGCACTTTGGAGTATTCCTCTAACGCACGAAACAGCTGATGTCATTATAAAACTTCTTGCCTTGCATTTTAATATAAAAAATTTGCTTTATAGGACCCCCGTACTTTATGCCTTCTTCATTGCTCTAAAAACTTTTTGTTGCGTTAGGCTTCAGTTCACTGCACAAACTATCAAGCAAAGGCATGGAACTCACTTGAATTTTTCTTTTTATTTTTTCAAATATATGGTAAAATCATTAAATATTTAATATAAACTATGAAATATTTTGGGGATAGGATGGCTCAGTGAGTTGTTGCTCAATTCTGAGTGCCGATGCTGAGGTTTCTATTCCCCGCAGGAGTAAACATGTCCAAAAATCCGGATAATGCTGGCTGGCTACTCACCTGTATTTCTATCGCCAAGGAACTCCCTGGCATATTGCCCAACGCGACAAACCAGTACAGCGAATTTAACCAGTAATGGGGAAGAATCTTTTAAAAAAAAATTTACTCAATGAATTAAATTAGTTCTATTGGAGAGAAACTATAGCAAAAATGGTGATAAAAGGGAATGGAAAACAAAAAAGACTTGAAAAAGTTGCTTTATAAACTGCTATACAAACTGCTATTAGGTTAGTCGAAATATTAAAGCTAGCTAATTGATAATTTACAATCCTTTACAGAAACTATAGTATGAAATTTTCGATGCTACCTCATGTTTTAACAAGTGAAAATTATATTAATTGTTGCATTCGGAGATTTTTGGCTTTCCATAAAAATGTATCCTCCAGGAAAGAAATTAATAGATATATCCGTCTATTAATTTTATTTATAATGGCATAATTAATTGATCTGTCAGATGTCAGATGGTGTGGAAAAAAATGTATTTAAGATTTTGATGAATGATGTCAGTTGATAATAAAAACATACATTATTCCTCAATGCATGGTTCCTCACCATCGACAAATATAATGAATAACTAATACAGCTATTAAGGGAATAGCGATTTATTTCAACCTCTTCTCACAGTAAATGAAGGGTTTCTTTGTATGGCAATGAAAAATTTTTTTAAGCAGATGTTGCTTTAATTATAATTGCTAAACGCTTTGCATAAACCTCTTCTGAATTATTCACAAAAATTCTTTAAATATCGAGGTATCTGTAAGAGATTTATCAATAACTACCATTCTTTGTTAACTATAACCTTGCACACTCCACAAGAATGACTTCCAGATCACTGAATCTCAGCCAAAATTATGGATTTAGGGAGTTAATTTTCGATAATGTTCCAAAGGGACATTCGTAGTTCCATAAGAAATACGAATATTTTGAAATTTTATGGAATTTTGATTTTCGAAAGTTCGCAATTGTTATTTTTTCATTTTATTTTGGCAATTAATTGAACTTATTGTTTTCTTGTTCTTTTATTTACTTAACAGATTAAACATCGATCAACTTGAAAGTAAATTTGGCGTTGTGTTTGTTGTCATTAGCTATATATATTATGTTATATTTGCAATAATATAGTACAAAAATAATCATTGAGATATTATCAATAGAATAGACTGTTTAATCTTTTTAATTCATTTTCCCATCATGTTTACTTTTTCATCGATAAATAATTGTAGCTATCATATTTAATTCGAATTAGTCGAGCAAAAAATTTAAATTAATGCTTTCTCGCTTACGCTTTTATGCTTACGGCAAAGCATGCTTAAAATTGGTCAAGTTATTTGATGACATTTTGAAAGGTATGTTTGAAATCGTTTATAACTCCCAAAAATTTTGCTGACTTGCTATAAGCAATACAAATACAGTCGATTTTGCTGATTCCAAACCAGAAAACAAAACATTTTCATCAAAGTCAAAAAGAATTTAATAGATCAGCAGATGCAATTTTGATTGGAATGATATTATCATAGGTCAGCATTAATTCAATCACTGTTTGATCATATATAACGTGATATATGGTGTAGTTCGGAAAGGATAATACGAATACAAGATATAGTGATCAAACATTTCTACAGCATTTTTCAAACATTTTAATCAAACATTTTTCAAAAGAACGTTCTTTCAAGCTTAAAAAAGAATTCGTAAAAGCTTTTAAAAAATGGAAAGATGCAATCTTTTAACAAATCATTTAAGACTCTCTACTCCATCCTACTAATGGTGCCAAAAAGGCATGGAAAAGATGAATCAACAGTAAAAAAAAGATTAAATGAAAGAAAAGGCATGAAACCCTTAGGATATTGATACTATTTTTGCCACCATGCAGAATCTGGATGGATTTTTTGATAAAAATTTGCTCTAAATTTTTTATCAAGAATTTTGCCTAACTAATGGAAAGTTGGCAAGCTTTTCGCGTACTAAAAGAACTAAGATAAATTTGACGAATCGCAGGTTTGACAAATTTTTTAATAGGCAATCATAATACTTATTATGTTGTTCATGACTCGTTTGGAATTTTAATTGCTCGCACTTTTTATAAATGAGTTTAGGCAGAACATTTCTTTATATGATGATTGTATTCAGAGGAAAAGATTCTATCCATTTTGGATAACTGATTTCCAACTGATTTGTTTGTCGTTTGCTAAATGCTATCAGCCAGTTTTTGTCTGAATAAATTATATGAGACCGGTGGACATGTAAACATTCTGAAGGGAATAGTGGTGGTTGAGATGAAGGAAGTTTGTACGTTTAATAAATGATGCACGACGCAATATCAATGAATTCAGCGCGTATAGAATAAGAGGAGAAAATACTGAATAACTTTACCACATGTTCTTTACCACATATTATGCACTTGATTTAAGAAATTGAAAAAAAAATTTATGGCATAAATTAGAAAAAATAATATAAAACATTTTTTGCAAGTATTTCGCTTCAAAGATCAATAACTTGAAGAGACATGACCTGCTTGAGAGTACACATTTGAACTACCGTGGCCCACTATATATCCCAACACTTATCAAAACAGTATTCTTATTTCAGAAATGTAAAATAATGTAGAATGCGTCAAATAATTAAATAAAAGCAATGGCAAAAAGAGAGTTAAGAGCGTTTTTAGAGCAAAATTTATCACGAAAATTCCATTAATATCCGTAAATTATATTATTTCGAAATAGTTTAGATAATTTTTTTCCAATTTTATGTCGAAGTTTTCTAAGAAAAATTCGAAATTATTCGAGAAATTTTTCTTCTGCAGGAGTTTTTTTTTTTTGCATTTACGTATTTCTGTTATAGTTGGCTTTAAGAAAATAACAATAGCAAATAACAACACAAATAATAAATAAAATTGCTTATATTTTATATTATTTACATTTTAATTTGCGTAACTTTTTTCTAAAAAAGAAAAGAACTCTTTATAGTATTCTAAGACGAACCAAAAAAACCTATTTTAATTTTTTTGTTATTAATTAAGTTATTAAGTTATTAATTAAAGATATTAAACGGATTTCTGTTTTGCATTAAATTCCATTAAAATCTGAAATCCGCAAAACCAAGTGAAAAAAAGTAACATGAGAAATTGAAATAATTAGTTCGATTTTTTATTGCGATAATTGTTGCTAATAAATACTTAAATGTTTAAAGGGTCTTTCGGCAAAATTCTAACTCTTTTTCATGGAATATCAAATGAATGTTAAATGAGAAAATTGTAAATTTGGCATCACTGAATAACTTTCGTGATGAATTAAAAATTCGAATAAGCATTATTCTTTCTGAGTCCTATTTTTTCAAAATATAAAAGATTTATAAACTGAATTTTCGCGAATATTTATATCAAATCCTATCCATTTCAAAGATTTATCGTCGGTAAAGCAAAATATCAGGCTGACATATTCAAATTATTAAAAGAATGATGAATCGAGTATGTGAAGAAAGGAAATTTAATAAAGTTGGTATCTGAAATGAGTAAACTGAATCTACATGAACAAAAATGGGCTAAATGCATCCAACTACTACCTTTTTTCTGAGAACGCTCACAATTACTATTTCGCTCTGTTGGCTTTGCTGAACCAGACAAATCTTTCTAGGGAATCATTTGACGATAGAAGTATAAGTGGATCGCCAATCCCACCTGGATTTTTTTTTGATTAGTTCACTCATGCTGGGAGTAGAATGGAACCCTGGCATCGGCGATCTAAAATAAGCAGCAATCCGCTGAACCATTCTACCGTCTACTTTCTCCATTCAGCGAACGATCAGTAAAGTGCATCAACCGGTTTCGACCCATTCTTGATTCTCGTTGGCCACCATTTTACTACTAAGCCACCAATGGGTGGAATCCACTACCATTAAAAAATCCCAGGAAGTAAACTGGAGACGAAATTTTTAAATCACAAGGAAATGCTCTTTGTCATAATCTAAAAAAACTCCCAGATTTTAAGAATTTGACAATAATTCAGCTAAATTTTTTTGCTAACTTTTGATTTTGCCTTTTGATTTATTTTATACGCTTTTGAAATAGAACCCCAACGATATTTCAACCTTGTGGCCCCAGTTTATATAGACAAATTACTGGTAAACTGGTAATTGGTAATAAATTACACAAATTTATTACCAATGTCCAAAGATAATGCCCTAAAATTGGATTTCCGTTCGATGAAAAAATCTACAAAAAAAATATCCTATTTATTAGCGAAAATTCTCGCTGCTGAACTATTTATTCTATTTGAAACTATTAATAATTCGGAAAAGAACTTGAGGTTGTAATTTGCCAAAAAAGTTTGTTAACAAACGAAAGCGCTTGTTTTGCATAATTCTTATTTGCTTCACAATTTTGCATTTCACCTTCGCAATAAGCAATATCCAATTTAAATGCGAATTCGAACGCAGCGAATATACATAAAACTGTAAAAGAAGACAGTACGCTTAAGTGGTTTGTTGATTATATTGAGTTCTACCCTAAGCTTAATTCCTACTTTTTCTTTTTTGATCGTGCTGGCAATAAAAAGTGGAATTCAGGCACTGTCGTGATTACTTGTGTTGTATCCTCAGATGACGAAGGGATAATGAGTGGAGTTGGTCAAACTAAAAATGATTAGTACTGTTAAAAGAGAAAAACTATTCTCTTTATAGCTAGTTGATTTCAAATAAGATAGCAACTAGGTAAAAAAAAAATACTTTCGCAGATTTTCATCTTCAGATTTGATTCTGGTGCGATAGTTTGCTCTTTTATCAAATGAATAATAGTGAAAATTTGATTTGGGCCGAATTTTAAGAGATTTCATCTACCCATTACGAACATAAAAATTGCAAAAGTAAAATTTGTCATTTTATCATCTCAGTGTTACTGGACAATATGTACACTTTTGACTTGGCCACTAAATCACTGATAAAAAATGTATAATGTAAAAGACCAATTAAAACTAACTGGCATGATTTTACTGCTAAAATCTCTCGAGTTTTGATTGCGGTAAAGCACGATAAAAAGTTTTTAAATGAATCAGCAAGGGTTATAGACGATGGCATAAATCATGCTCAACTGCCATACGAAACAATATGATTAAAATGGCAGACTGTTTTTTTATTACATTAACCATGCATTAATTAACTTTTAACATTCGACAATCTATTCTGTAAAAATAGATTTATTCACTCTAATAATATTTAAGGTTTCATTCTCTATTTACCTAAATTTATCAAATTTTATAGCTGTGAAGAGAGATAATACGCAAATAATGGACGGGAAATTGATGATATTTAAGGCAAATAAAAATAGAGAAATTTATATGAATCGTTAGAATCTGGGAGAAAATTTACCAAAACTTCGAAAAAAATGAAATTTACTTTTAATAATCGAAAAAGGAAAAAAGTAAGAATAAAAAAAGATCCGCACAGGAATAGAGCGAAATAAAAAATGTTGTGATGAATAGAGAATTTTTTTTTCTCCTTTCTGATTTGGCTAGCTCTACTGGCTTCTAGATCAGTGTATTAGAGAGGCGATACATATGGGTTTTTTGTACCACCCTGATTTTATTTTTAATGGAAAGCTTACTACAGCTTAGATAATCGAACCTAAAATCAGCTTGGCCTTATCAGAGCGACATAACCGACCTATCCCTGGTGAACTCTACTGATAAAAAAATGATAAACATCCATTCAGCTTCACACTTCTAGATCTCCTAAATTCAAATAAAAATTTAAAAGATCTAAATGAGTTCATATGCAACCACTTAAAAAATTATATTAACAGCTCAAAATCCTAAGTTATTCATTTATTTCCAGCATTTTTCCCGTCAAAAAATATTACAATTACCGATAGCTATTGATCATATAAGCCTCAAAATTGAAATTAATGTTTCAAAAAACTTAAAACTTTATACTTAAAATTATCATGAATACTGAGATAATATGTTGCAAAATTTATGCCAATATTTTTTTTTATGTATTTGAAATATATAGTATCTTATATTGATACCTGCTTTGATTTAGGACGAACCGTGGTAACGATTTTTATCTTTTAATGAGAATGAGCATTAAAAGTGAATTCTGGATAGTTCCTGAAGACCCACTTGCACCTCTATTCCCGCGAGAGAATAAATATTATGGATAAATAAATATTGATGAAGCTTTGTTGAAAATTATTCGTTCATTTTAAATTTTGATTTAATATGTGACAAGTGATATTCGTTACAATTAGGCTATAAAGGAATGGTGAACAATGGGGGTGATGCACAGGAGCTTTATGGAAAAATTTGCAAAATTCTGCACGAAAAAGAAGCTAATTAAGTAGGCCTCAATTTTTAGCTGTAGAACAAATATTCTTGTTTTTTTTTAAGAGTGATGGCTGTTTCTTGCCATTCCGCTTGTCGGACCGAACAAGATTCGCCTGAGAGATATAAGTCACCAGCACTACTCCGACTTTTGAGAGAAGAGTTGCTCTCAGAAGTAAAAAGTCAGCATCTGCAATTTGAGACAAGAGCAACAACCCACTGAGCAATTAGAGCATTCTGGTACTCCATAAAATTGGTATTTAATCTGGAGCTCTTCTAAATGGATTTCACCTTTACTTCATTAGTACAAACGATGATATTTCAGTAGCACCTGTGGATTTCTTACAGAAATCACAAAAATCTTCGTTTCACATTTCTTTCCCGTTATAATCATGTAAGACGCATTATATTTTACATTAAATTTTAAATTTTATATTAAATTTCTGAGATGTGCATTGAGTAAAAAAGTTGAAATTATTTCAGATTTTATTATTTCATTTTGATTTTAAAGTTATTTAAATGTTATTTCATTTTATATTATGAAAAATTGTTGTTTTATTATATTTATTATTTTTCTGTGATTTCATATGAGTACATAAGAATGATTAAAATAAAAAAATAAACATGCGTATCGCTGAATGATTTGCCAATCTCGATATTATTTCGAATAAAGAAAGTATTGGTTCATTACATGGATAACAAATAAATAAAATAAGTTGATTTTTTAAGACTTATTAGTCGTGCTTTTATCAGCATTGCAAATAGTTTTGTCACTGCTATTCCACACTTATGTTTGCTGCAAGATTTTATGCGTTTCTGTTTTTAAAAGGTCATCAGAAATTCTAGACAGTAGTTTCTAAACCTTAAAAAGATGTGAAGTAACTAACTGGTTAGCATAAAATGGTAAGTCACCATTTCTGGTTAGGATCTCTATATTGGTCATTAGTGAGATGAGACAATTTTACCAGATAGCCACCAGATAGAACATCTGACAGAATTGCAATTTGGTCCTAAGTATTATTTGAATTTTTCAATGACAACTTGACCACCAAGTAGAGCCAAATTAGACTCAATATTATAATATAAGCAATAACCACAATAGTTCTGCATTCATCCTAAAAAACATCATGATGTGGTTATATTTAATTTAATGAACAAATTACAAATTATATACGAATGAATTTGAACTTTAGATATGGAACTTCAAATGCTGTGAAATATGTGGCAGACACCATCTTCTGAATAAAAATCAGCCAAAAAGATGTAAGATGATAACAGCCAAGAATTTATATTCTCCTCACCGATCAATATTCAACATATCATTTCTCATAAAATATTTGCTAAAGCAAAACTTCGCCTCGTCGTTCTGGCAAAAAAATTTCTAGAACGGAAGAACCATTGGGAACAGAAGAATCAGCTTGCATAATTTATCATTTATTAAGATAATTTATCTAAAGCAAAACTTCCGAAAAAAAAGCGATTATCTGATTCATGCAGTTCAGCAATGAATAAGTAATAAAAACAAATTTGCACCTTATTTTTCGACCAAATTTCTCAATCAAGGCGAGGCAAATTTATTTTTAATTCCAAACATCATTATGCAATTATTCAGAATCCATTCATTGATGATGGCAACGATATTTACGCATAGCTAAATGCTAAGCTCATCAGGCAATTATCACCACCAAAATAAATAGAAATTTATGTCATCTTCAGCTCTGATCACTCACTCATGCGCATTCTACATTTTATTATTTCAGCTAACCATTTCCTTTTCCGAGGACTAATGCTCACAACACATATTTATTTACATAACGATAATGTTGTCATTTGCACCCTCTTGAAAACCACGCAATTACTCCGCTTGACTGTTTTCATTGTCGCCAAATTTAATCATTTTCATTATTACTTTTATTATTATTTATATTGTTATAGCTAATCGATAATGGCGATTATTTTAATAATAATAATGGACCGAATAACTTTCTTTGATTATTTTCATCTCAATCGCAATTATAAAATTTCAAAACAACATCAATATTTTATCAAACTATGAAGTTGGGGGACGGATATGATACCCCTTTGTTCCTTTTTCAAATTACACTAATGTACTCACAATACGGAAACATAAATATGCGATTTTCTCAACTTTAAGAAATTGATAAAACAAGCGATATATTGAATGAAACATTAAATATTATTGTTATTAATTTATACATATATAATTTAAATTTTGCGAAGCATAACAATATCGCCGCATAGAAACTTAAAATTATCAAAGAAACCAAAAAAAAAATATATGAGCACCAATACAATGAATGACCAAATTGGTAATTTTCTGGATCATTAAAAAAGTTAAAGGAAGAAATTTCGCCCAAGAAAAATGAGTAAAATATGATAAGGTAGATATCAGTAGATTTCGAAGAAAAATATTAATCTATTCAAAACTATTAGCATATTGGCTTGGAAAAATAAACTATAGAAATTCATTACTCTAAAAATATTCAAAAAGCTCTCCGGAGAAAAAAACTTTAGAAAAAAATTTAATATTAGCAGTGCATCAATAAATGCGAGTGGATCGTTTTACCTATCTACAATATGTAAAGTGTAAAATGATTCTTTGAATTACTTTTCAGATTATGCGACGATGAAAAGCCTTTTAAAGAATTGTCTGTTTTCATGACATCTGATCGAATATCAAACAAATATAGATATATAGAAATTATGACTGAATAACGGATTCGATTTGTGGTTAAGTGATTAAGATTCAACGAGAATAAACAATAAAACGGGGTAAACAAAATTATCGGCACTGATGAAGTGGAGGGAAATTAAAGAAGGATTGCAAAATGAGAGTGAAGAATTGGAAGATTATCTAAAATTTAAGTAAAATAAACAAATAGATATATAAATAGAAGAAAAATTGAAGATTCAGGGACCGTTCAACAATTTGATTTCGTTAAACAAAGACTGTATTTTGAGCACATAAATATTTCAATGATCGTTTTATTCGATAATGTGCCTCGTTTTAAAATGAAAATTTAAAAAAATCCAAAAATGTTTTGATAAATAAGCATTTATATTTGCATATGAATAATTACTATTCATTTGGTAAATATCAATCTTTTAATAAACTGTTGAAAACTAAAATTTAACTAAGCTAAATAGGCTAAACTATATGAATTAATAAAGCAATTTCCCTTTCAGTTCCCAAAGTGATGGAACGAATTGTAACGACTATCGAAGAATTAATACTAGATATACTAGACAACCTCAGGAAGATTCTCACTTCTTTTTTACAAGGTTTAAGCTGAGTGAATAGCCAAATATTCGTTTTGGTGTCACCCATAGTTTGATATAGTTTAGTAAAAACGTGAGTCAGTTCCCAGCGACAAGGAATGCGACCCAGTAAGAGCAGACGATGCCAATTATGCACATAACATTGAAGCGAAGATGGATGCAACAGTTTGAGATCCTATCAACTGGGCTGTTCACTTAATAGGGCTTGCGAACCAGAGGTAGATGCGAACCTTTTCTTTGCTATTGATTTCGCTGCGATTCCACTAAAGTTTTTTCAGTAGTAAAAAAGCTTTTCCGGTCAAGCTATTGGAACTGGAACATCTAACCGAAGAGATATGAAAATGGAGGGAAATTTTTTGGTTACGAACATTAATCAACATTGTTATACATTTAATGCATTTTTGACTTACTTTACAAGTATTTATAAGACAAAAAAGTGCTGGATTTGCTGGATTTTACTAATAAACTCTAAAATCTGTCGAAGATTGTTGTAATACAGAAAGTGTTGCTAAACCGCATGTTGTATGAATATCCAGTATGTTTCCTTTCAATATAATAGATAACTGTAAAATTATGCACTTTCATGAGCAAAAAGGAAAAGCTGAATTTTAGAGTTGGTACCATAGTAATATTTTGCAAATAAAAAGAATTTCGGTTCATAACAACATACAGTCTGTCGTAACTCCAGATGAAGCATTTGTCGTGATTCTTCATTACTGTCTGCAAAAGTGATCAAAAATAATGGAACTCTGCATCGATTTCCACACCTTTCGAGCGCCATGAAGTGGCATTCATCTATCGCATGTAAAAGACGAATTATAATATGTTTAACATATTAATATTACTAAATCGAGTTCCTTAAAATATTGATCCACAGGATTTTAAATAGTGTTGTAAATAAATAAAATAAGAGTTCCGCCGGCAAAAAGGTAAAAATATAGAGTAAATACTTGCTTCTTATGAATTAAATTCAATAATATTATCTTATCACAAAATTTACTTTTTGCTACAAATCGAATTTTTAACTTATTTACAGCTTTTATAAGATTTTTGATAGTTGCGCGTTTAACTGTGGCTTGTTATCGTTTACAGAGAATGAAGAAAGAAGAGAATGAATGAACATCAGAAGGTTACGATCGCCTTAAGAAAAACGAGAAGATATTTTATTACAATAAGCAAATACACCATTCTTCGTGGAAATTGTGGAAGCAAACTGGTAAAATAACGTCAATAACGCTCGCATAAATTCAACTGACGAATAAAAGTTCATAAGTCATTTGCGGCTGGTTAGCTGTTTTTTAAAGTTCAAAATTTTGTTTTTTGTTTGGGTAACAAATTTATTTATGGCATATTTAAGTTTAATTTCTATTTATTTATAAATTATTTTACAAAGGAAATTTCATGGTACTTATCATCATCGAAAAGTGCGAAACACGATTAAGCTGCTTGGCTGCACTGGATCTAAGCTCCTTGATCAGATATCATAGACTATCAAAAGCACTGTTGTTCCCATCATTAAGCCACATGCAAAAGGGCCACTTGTGCATCGCAGTTTCTTCTCCCTTTATCACCCCATTTTTGATTATTCCTTCTCTTTTGATGCTACGTTTACAACATGTTGCGAAATTTGAAATTCCGATGTCCTAGTTGTATGTATAATGGGTGATGAACATGGCCTAATCAAAATGTCTATTAGCAATACCACTAATTCATGTGGTATCCAACGAAGTATGGATAACTGTATAATTGCGTGATATTCTGCGTGATATCAGCTCACGAGGAATGTAATTTATAGGCAGAAGTAGCTCATTAATATCATGCATCATCACTTTATCATTAATCATGCTTCACAGTATTATAACAAGATTGAGCATTCAATACAGCCGAATAGATATGGATCTTCATTTAGATGCTAATTTAAATTAAATTAAGCACTTCTGGCTTCAATTTCTTTTATTGCTTAATTATTCGAGCGGCCAAGTTTTCGAAAATTGGCACTTCGTCAGCCGGTTATGAATTTTTTACCATTGTCTGGTATAAAAGGCGAGTTCGTCTTATTCACATTAATCATCTTTAGTGCATGTAAGGAATGTTCACGTTCCACCATTTTTGGAACGAATACTTGGGGGCGCAGTGCCCTCACTTGTTTAGCGTGAATCTGACTACCTCATGCTAAAATAAGGAAGGTCATGGATAGAACCGCTTCACTATAGAAAAACAGTATATTTCATTTTCAGTGAACATATTGTCTAAAGTAAAAAAGTGCAAGATAACATTTTAAGTTCCAGTAAATTATCTTTAAGAGTTTTGTCTTAAACCTATGAATTAATGAAAAAAAATTATTTCATAATATGATTTGTAAGGATTGAAGTTTAGTCTTAAAGAACTTGCGCTATCGTCAATATGTTTTACAAGAAAGTATTAGTGATGGTTTTCGACTATAGGTGCTCGAGCAGCCAACCGTATTTAGCACCACATCTCACCATAGTAACTATGATCTAACATAAGGGTTTTAGTTGCCTTTTTGATTTCAGCTTTTGTCGATCCATATACATAGTTATGTCATGGCTATTCTTTACTATTCTCTGTAGATTTCGTTCTGCTATTTCTATCATTTTTTTTAAAGAATCCTCACTATTACTGGTTAAACTCGCTACACTGGCTTGTCGCAATTGGGCAATATGCCAGGGAGTCCTTTGGCGATAGAAATACAGGTGAGTCACCAGTATCACTCGGATTTTTGTACAGGTTTACTCTTGCGGGATAAACCTGTACCCCCATTCTATCTCCAGCTGTTTCATAACTTTGCTCGAAACTTTTGTGCCAATAATTTCTTTTAATTCATTTTGGTCCTTTGCATCGTCGATTTTATTTTAATCGTAGATTTCTTCTTATGATGATTTATTTATCAAAATTTAGGTTTTATATAAAGATCTAAATGAGGGAGATGTTAATTTTGGCTCTAATGAAAAATACCATGCCAGTAGAACCTCATAAGCTTTTGAGATGATTTAGTTTTTAATCCACATTTTTGTCTTCGTCTTTAATCCACTGCGATTTTTTATCCAGTTTTACTGGCTTCACGAATAAAAATTCTTTTTTATCACTGAATAAAAGCTTCTTCCAACAGCTCGCACCGCTATTGTTTAGGCTGGCTCAGCTGGCTACAAAGGTAAGGTGCTCCCAAGCTGCTGGATATGATGGCATGCCCAGGACGGGAAAGAAACTATTTTTCTTCCACCGTCTAAGACGTATTGCTGAACCGCCTATAGAATCTTTTTCAAAATTTTTTCTAATTGTATCTCTAAAAAATAGATTAATAAAATTATTGGCTGGAAACAGTGGGATGATGCTCGCCTATCATGCGTTTATTATAATAGATAACCTTGATCTGGCTGTTTTCTCAGGACAGTAGAATAAAAACTCACCGAAGAATTAATAAAAATCTTAATTCGCTACCTCAAACTTGAGTTAATTAAGCCAATTAATATATAATCAGAAAAAACAAGCTTCGATTAAACCAAATAAATTAAAAGGATAAAGGAAAAAAATAAAGGGAAAAGGGACACATTAACGAATGAATGTTTTAAATACATACTAATATTATTATTAAAATATTGATATTGGGACACAACCACTTGGGTCTCTTAATGGCGTAAGAACATATGGCGCCTTAAAGTGTGGAAGAAAAATTTTCATAGGTATACTATATACAACATATACTGTAAATTGTCCTTTAAAAATTGATTTGGATTATTGATTGACCCAAATAATTATTAATTTTACTTTAAAAAATTAAAGACTGCCATTTTTGACAGTTGTCGAATCCAAAATACCAATAGCCACTGTGGTTCTGGAGATCCGATGCACCATGTAAAAAATAGATTAATAGAATTGTTGATCAGAAGTAGTGGAATGATGTTCGCCACGCGTTAATTATAATAGATAACCTTAATCCGACTGCTTTATCAGTACAGTAGAAAGAACACTGGATCACCGCACGTATAATAAAAATCTTTATTCGTTTTCTCAAATTTGGGTAATTAAACAAAGGAAAAGAATAAAGATGCAAAGGACACACTAAACGAATGTTTTAAACATTAATATTAGTATTAAATGTTAATATTGGGACCCAACCGCTTGGGTCTTTTAATGGCGCTTAAAATGGCATAAGAAGCCTAAAAGATGGAGAAGAATGATATGGCGCCTTAAAGTGCAGAAGAAAGATTTTCATAAGTATACAACATATACTGTAAATTGTCCTTTATGTTTTATTGACATATACAGTGCAATAACCAAAGAATCGATTAAGAAAGTTTTCTTTGGCGCGCCAGGGTCACCCGTTTGGAATAATGATTTAAGAAAAGACATCGCATTTCATGACAGTCCAAGATCTTGATGAGTCCTCCTCCCTATTTAATGCCATCCATTTTAGAGATATGTATCAATTGCTATGATGTGAGAAGGAGGGAAGAATGACCAGCTTAAGCGACATTCTGCGGCATCTTGGTTACAGAAAGTATCTGAGTAGAGTATTTGGTTGCTACCATATTCAATTAGATTTTATTTAATTAGCGAAAACGTAGAATGCACCTTAGACATGAGTGAATGAGATATTAAAAGTGGATAAATAGTTTTTTAAGCTCTTCTGCTCTTATCTCGACCGGTTATGTGAATGTCGCTTAACAGAAAGCAAAAAAATAGGAAAACATGGAAAAAATAGGAAAAAATAGAAAAAATAGAAAAAAAGTAGCTGGGAAATTTATCCACTCATCAACAAAAGATTTTTGTATGTTAACATAAATACAGTAACAACACTAAGAGGTTTCGATAGAGATATTATCTCTTTCTGTTTTATAAGGGAAATGAGCCATAATGTCGAAACCGGTTTCGCTGGAATCTCATCAACTCATCAATCGAGTTTGACACTAAAGAGTATATGAGAAATTATATGGTCAAATTTGTATGACTTGAAACGATGACTCCTAAGTCATTTATATACTCTTTACTTTGGCTGCAACAAATATCTTTTCCAATTTTTCATTTCGTTTCGGCAGATAAATTTTTTTCCCTTTTTTCTTCTTCTTAAAACTTTTATTTTATTTTTTAAATTTCTCCCTTTAAATTTAATTAATTTAGTTTAATTATCTCTATTTTCTGTCTTTCACAGGAGTAAACCTGTCTCAAAAATCCGGGTGGCTTCTAAAGATTCACCTGTATCTCCATCCCCAAGTGGCTTTATGGTGAAACGGTCAGGGTTCTTTGACGCGACATCCGCGTCACCCGACGCATGTTAATTCTGAGCCGATGGTACATGCGATAAATATACCGTGCGTAATACTAATAATAATAATTAATAATAATAAATAATAATATTAATAATAATAACAAAATTCCAAGGCACAAACATACAATTTGCTCGTAAACCGAGATAAGTACTCAAAATTCGTCAAGGGAGGCAAGAACCTATTCGCTTTGTAAGCGCGGTGAGGTATTGGCTGCTTGGAACATCAGAACGTCAAATGTTGTAAGCTAAGCGATCATCATCCACATCCTCTCTAAATACCATGTGGATGTGGCTTGTTTGTCGATGGATCGTCTTCCTCATGTTGGCTCTCGAGTAATTATTTAACCTCGTTCCGATCAAAGATATTGGCTATATCACTGTGATATCTCGAGTAACTCGGGGCGAAATGGCGTAGCGATTGCCATGTCTGAAAAGGCTCGATCCGCTCTGATTGAATGGAAGCCAGTAAATAACCGTATGGTCTCCTGCGCGTTTCAAGGGAAAGTGCTGCAATATTTCGATCATCAGTATATATGCTACAACTTTATGCGCAGTTGACCACGATAAGGATAAGTTCTATTGCGGAGCTTCAAATCGCATGGAACTCTACGGATAGCCAATATTCCAATCAGATTATCTGTATATTTGTTACCGCTGAAGAGCTCTGACAATTGTTCTTGTCGGGGCGCTGAAACTGGTATCCGCCATGGATTAGTTTTGGTTCAAGCCAAGATTTCTACAAAACTGACAAGTTGTAAGAAAGAACGTATCCCAAGATCTTTCAACTATCTCAAATTAAAAGATCTGGGAGCAATATACGCTTTTCAACTGATAAAATACCTGCTTTTATCAATTTGTTACCGATTAAGCCACTACTTTGACCACTAATATCTAAGATACATTTTAAGGATCCGTCTAGCGGATAAAATCGCATATGATTATATCCATCTCTGCCGGTTGAGAAAGTGCCCGATTTTAAATACCTTGGGTTCGCTCTAATACCAGATGGCCAGGCAAAAGATGATATTACAACTCGGATCACGGCAGCTAGAAATGCATTCTTCCGGTTGACGAAACCTTTATGGAGTCGTCGTGATATCATCATAAAAACGAAAGTCCGCATCTATATAGCAGTGATCCGTTCGATTTTGCTATATGGTTCTGAGAAGTAGCCAATGAGTGGATGATATTAAGAAGTTATCTGCCTTTGGCCACTCTTGTCTAAGGTACATTTTACGGATTCGTCGAGCGGATAAAATCGCACATGATTGTATCCCACCTGCATTAATAATGTTATCACAGAGCGTCGCCTTCGCTGGTTAGGGCACTTTTCCGTCGTTCACCATAGGAGTTGACGCATATTTCGTTGTTTGCTAAATCCTATGACGCGTAGCATCAAAAGCGAGGTAGGCCAATCAAGACCTGGACTGATACGGTCAGAAAAGTTTTTGAACGTGTAGATGAACCAGTAATATCTGGACTTAGATGATGGAAAAAAGAGTGGCTTATATTTTTGTCAACAATGGCATCAGAACATCAGAGCAGTTTGGAAATGTCTTATCCTTGTAGTGGAACCAGCCTAACCAATAATGGTGAGAGCCGTTAGAAGAAGAATTTTAAGAGTTTACCTGAAAAATTTTTTCTATAAGCAATGAACAAAATAATTTTATTTAAAGATTTTTTCTATGACTTTTCCACTGAATTTTCGAAATTTATCATTGAAAAGTGGGAATATCAAGCAAATTCAATTTTTACGATTTATTTGAGAAAAGAAAATTTGATGGAAAATTTAGCGATTTTAATATTTTATGAATTTCAAAGAATTTCTTCTTGATTTCATGCTGAATATTGAGAGATATTGTTTCTTTCCTTGTAGATATTCTACCATGTCTGAGGTTTTTGTAATGATTTGTAATTTTTGCATAGTTTGCGATGTTTCTATGTTATTCATAAGTATTAATAACTTGGTATATAGAGATATGTTAAACACGCCAACACACTATGCGGCATTATGGTTTTTTTCCAATGTTTTACATAATTGCTATAAAATTATTAAAAGCAGATTTAAGAATTATTCCTTCACAATTAAAAAATGTTAAATCAGAATTTTTTTCCAATGCAAAATTTTTGTTACTACATTATAAATAGATTCTATGCAAAAAGTTTTGAGTCTAATGAAAAATATCACATTCGATGAATTTGTTGAAGCTTATGGAGTAACTCTGAATTTTTTCTGTATAGCCGGAACTCTAACTTTAAGATTTTGCTGTGGTTTGTGCTGGGGTATCGATAAAAATACATTTAATTTTTTAAAGCCTATGAAATCCATTTACAGTGAGAAATATTCGTGGAAAGTGATGACGCTGTATGTATAGAATTTCATCCCAGATATTGCTAAATGAAAAATTGATAGAGAGTGCTTTTTAACTTCTACCATATTCGCTGTAAACTTTAAAATTATTGGCTAACTAAGCAAAATTTATTTAAATTTATTTGGCCGTATCTTCAGTAACTTGGTTTCCAAACTCATTTTGGCTTAGGAATCTATATAATATTCTGCTAATCAATTTATGAATTTCAAACTTCAATATTGCCTAATTTTCTCAAAATGTGGCACTATAATGATTTTCCCTATTCACTGATCAGCTGGATTACGAATTCCTGCGAAAACTTCATGTGAAAATATAATCATATCTCTAATTACTGAACATGAGAGCGTGACAAATATTTCTTGTTTGCTTTACTCATAAATATCTGAATGATAATTATTGAAAACAACTGGCCATTTATTCTTCTATTAATTCATTTATTGTTATTATGAGTGCTTCTATGAAATCCAAGTTAATTAGCTTTTTGCATTATTGGATTTTTTAAATTTCGCTAACCTTGTCAGATATTTAAAGTGGTAAATAAGTGACAAAGTGGTTTTTGATTACATAAGAAAATGAGGAAATTCTTTCGTGGGCTGATATATATAACTAAGGATCCAACAATATTTTGATAAGCGATAGCATTTTTGACTACTGATAACCTCATAACCTTGAGGCAGCGAGAGGAAAATGATTATATAGAAAGGGTTGCTGGTTTTAGATTCCTTGTTAGTAGTATTAATTTTACAAAACTCGAGTGATCTGAAAAATATTTCTATGCTGATTCAGCTGTATCTGATTGGATTCGAAAGAATTTTATCGGCGAATAATTTATCTATAGGCGATTAATTCATCTAGTTTAGTTATCCTTAAATATAATAATCAATAACTATTAGATTCGCAATGGCTTAATTTTATAATTTTATCATTTTTATTTATGAAATATTTGTTAATGATGAACAAAATCCGATTCAGATTTCGTAGATTTTTTTTATTTAATTACATTTAATTATCGCTTCTATTTAAGAGCTTTCAGTTCTTGGAATGAAATTTTTTCGTAAAAATTCATCTCTCATTAATTTTATTATTTTTTTGTGAAATGAAATTTTTATTATTTTATGAAGCAGCATTTTAGCAGATTTTTTAAACAAAATTCTATAGTTTGCATTCATTAAGCTTTTGAAAAAAATTATTTATTTAACATTTGAATTATATGGTAAGTGGTTAGCAATAATAAGCATCAGTTAAGAACTTCACGACTTTTCTCACGACTAATTTGGTGATTGGAAGATGTAATAATGTATGGGAAGATTAAACCAAATTCGTCGAATAAAATTGAATAAATGTTATGAGAAAGATTTAGAAAAATCGATTGTTTCAAATTGCTTTTAAGAAAATCATTGTTCAAATGCAATTTATTTTTTCAACAACTGATAAAAGTGCTTTTTATCAATTTATAAGCATTTTCATCAATGTTAATCAAATTTTTTAATTTTAATTTTTTAATTTTAGTTCTATTTTGCAGCAATAATACTCGATTAATCACCAATCCTGCTTCGGAGCGGAGATACTGACTATATCACTGTGGTGCTTCGAATAATTCAGGACGAAATGGCAAAGCGATTGTCAAGTCTGACAAGGGTCTTCCTCTTTGATTGAATGGTAACCGGTAAGTGACCGTATGACCGTATGATGCCCGTTTTAAAAGTTCTGAAATATCGCAATTATCAGTCTATGCTCCAAATCTGTCGGCAGATGACTGGGATAAAGATAAGTTATGCGGAACTTCAACTGCTAATAAAGTCTACCGAAACGTGGCATGGTCATAATTGGAGGAGATTGGAATGCGCGCGTAGGTCATAATGCCGCTGCGATGACCTCTACAATGGCAAATATGCATCGGAGGAAACACATCTAATTACATGGAACACCAACATTTCAACCAGATTGATTATGTCTTAGCCAGTTCTCAATTAGTCCTCGCCATTGGAAAAGTTCCGTACTAGATAATCGTTCTTCCTATCGCGGGACTGAAACGGTCAATCTTTATGGATCTGACCATGTTATAGTTCAAGCCAAGGTTTGCATAAAACTTAAAAGCTGCAGAAAACAGTATCTCCCAAGATCCTTCAACTATCTCAAACTAAAAAATTCGAGGACAGTGAGCGCATTTCAAACTGAATTATTAATTATTGAAACATCTCAGTGATGTCAATAACTTTTCTGTAACGACAAATGAATATTGGCCCAAACTAAAAGAATTTCTCCGAAAGTCATCCAATTCCATGTAGGGCATAGTAGTAGGAAGTGCGCTAGTTGGGTAACGGAAACAACTGTCTGAAAAAGGTGTCAAAGCATGAATGACAGGTAGTCCTGACTACCTTCGAAGATTTGTAACGAAAGCAACAAAGCGGGAGCAACAATCACTATTGGAGTGACATGACCTAAGAATGGAGAAGGCGGCTCGTTCAGGCGATAATAGGAAACTATTCTGCCTTCTTCATAAAGCAACTATGACTCGGAGAACGATCAGTGAAATGATAAGAGATAGCAATGGCGTGCCAGTTAGGAATATTAAGGATCACCTCATAAGATGGAAGGAATTCTTGGAAGGAATTTCGGGAGAAGACGGTCTTCGGATTGAATTTGTCCATCATCCTTCATAACGCACCTTCAACAAATGTACTCTCTGCTATGAGAAAAATTCTTTTTCACATTATCAGATGATTGGAGCAATTCTCAAGAAAGGTGATAGGATAGGACATACTGCGACAATTATCGAGGAATCAGTTTACTAGATGTCTCAACGAAAATTTTTGATTCCTTTTTTAACTGACTTATGGAAAAAGCAGCAGGATGTTCCCTAACCAAGCTGGATTCAGACCGGGACGCGGTTGTGCTGACCAGATATTCATGTTAAGAAAGGTGTTGGAACATCGCTTTCATAAATATCTACAATCCACCGCCACGTATTTCGTTTATTTCACAGATGCCTTCGATTCAACAATTTGATAGAGCGATTTGGAGAATGATGGAATGCGACGGTGTTTCAGAGAAAATCATTCGACTCATAAGGCATTTTATGAGCTGATATCGGTACAGGTCTATTTATATGGGGAACTAACTGACTCCTTCGAAATAACTGGTGCCCCTCAAGACTGTGTCCTTTCTTTTACAATATGCGATTGGCTGGATAATGGACACCGCTTGTCAGCACTCAAGAGGTGTGCAGCCCAGAGCATCGTATGAAAGATCTTGAATATATTGGCAACTGCAATTAGAATCGAATAGCCTTTACAAGAAGCTGAGGAAATGCTTCTTTTTATAAACTCAATTCATTGCCGATTAAGAAAGTGCCCGATTTTGAATATCTTGGGTTCGCTCTAATACCAGATGGCCAGGTAAAAGATGATATTAAAACTCGGATCACGGCAGCTAGAAATGCGTTTTTCCGGTTGACCTTTATGGAGTCGTCGTGAAATCACCATAAAAACGAAAGTCCGCATCTATATAGCAGTGATCCGTTCGATTTTGCTACATGGTTCTGAGACGTAGCCAATGAGTGGATGATATTAAGAAGTTATCTGCCTTTGGCCACTCTTGTCTAAGGTACATTTTACGGATTCATCGAGCGGATAAAATCGCACATGATTATATCCATCTTTGCTCAAATACCACCTGCATTAATTTTGTTATCACAGAGCGTCGCCTTCGCTGGTTAGGGCACGTTCTCCGTCGTCGACTTCTTCGAGTTGACGCATATTTCGTTGCTTGCTAAATCCTATGATGGGTAGCATCAAAAGCAAGGTGGGCCAATCAAGATCTGAACTGACATGATCAGGAAGGATTTTGAATGTATAGATGGACCAGCAATAGACGGACTTAGACGATGGAAAAAGGAATGGTTTTTATTATTGTCGACAATGGAATCAGGCCTTGGAAGGGTCTTACCCTAGTAGCCTTTGGAGCCAGCCTAATGACTAATGGTAAGAGTTGTTAGAAGAAGAAGCTCGCAGTCCAACTCCATCAGTCTTAACTATTTTCCCTTTACTACCTTACAACCACACTTCTCCAGTCCAAGTAATATTCCAATGTTGAATGAGCGAGTCTCTTTCGTTCTTGGTATATAACTTGATGTCACTTGTATAGATGATGGTGGCAGTTCTGCTTTTGAACTTATTTCTGCACCATCCACTTCTAATTATTGGGCTGAGTAGGTTTTTACGTATGCAGAACGCTAGCAAGGATAATACATCATCCTACTATTAGCAGTACCTGAAAGCCACTTGTACAAGCTGTTTGAGATAATTTCAAGTTTCGTTTTCCACCTTGATTTCTCGATGAGAAATATCTTTAGGATCCTATTCACTTTTTATAGAGCCAGACATTCACAGAACTATGTGTGGGGTATTGAGTCATATTTCTGTAGTCAGTCCAGAATGTACTCAAGTTAATCTGTCGAGACCTTGAGCCTTAAGCCACTGTTCTATCTATGAGCAACTAATGTTTAGAACGTCTGACATTCTTCCCAGTTTTTGAATTGTATTCATAATAATCGTGGTTGGATCGTGTTATCCCTGACCCTGGGTCTTTCATGATCAATAGTCTCTTAATCTTAGTGAATGCCCGCTGTTAATAACTGGTTTATTTGTGTTGCTGGGCATTCATGTTAATTTTGGATTATATGGATCATTTCCGGATTAACGTTGTCAGCTTTTCATGCTTTTGACTTATTGTTTGACAACTGCTTGGCTATTTAATGTTCCTTGCCCTGGAGATTACTGTAGTTTGTTCTCAGAATATTTCCGCGACTTTTTTTGATAACATGAATCATCTTTTTCTCATATTCTTTCAGTATTATTCAGTTTTTATTATTGGTGTTATCATGTTGTTTCATTGACCCAGGATCCTTCTGTATTTGTATTATCTCTATTTCAGGCAACTAAATTCTTGCGATTCTGACCTTATTCTCCAGTCTTATTTCCTATGGCGATATGTATTGCTAGAATAAGAATTGTGAGCTCTATTCATATCTTCAAGTATAATTTATAGTGGTACTTCTCCATTAAGACCCGTTAATCGGTCCCGATCGTAGCAAGTTCATTCATGTCTCATTTTAGTTGATCTGCATTATAATGAGAATATTAGAAAGGAATTTGCAGCTTCCTAGCTTATTGACTGCACCTTGTCTTCTGTCTTGAATAGAGTGCAATTTCATTTTTTTTTACGTTGAGGAATTGAAAAAAACTATCAGTTAATATGAATGCAGATCTTTTGATCATCCACAGCTCCTTCATATGTTCCCTTTCATTAGGTCTGCTGTTGTAGTAGCATTCCATCAGCTACAATATATATATAATTCATTAAAAAACTGGTTTTCTATGTTCGTTAAAGGTTGGTACTTGATTATTTTAGTCATGTGAAAGAAGGCTGAAGTTATTTCTTTTTTTGGTTGAACTGGAAATCCAGAAATCCAAGAAATTAGCTTCAATTGCTTTCATATCTCATCGAAATTGCTTTCTTGTTTTCCCTATATGCAAACGAAGAAAATAAATCGATTCTATCCCATATTTCAACTCATGTCGAATCGCTGCTAAATTTTTATTTTTCTTTCAATATTCTTTAAAGAAATTTGGATTTTTATCACTGTTTAAAGATTTTTTTGGTCACTTTATTACGTTATCATATCGAAATTTTTCGAATTATTAATCTTGACTATTCGATTCAATTTGGATTTCTTCAGCTAATTAAAATGCTGCGAAGAGCATATTATCACTAAGAATTAATGTAAAAAGGAAGGACAATGGGACCAAATTACACAGAAGTGATGAGCACTATGCATTATTTTACTTGCAATCATGAATTTATGAAATCACGAAGCAGTTTTTTTTTCAATTTCTCTTGTGCCTAATAAAATTTTTCTATTTTTTTCCTTTTTCACGCAAAAAAAAGCTAAGCAATTTGATTTGATTATAATTTGAAATTTTTTTCATTTGTTTCATTTCTTCAAAAGTATTTTAATTTGTAATAAGTGAAGAATTCTGAGCTCGAATCAACTCAAAAGTTTTTTAAAATTTTAATTTCTTTTCAAATTTGCAAAACAATTCTTTTATTAGTTGTATAATTTAGAATTATTTTTCGAGGCTTTATATCGGATTGCATTATTAATCAATGGCTGCCATTTTGCCCATCAATTCACACCCGTTATATCTTGCATCCATAAAAGCATAATACATGGATAACCTACCATATGTTGAGCAAATATGCCTTTATCTTTAGGAATTATTGAATTCGCATTATCTCGTTTTTAACTATAATTTTTATTGTGTAAATCTTTAAAATCTTTAAAACCCGGATTTAATGTGATGTTGAATAACCATAATAAGTAATCATATTACTTAAGGTTCAATGGTTCAAATGATTTATTTATTCATATTTCAAAAAAAAGTATTGATTATCGTAAGCAGTATTTCTTTATTTATTCTATAAAAATTCTTCAAATGTAATTTGCTGTTGAACTCCTCAAATGGCTCTTTGAAATTGCAGTTAGTAAAGCAATTTTCTTTTGTGTTCATTCGACAAGCGTGATTAAGCAAGAAACTCGCTATATTTCATGGAAAAGGAAATTTTTTTCGCTAAAAATTAACAATTAAAATTATCTCATGTGTAAATGATTTCTTATAAATTGGGTATTAAAACTTTATCTTTCCTGATTCCTCATTATTCATTAACTCATTATTCCTGACAGAGGAGAAGTTTTCGGTAAAGAGAATCATTTTGAAAGAGAATCACTATTGGTTTCCATCTGTTCTTTTTTAATAACAGTCATTCATCAAGGAAAATCGAACCTATTATGCCCTTAATTCATTTCTAGTTTTATTTTCCTATTTTTTGAACTCGTGGTTTTTTAAATTTGCGATTTTTAAACTTTTTAAAATTTATTTGCACTTTTTTTGCTTTTGTTGTTTCATCATTTATTCTTCCATCTTAATTCTCTTATCACCTTGTTATCATTTAATTCTAAAAGAATTTCTTTAACAATTATTTGTATTAACAATATGTTAGAACTGAATATGAACATAAATGCATTTTTAGAGTTCTGTGATGAAACTTCATGACACTGCTACAACAGAGCTTTTAAAATTTTTATCTGCAGGAATGATTTGTTTATATCGCTAAACAAAGGATGACCTCAAGAAGGATCACGGATGAATATGATTTAAACGGTGGGAGAAAGGCATTTCGTAGCATGAACAATTTTAATAACGCTTGGGATTTATCAGGTCCAACTCTAATTTTAAAAGCACTCACCATTTCTGATCTGGCTAGATTTACCAGTTATCAAGATAAGACGTCTTCGTCAAGGAGTCGTTTTGAGGATGAAATTATCAGTGGTCTTAAGCACCATCTAGATTTCATTACTAATGACAAGTTACTACCACCAATAGGATAGGAGTTGGCTTTATTATAATCTTAGGTACCAGTATACCATCCGGCCACTCAATCCCTTAAATAGGTTTTAAATATTTTACATCTAATTCTTAAATAGGAACTTGTGAGTAGATGATGTTGCTGCTCTATAATAAAATGAGAATGTCTCCATAAAAATCTAAAGTTGAAGGAGAATATTTCAATGAAATAAATAAATGAATAAATTCAATAAATAAAAAGTCTATTGATGAATGAAAAGTAAAAATGAGCGAAAAAGATATTTTGATCCAAACTGATTTCTACGAAGTTGTGATAATAGCTCAATTTTCTGTAATTAAAATAATAATGGCCATAGAATGCATTTAAGAATCACATTTTCTAAAAATAATTTTAGATGCAAGAAATATAGAGATAATTATGCGTCAAGATAGTGCGATGCGTTCTTTTACGGAATCCGTGGACGCTGATTTGCCTCCAGCGCCGGTTCTACCTCCATCTCTTGATATCGACTATCAATATCCTAATGAAAGTGTTCAAAAAAGCGATACAATGGACACAATAATTGAAGTAACAAATGCATTTTTGTAGTCAAATTATTCATTATTCAATTTTTATTTTCAATATTCCAATTTGTAGCACCCTAAAAATTTTAGAGAAAAACAACTCAACCAGACAAAACCTTGGGAGAAACACAAAAATATCCTATGGTAGTCCCTGGCCCTGGACATGTTGATGCTGAGCAAGAATTGCATAGAAGCCTTCTGAATCGTGAAGCAAGCTCCGAAAGTGATTTTGGAACGAATGATTCAAATCAGAATAACGAACAGGATAATCGAGATAAGGTGCTAATACAAAATAATCTACTCAAGATTAGGAACAAAATCACTTTTAACAAAAATTCTTTTCTTCCTCTACATCGAAAAGATTAAGTGATTGTTGTGGCATTCAGAATACCGATTGCATAATTTACGATAATTGCCAGAAGGCTATTTGAACCATTTGTAAGATTGATCGATAATTTGGGCTATACTTCATGTCATTCTACGCCAGCGCCTATTTTATTATTACTTTTGTGCTTTTTTGTGTTGAGCACTCCCAAAGGCCAAATCAATGATGTTGTTTTTACTACTGGATTAGCATTATTGCAATTTAATGAGAAATTGAAAAAAACAATAAAAATTTCAGAAAAAGAAACTTGACGATGATTTTCGGGAATATCGGAGAGAATATTCCGTTTCATCAGTACAACGACCGAGACCAACAACACCAACTTCATGGTGTGCTATAGAAAGCTATGTGGAAAGTTTTGCAAATCACTCTCCTAAAAAATTGCAGCAAGTACCAGAAGCTTCAGCAAAAATGCGTGTTAATATTCCAGGAAAGGAAACGTCTCAAATAAGTACCAATATTCTATTATATTATACACAGATATGCGAAGAAATGGAGCAGATGGCGAAAATAAAGCTGAATAAATGATTTTAGCTTTAAGGGCAATAAAAAGTGTTATTACATTATACCGTTTATTGCTTCCTAATAAATCTTTGCAGCTTCACGGCATAGAAGGATTTCCGTGCCTTGGTCTGATTTTTACGAGAGTATGGCTGCGCAAATGCCCATGCAAGTAAATTTTTGTTTGAAATGTGCACTTGCGTGTACACATTTTTTAACACTAAAATAGCGGTCAGATACTGTAATGTTGTTGTTAATGATAAAGTTTAGGAAAGCAAAGTTATGGTTATAAAGTAAAGTTTAGGGAAGTTTAGTTAAATTTAAAATTTGTAATCAGTTTGTAGGATTAAGGCTAAAGAAGTCCATTTCAGATTTAATTTAATGGCATTGACCAAATTATCTAAATTTTTTGACAGAATCACTCAATCGAGCTCAATTAATACGAATATGGAGATAGCTTTGTTAATATTTAAACCAATATTTAAAGTTTTAACCATTTTAAGTTTCGAAGTTATTCTTCTTCCGGAAAGGTAAACCAAATGAATGACTATGATGGAGATATTTTGGATGATGACCCTCTCTATAAATCAATAGTTCCGCCTGTCCCAGTGGTTCATCGTCGTTCCTCTATGGATTGGGAAAATTTTGAAGAAAATCGTTCTCAAAGCGGTGGAAATGGTTAGTAGAAATATTTCTGATGGCTGCATTTCTAAACATATATTTTGCTTTTTTTTTTTAAGAATCCCCACTATTACTGGTTAAACTCGCTCCGATGGCTTGTCGCATTGGACAAATATGCCAGAGAGTTCCTTGGAGATAGAAATACAGGTGAGCCGCCAGCATCCAGATTTTTGGGTAGGTTTACTTCAGCGAGGAAACCTCAGAACCTCAGCATCGGCGCTCCGAATTTTAGCAACAACCCACTGAGCCATTCTATCCCTATATATTTTGATATATTTTGCTTTCTTAATTTTTGTCTAAATACTTTCTTCATTTACATATCAGGTTGAGCAAAATAATGCCGGTTTTAAACCGCGGAATGTTTGATAGCATGTCTCTACAATAAAAAAATTTTATCAATCAAAATCAGAACCACTATAACGAATATTTTTGTAAACAAAAAACAGATTTTTCCATTACGGTGCTCACATAAAATTCCGAAGTTCTGTTACCAGTGAATTCTACGAAGGCACTTTGAGCATCTATTTCGAATTCTCTCGTAAAAAGCTGTCAAGATGGTTGAGAAACAATAATTGACAATAAAAACAACAAAACAACAATAAAAACAAATAAAACAAAACAATCAGTAAATTTGCGTAAAACAGAATTTCTGCATAAAGGTTTATCTCATCAAACAAACTGCGATGAAACTAAGCATCAAAATTTCGAATTTCAAAAACCGTCATTATTCTTTCTTTAACCTGATATTAATATTAATTATAAATAACAAACTTAATATTCATTAATTTTTTTCTCCATAAATACTGATAAAGGAGTTAGGATCGACTTAACAGAAAACAATGCCAATTATTGATGCTTAAATATTATTATCGTCAAAAAATTTTTATTGAAACTCATATGATAGAATTAAATTGATTTATATTCAAGCCGTAGGGCATGGTGTAACTACCATTTCAGGCTAATTTGTTACTAGAATGAGACAATCACAGTCATTTGGAGAAACACATTCATGCAAGTCACATCATTCCAGACTTTTTGAAGGCACTTTTACTATTAATAGAACTACGATACCAGGAATAGTAATCAAATCTAACAAATTTAATAATGCTCATTCTCCTATACTGCTGGTGGTGTCGCTTAGAAATAATTACCAAATGCGGTATGGTGCGTTGCGGTATTTACTCAAACTTCATGTTTCAATACGCTCTAAGATTCAGTACGTCCCCTTAAAGATGCAATTTTATGGAGTAGATATAACTTTATGCAGACGATAGCCTTTCAGTTAATCGTATTGCTTCATCACATAAAATATTTTTAAGAAAATTCGAGATTTATATACGACGTATATAACAGCGATAAATCATATTTCAGCCTTATTTTTAGATGTAAGAGCGTTTAAATAGCTTTTGATGCAATAGATTACCAGTTTATAATACAAAATAGTAGCGATTTTTAAAATAGTTCTGAATTTTTTATTAGACAGAGGCATTTTGGCTATTAAAATACCTTCTAATTTTTCGAAAGTTTTCAAGCAACAATGGCTTTAATTTGATCGCTCGCCAAATAAAATGTTGGAACTTTCGAAATTCTCCAAGTTGGAAGGTTTAAGTTGAGGCAGTTTAAGCTTGTTTAATTTAATGTTTTAGCTCTGAATATTAAAAACCTTTTCCTTTTCTGATTTGACATAGTTATGTTAGTTAATATAGAAGATTGATAAATGTTTCAATAGATTGCCGATTATTTCATCTTATTATAAAATTTTGCCCATTTTACGAAGGTTGGTCTTTTATTTCCTTTTAAAGCTGCAAATAAGGAGTCGAGCAGTAGTTGAATTGATTGAATTTTAAGTTTGTGCTATCGCATTTATGCATTATTATAATTGAAAACAAATGGATTTTCGATTATTTGAAAAGTAAGGTTTTTTCCAAGTCGAAACCATCTTCCTTCGCTCATTTGCACACATCCGATTTCTTATTTTTTCCTTAATTACCCATTCCTTAAATTTTTCAGTTCAATAAATTAGACGATTTATTGTGTTTTTTTTCTGCCAAAATTCTTTCATATTGATGAAAAATATGAAATTTTCATCATCCGAAATATTTTTTTTGCTATTCTGTTGCTAAAAGAAAAAGAAAATTAATTTTCTTCATGCAGATTTCATTTAAAAAAGTTCTTTTAAATCCTTTTTCTTCCTCTTCAAAGAATATCGTTAAAGTTGGCATCGATTTCGAGGATACTGAATAAATCCACATATCATTTCATGAAACTCTTATGAAACTCTTCATTTCATGATAGATGGATTCATCGATTGTGCTATTTATTTTAGGATGATCCATCTAAATGAATACATAATTCCTCTGGATGAGGCATATCAACGCTTATGTAATTAATAAATGTTACTTCTAAGGTCCACTTTCATTCTTTATTTACCACATTTGCCACAGAATTTGCTTTAAATTCTCTTAATCTGCTTTCTTGCTGATGGATTAAATTTGCTAAATTCCACTTTCTAAAAAATTGGGGAATGCTTTTTTATCGGCAGACGCATTATTGACTTTTATTTTGCGATCCTTTGCTTTTTAATTCCTCAGAAACTATTTTACCACACGATTTTCTGGTAGAATTTTTGCAGCGATGAGAGCCATTTAATGGAATTTGATTTATGATTGATTCGAAGTTTCTTGGGCATTTCACTATTTTCAGTTATAAACTCATTTTTTGTTCACTGCAATTACATATTGAGTAAAAAATGTGGTTATAAAAGTAAAAGCAGAAAAGCGGCAAAAAAAATGATTAGGCTAGAACCGCTGGCTATAAATATGGTTAGCAACTTTTGCCAGAGAGTGAGTGATTTGAATCACTGGGTAGAACCACCTGATGCGTCGATCAAAACCATATGATTTTTTTAAAAATAAATTTTCTCCTGTCAAAGAATCGGACCTATGATGCTCGATTCGAGTCCAAAGAACCAAACAGAAAAAAAAAATAGAAATAAGGATAAGAATCGACAAGAGTGAGCAAATGATTTGCGCTCATTATTTCTGGTTAAATTAACTCTACTGCTTTTAAACATTTTTCTCAGAAAAAGTCGTTTGGCAGTAGAAGAGCAGTTGGGTAGCCAGCATCACTTCGATTTCCTTATCTCTGATTTCGATAATCGATTTCATCAAATATTTAAAGTCCTTTATTTTAATTCTAATTGCTTCCACTTACTGCATAACTATGTGATGCTAATTAAATCATTAGCAAATTCTTTCTTGATTTTCGAAATATGATGGAGTTTAAAGTTGAAAATTTGTTCTTTTCCTGAAAACTGTATATATGTAGAAAATGGAGTCATTGCATTTTGTTACAAGTTGCATTTATTATAAACTGTTTAAATTAAAACTGATCATTGTCCTATTTCCAATTATAATTGATTTTTCAGAAAGGAATAATCAAAAAATAATGGAAAAGAATGAACTTGGTAGAAAGGATTCAAAGGTAAGTGAAGTTAAATGCGGTTTTGGCGACAGATCTTCTTAGGGAGTGCTTAAATCTTTTTCTTGATCTATGTCACCTTAGGAATAAGCTTCTGGCACCATAATTTCAAAATTATTTAATTTAAACAACGGCGATAATTATATATTTTCTTGCCTTGTTGTTAACTATTCGAATTGAGGTATGCATCCTTCGGAATATAACTTCACAGTACTTGCATTTAATAGTTTTACGATAAGCTATAATTAAGATTCCTGAAAGTTCCAAACACATATGACGCATTATCTCGTCATTTCATGCGGTCACTGGTAATAATTCTCTGTTTTCTACGCATGAATTTTCATGAGCCACTTTTATTTGTGATTCACTTTGAGTGTGGTATTTATCTTATATTACGCAAACTGGAAATAAATATGGCTATGAGCGAAAATGTGGCCATAGAGGAATTTTGCCAAATTATAAGCTAGTGTGAAACGAATAAAGTATATTGTTGGTGGGACATATGCTGAGCACAAATAGATTACGAAAAGAACAAAGTTTCGCCAGCTAATTGTGGTGGAGTACCATGGTGTGATACCATAGCAAAAGTATCTTATTAGTTTTATTGATGATTTTATCACATTCCCTGGTGCTATTATGTTCAGAAAAAAAATATACGAAAGCAGGATTCATTTTTGATGGCAAAAGAGAGATTTGCCTGCTTTTTAGATAGCTGAAGCGTTTACTATTACTGAAGTTACCACTCCTGACAAATCTTATGTTGCACCAGAAAATACTACGGATCAGACTTCATGCGTGATCTCTCAGTTTTCCATGGATGAAAAGACTTCCAAAGAAATAATCGATGATGATCAAAAAACCATGAATTGCACAGAACCATCGTTAGACACAAATATTATTCCTGCTGCTTTCACAAGTGAATACAAAGCTTCAGCAACAGCAACGAGTGATATATTATCTGCCATTCCTACCTTTACGAGCAACAATAAACTCCTTGATCAAATATTTGAGAAAGGTAAGGTTGAAATACGTATGCGATCCATTTTATTTATCATTGGGCAAAATTTATTTTATACTTGACTTCTGAAATATAGTTTATTTTTGCTACGAATATCTGTATAGACAAAATATCGACTGCATTTTTTGGCTAGTGATGACTAATTATCCACCTCAGTTTCATTTTGCATGAGTTAGCTGATAGTGTATAACAGGCTAATATTTAAATGCTACATATATGTATTTTCAGAAGTTATCAGGAGTCAAGATCATCAGGAGATTGGAGGTCAAAATACTGCGAATTTGGAAGAATGTCAAGACAGTTGGCATGAAAATTTTGGTGTGCAGCAAACCGAATATACGACAAATTCTAGTGTGGAGACTGATGCTGACCAATCATTAGCACAATATTCTGTGACGAACCAAGAAGTTACTGCAGGACCAGTAGCGCAAGCACCAGGGAGCGAAATTTTCTCTGACGAGCTAGGCCAACCATATTATTTGGGTGAAGATGGACAATACTATTATTTTGAGCAATATGGAACATCATATTATGGCACTGACTCCGAAAATATGTATAGTGGATATGTAGTTGGCTATGATGCAGCCCAAGGTATTTCCATATTATTTTTATCACTTGTTTTCAAAATTTAAATTTATTTAATTTAAATTTTCAAAATTTATTATCACATAATACTGAAACTTAGAATCTTCTATACGAATTTTCTTGTTCATGAGACATGAGACATTTTAGTAATCACATTTTTAGTTATCCTTTTCAGTTATTTTCATTTATTACCATTCCACAAATATTTCAAACCTACATCTTTATTTTTTGTAACGCTTGCAATATGAACCAAAAATTTCTGTGGTATTTTACCGATATTTTTAGTCTTGATCAAATACTGTTCTTCTTGCCATCTTTATTTGGCAATTTTCGTTAATTTCAAATCTGATTTTTTAAGAAAGATTGCAATAGAAGAAAAAAATTCGATGGTCTCAAAATAAAATACAAATTTCATGACATTTTTGAACTCTGAATTTTTCAAAGCCTTCCAGTATTCCTTTTCAGTATTTCATAAATATTTTAAAGGATAATAGATTAACCAGTATCAATATTCGGGGAAAAATGCAAAATCTTCGCTTTATCCCAGCCTATTATATCGGACATTTTAGCCTCAGAAGGAGAACAAAATGCAAGTGGAGAGAATAGTTATGACTCTGGCTGTACTACTCAGCAGTACGGTAGAATAAGTGATCAGTTTGGGCATGAGAACCAGTATTATCCTCCTATGCAATATGACAGTGAAGCCGTTAGCGGTTCAAAGAGCGATGTTCCAGAGTTTAATAAAACTGGTTTTGATGCACATTATGAAGCTTCTGGTAATAACAGACCAGTTGTTCCACAATTCATTGCACCTTTACTTCCAATGCCTGAAAAGTTTGTTTTTGCGAAAATTTTTTGCTTTTTCTATATGACTAGGGAAGATTTTAGGGAATAATAGATTCAATTCTGTGCACTCGTTTTTTTCCTATGGCAAATTCTTTCTCAACCATTTGTGAAGGATTTATCGTTAGGAGATAACAACTATGGTTTTGGATAAAATCCCCATTTCTGGTTACATAATCTTTCGAAAATTAGAAAATTATTTAGAACATTGGACCCTTTTTCTTGGGAAGCACAAGCAAGAAGCACTAGCTATGTCAAGCAACTATTCACTCAGCCAGAAAATCAAGCACCAATATTGGTGAACAAGGAAAAGCAGTCCGACCAACTAAGGTATTTTGTGTTTTAATTCATTCAAATGCAGTCATACATATAATCCTTCGAGAAAGCAATTCTCCAAAATTTAATACATTTAACTAAATACGGTTCTGGAAGTTTTCTTGCTTTTTCACTAATCATTTCTAATTTTATTGTCATTTTTTTAAAATTTTGAGATGCATTAATATTTAGCATAATTTTTCAAGAATAACATCGAATTCTCGAGGCATTTTTCAGTTACTACGACCATCATCAATGGGAAGAGCAATCCCAAAAAACGACTCCGACTAAAAAACGTATTTCAAGCTATTTTCTTTAATTTTAAATTTAAATTTAGATTTTAAGATTTTAAATCTAAATTTAAATAAATTTTAACAATCCCTATTTTACTTTTAGTTGGCATTCTTAGAGATAAAATGGAGACATATGAATATTAGTCAATATTAGTTAATTGAATGGGCGCATGCTTTATGGATGGACGTGTTACTAAATTTCAGCACCACCACGACCAGCAGCTCCTCGACCGGCTCCTCCACCTGTACCAGCACTGCCGAAAATTACGACTAAAAAACATGAACCATCTCCGTCATTGAAGTCAACAAAATCACAGCCAGAAGAAGATGCTTGGACACAATTTAAAAAACTCACGGAAAAAACAAATATTGCAGTAAAAACAACGGAGGAAAAACTAAAGGAATTAAGCATATCAAGCGCTGCTCAGGATATTAAGGATGAAAGCTATATTGCACAAATTGGGTTGGTATTATATCATATAGAATGAAAATTTTCGTCACTGGAAAATATTTAAAATATTTGTAACCGGAAATATTTGAAAATATTCAGCAATTTGCAATTTTTTCAGTGGTTTTCAAGCATATATTCCTGAGATGGCACAAAAGCAATACCGAGTCCAACAAGAGATCAGTGGTCATATAGGGACAAGGAATGGCAAATCTGGTAAGAGGATTAAACCGCAGAATGAAAGGAAATCTAGCTTGGATGCTACACCCGCTGAACAGTCCAATATGGACAAAGCAGCTGAAGAATTGGCTAAAAAAATGGCAGCACTAAGACCAGAATTACAAGTGAATAATTTATAAGTTCATTTTCTTGACAATTTTTGAATAGAGATTTGTACATTGAAAATACTTATTATTCCCGGAGTAATAACAATGGGAAAAAAATTGAAAGGATAATGAAAAGAGCAATTAAAGAAAAGTTGTTAATGGATAAAATGGATGTTGTTAAAATGGTTTATTGTTTTGAATTTGTAAGTCATAAGTTCTAGAACTGGAAGCCACCATCTGAACGTGAAAGTAGCAAAGGAGAGACCGTTCAAAAGACTAGAGAAGGGAAGAGAGAAGCGATTTCACAAAAGTAGGTGAAACAATGGTTACACTATACTGCCTTATTTTTGTCATAAGATTTGTTTCTCTAAAATTCTTTTGCTTTTGCAGATCTTATTTCATCGTCTATTATTAAGAGCACCAAATTTAGTCAATTTCTTTGTATTGTGATAAATATCACAGATAATATATTCAAAGCCATAAACTCTACTTGTTGTTTAAAACTTTAATGACACAGTTCGAGTTCATTCGAGTTCACAATTCATGGAGAAGATTAATGGCATTTTGCTCCCGTCAGGAGACAAGAATCTCATCCATAATGCTTGATTGTTTTTTGGCAAAAACAGCAATTTCTATTTTCATTGTTTATTTTTTATCTTGCTTTCATGTTTGTTTTTATTTAGTGCGATCAACGAACTAATGGAAAGCAGCGATACCATTCCATTTCAAATTCCAAAAGCCGAATCGTTGGTTTTGAAACTTTTCTTCAAGCTTCAAGATCTTTAGCATCGTTAGTTAATGAATGCACGTTATATTTTCTGCCGATGCATATGGGATATAGTAACTCTCAATACATGATAAGATCGCGATAAAAATTTCTATTTTTAGGAAGGAAAATGAACATCAGGGATGGGCAGGCTTTGGTGAAAGTGAAACTGTAGAACTTGCGCCATCGGAGTCCGGATTTTTCTCAACTAGCGTCCCACAGACTTGCGACGAAATATCGCAACAAGTTGATCCATTTGCTCCCAATGGGTCGACGTTCTCTGGCGAAAATTTTTTTATTGATGTTAGTTCCACTAATTAGTTAAAAACCAAAGTAATACGGAAAAGAAAATTTTCGCAGGATGTCGTACTTATAGTGTCCAAGAAAATTTAATAATCCAGCATTATTTTTTACGACGTTCCCTTAAAATTTTATACTAAAATCCACTAAAACTAATCATATGTGAATTTAAGGATTACGATCCGTTTGTTGTAAAGTCTGCAAAAGAGTTCGTGGAAGAAGCTAAAAATAGAGCTGCTACTGAAGCAGTTGCTACCGAAGTGCAAGACGATCTTGCATTCTTTGGTGGTGCTGTGGCTGAGAATCGAAAAAGTGCTTCGAGCACCCCTACACAGGAAGGTGGTAGTCCATCCAGCTCCCGACCTGCAGGCTTTGAAGATGAGTTTCAAGTTGAGGTTAGTTCATCAATTATTTAAAAATAAAATATCTAATTGTATGGCAAAATTGAATAGTGAAATTGAATTGCTTCAAAATTTTTAATCAATCTTTTATTTCCTCTTTTTATTTTTAGGACGATGCAATGAGTACATCTAGTCCTTTGTATGACGAAGACGATAGTCAAGAACTCACCGAGTTTCCAGCTAAATTCGTTGGAGAAGGGTGGAATTTAATGATTCGATATCCTATTAAAAAGAAGATCATGGGAGATAGATACTGGAAAACATGTTTTGTAAAATTGCTGGAGAATATGTTACAAATATACGCATCTCGATCTGATCAAAAACCTATTCTTGAGATTTTACTTCAGGTTAATTATGCTATTACGTTAACGTTACTAAAAATATCCTCTATTTAAATGGATTTTGCACTTAATGAATTGTCATCTCTCGTCTGTCGGCTTTTCATTTTTGCTTCTAAATATTTTCTCTATATATTTGGGCCTTTCTTTGTTGTTACAGGCGACTTACTCTCTTTCTGATACTACGTTGCAAGCCTATGACATTTATGGCAAAATTCATACTGTTAAATTGCAATATGTCTTATATAAGGAAAAAGTAGGAATAAGGCCAGGTAAAATTTTCCTATGATTTTGAACCTATTTTTTCTGGTAAAGATAACGAAACTGTTCGGCTATATTAGATTCTTTTTGTTAAAAATATAGAAATTATATATACTGTTCATATACTGTTGAAAATAAATGGGAAATCGCGGCCTCAGGTCGAACGATATCCTCATTCAAAATAATTTAATATAATAAAATAATAATAGTCAAATTGGTGAAATTTAAAATTCTAAAAAATTGGTTTTTGAATATACCATTTTCTTAAAAATGGGAACTTATCCTTGCTAATATGTTTTAATGAGATCAGAGAGAAGTGATGGATAGTTTTTGCCACCACTTGAAAAAAATTATTGAAAGCTTTTATCAAGGTCAAATTTCACGCCTGGTGGAAGGACATATTACAAAATACGGTCTTCCTCTTGAACACTCTGCTCAGTGTACCATTTTGCTAAAATTCGGATCGTTAAATGCCATCGAACTGTCGACGTTTGTTACTACAATAGAGGATGTCCTGTTTAAATGTGTTGCCAAAAGAGACACGGTTCCACTTTATAAACAAGATGAGATTCAGGTATACTGATTGGCATTTTAATAGTTATATAGGTAAAAATGCCTCAAACGTTTGGTTTTGATGAAATTTAAAATTTTTAAAAGGAGCAAACAGCATACGGATTTGAATTTAAAAATATTATAAAACAGGAAAAATCTTTATCCTACTAATTGATAAAAATAATAAAAATGTTTGCTTCATTTGACTGCTATTGCGAAAATTATGTTACAGATCCACTGTTATGACGAATATTCTGCATATGTGGATAAAAATAATTTACTAATCGACCAAAAAGCCCGTGTTAGATTATTTTGCTTGGCTTTTGTGTCAGGTTCGCCTTATCTTGAAATCGGTCTAAATGATCGCAGAAGACAAGGAAAGGTTGGTGATCGTTTTTTCCACGCCCTATTCCTGTATATTAAAAAAATTCAAGCTCTTTTGAGTTCTTGCTAGTTTGCTTACAATTAGTTTTTTGAGGCTAAAAACTGCGGGTGAAATATGGATATAACGATTAAAAATAAAATTTGTGTAAAATTTTTGAAGTGGGAATGCTTTTCAAGGAAATTGTGCGGAGAAAAGACATTCTTCCAATGTACACCGAGCGTTGGATACGGTTCGAAAATGTCGAATTCCACAACACAGTTGATACGACGACATTTGAATCGGAACATGTCATTAAGTTTTCGCCTCCCGATGGATGTTTTTTTGAAGTGATAAAATTTTTTTCTTTTCTATTCACCCAATGCCAGAATATTTGAAAACCACATATGCGAAATCAAAAATGATTAGTAGTAAGCGATTCTAAAAAGAGAATTCTGTATTGATTTCGAAAGGACTTTGTATTGTAGAAACCTTTTAGAATAGCCACTACTAATTGTACCCTAAAAATATTCAGGTAATGCGTTTTCGAGTGCGACCACCAAAGAATCGCGAAAAGCCTCTATCAGTGAAATGTTTAATGAAAATAGCTGGCTCAAAAGTTTGTTTAACTAATTCATTCAAAAGTTTACAGCTATACAAAAGCTATACAAAATGAAAAAAAATTTCCTATGCAAACTATATAAAAATTTCCGTATTTCTTTTTTGCAGATAGAAATAAGGATTACTGCAATGGCTGCAGCCCAAGCAGAAAAATCTAAAGGAGGAAAGTATAGCAAGCGCCAAGTTCCATGCGAAGATATACAGATTAGATTTCCTATACCTGAAGCCTGGATATACCTTTTCAGAGAGGAACGTCATTGGGGTGTCGGTTCAGTTCATGCAAAGGTTCGAAGACCTGGTAAAGTGAAGGTATGTGAATGTGAAAAAGATTTAGTTTAAAAGCGATCTTATCATTTTTCTTACTAAAATGTTTTTCTTAAACAAATTGAAGTAAAGCTTTTCTAGTTAAGGTACATTTTATAAGGTACATTGTTCGGTTATATAATGTTGAAGAACTTCATTGCATCTTTTTCCAGAACCTGAAAGATAGGTTGATGGGTGCTGTGCAAAATGTGGAAGATTCATTAATCGAAGCAGCTATCGGCGATGCAAAGTATGAGCATGTATATCGGGCTCTTGTATGGAGGATACCTCGTCTTCCAGAAAAGCATCATGGTGCTTATAAAGAACATCTATTACGCTGTCGTTTTGAGCTTTCATCGTTTGATTTAATGCCGGAAGCCTTTCTTCCAACATGTGATGTCGAATTTACAATGCCGTTGGCTATGATCAGCAATACGGTTGTTCGGTCTGTTAGTGTTGAGCAACATGACGATAGTGATCGAGTTGAAAAATTCGTGAGATACGTTGCTAAATGTAGTTACAAGGTTACTAACACTAAACTTCTTTTCTTTTTTTCGTTAAGTTAGGTCAATGAGATGTCTTTTGGTTATTTATGTTAAATTGTTCGCCTTACTGATGGGTTTACTGGTTCACTTCTTTTTCAGTTTGAAATCGATTACATTCAATGCAGCGATTTGGACATGGATACAATTATGGACCAGACCTTTGTCAATCCGAAATTTTCTGACGCTGGTATTCCTCATCTGCACAAACCTGCTTTTAATCCGAATGAGATCAATGATTTACATGGAGGGTTCGTTTACTTTTCTTATTTTGTCATTTCCAACTAAATAAATAAATTTAATAAATTCTTTTTCACGCTTGATATTACTTCTGCATTTTGTCAGTCCAGCATTGATCCACATTCTCAAATACCTGTCATCATTATTGGCTATTAGTTGAGATGCTGAATATCATGCACCTGAAATCTATATGAACGACTGCGCTATTCCTAATAAAAATTTTGAAAATTTTTAAGATATGGTATTGATTTCACTGATACTGAGATGGGAAAAGCAAGACCTGAAGATAAAAATGTCGATTCCAGTAGCGACGAGGAAGAAGAGAAAAACAAAATGCCTATCATACAGATTGATATGAAAAACTATGGATATTAGGGTCTTTTATTCATGGATATTTATCAACAGAAAGCAATAACCATTTGTAATTATGATGAACGTTCATTAAGTCTTTTTTTGCAACAATATGCTTTTTTTACAGAGTCTTTAATCGAAATATCAAAAAATTAAACATTCGAAAAAACTATTAGGGTGTAACTTCAAATTATAGGCTCCATTTTTGGGTCATATTTGGCTTTTTATTCATGGATAGTTGGCCTAAAAAAATTTCACTTGTAAGATCATTTATTTATTTACGGTAGTTGTAAATGCAATATATCGCCATGCTCCATTGTCATGATTGTTCTTTTCATTATCAATAGGTCGTAATTGGCTGTTGTGTAAGAATATTATTGACTTGATTTGCGTAAGATAAAGATTATTCCTTTTATGATTTCAATGGTTGTTTGCTTCAGGTTCGTTGCAAAACTACATTGTGATAAGGAAGCGAAATAATCGTACTTAGAATTTTAAAACTGAAATAGTTTGTTAATCAGACTTAAATAATCAGACTTAATCAGACTTAATCAGACTTTAGAAACCTCTAATGGCGATTTTACGCCTTTTAACTTTTCTTTTACTTAAATTCAACCAAGTTTTAGTGAAATTAGAATATCCAAACTAATGATAGTGTAGGATTTTTTTTCTCGACTTTCTTATTATTTATTCGTACTTTCTTATTATTTATTTGTCAATCTTAATTGTTTCCCAACTTATTTATAAAATTATCCACAAACTGAATCGGCATATGAATGCATTTCATGGCTGCTTCTAGGTTATTTGCCTTCAAAGTATTAAATATTCAAAAAAACCCTTTCGTCGAATTGGTACTTATTGTTTGGTTATGCAAGCCGAAATCTTATTTTCTTTTTTGCTTTTAATTTCAATTTCTGTATTTTCTTATTTTATATCAAACACTTTCATATGAGATCATAACTGATCTTAAAATTTGTATGTTCACAAATTGTCTTCATAGAATCTCGTTCTCAAAATTGTCTAAATGTTTTTTATATCCAAGTCTTGTCATCGTCTACATGCTTAATTTTATCCTAATCAATAGCTTTATTTATTTAATTTATTTTTTAAGCAAACTCGATACCTGCTGATTATCTGATAGCAAACAATTTCTTCGGTGGATAATTTCTATAAACCAGTTGTATAAACCAGTGATAAAATTGATCGACGACTGGCAAGCATCACTGCTAATCAATTAGCCAATGTTTATTTAATTGAGAATTGCCAGATTAGCAGTCGTTGATAAAAGTGATCATATAATAATTAAAAAATAAAGTAAAAAAATTTAAAAATGCACTGAAGCGGTGAAAATATGGAAAATTTAGATGATATAATCCACTTTTTTCATGCAGTTTGTAATCACTAATGTGAAAATAATTTCTCAAGAAAAGGGTAATAAAAAGGAATTCTATTTTATGGAAAAGAATTTCTTAGAAGAAAAAAATTTGTCTTGTTCGAGTGAAACAATACGCATAATTTTTATTTTGGCTTCACTGATAATTAATGTGAGAGCGCCTCGCCAGTTTACATAGCAGTTAATAAGTAGGCCTTCAAGAGCCAAACTTTAAATGGCAAAGTTGCTCGACGAACGCAGTATTCCAGTGGCGGGGTGCTGCCGACTTATTCCTCACCGCCAGATTATTTTAAATAACCAGAGGGATGATAACAGCCGTCTTAGTGGTGCATTGAAAATAGTTCACGAGAAAAAAATCAAGAGAAGAGACGATTCGAAGCCAAAGCATAAGCACCACCTAATGTGCATATACGTTGCAAATACATGCATTTCAGCAGTGCATCCAAACCACACTTGCATCAACAGCTGATTTACGCAACATTTTTTCTTACTGCAGTTTAGTACGTTTCAAGTTACCGACTGCACTGCGTTGTAGTAACGTCTGTCTTTTAGGAATTTTTTCAATGGTTGATTAAAAGCAGGTTCTTATTAATTTGACTAGGAAATTAGTAATTTATTGGTACCGAGGACAAGAACATGTGAGAAGGCATGATAAGGTAAGTATAGCATATATCTTTACATGGAATTTATGCCAGTGATTGGCTGCAATTAGGTTGGGAATACCGATTAATGAGTCGGTTGGAAAGGAAGAAAAAAAGAAAACGAAAAAATCAAAGCGTACGGAATGGATAATAGACAGTGATTAGGCATTGCCCTTTATCATTATGTCTCCTATTCATAATAGTGTGCTCATAAGTAAAACGCGTTTATTCATTCTGCTAATAAAAAAGGGGAAAATTTCTTTAGAAATTTCCGGAATTTCCGCAGCACGAATGCGTGTAACTCAGCGCTTACTTATTTCTTATTTTTATTGTTATTATTGTTTTAGTGTTTAAAATGGTGATAGCATTAGCGATTTTCGGTATTGTGTCGCTTTTCTTGCTATATTTGTCTTATCTGCGCAGACATTCTCAACGTTCATTAAAAGTCGATGAATCGTCAAGGGCCAATGCGATCAAATTATGCATAATTATTGGCTCAGGTAATTTTTTCTTTTTTTATAAATTTTTTGAAAAACCTTTTATTAGATGAGTTTAATGTTAAAATAGATTTGTAGAGTTTTGTTGAAATCTTCCATATTCCTAATGTAATATAAATTAAATTTTGGTGGCCATACGGCTGAAATGCTATCGTTGTTGACATATTTCGGCACACGTTATGCGGATAGGATTTATATTGTTGCAAGAAGCGACAAATTTAGCGAAAAAAAGGTTAGGGATTTTTCTTTTGCTGAAATCGTTCTGGTTTGGCTGGCTCTGTTGACTTGTCGAACCAGACAAGTTTGTCGGAAAGTCATAGAAGTACAGGTGAGTTCCCCCATGATTTTTAGGGAGATAAGTATTATTCCTGCTAGATGTAGAACCTCATTATCGAGGCACCGAATTGAGTAATAACCCACTGAGCTTTTATACCATTTTGCTTCCACCATTCGCATTGTACTTCCACCTGGTGAAGCGTGAATCGACCGAATGCGAACTCGAGCCATTTTTCATTCTCTGTATCAACTGTGTGAAACATTCGTAACGAAATAGAATTTCTCTTTTGTTCTTGTTCTAACTCATAATTTCAGCTACAGTTAATGCAAAGTTTGGAATGAGATCTTTTGAATAGAGAGTTCCTTGATGAAGTACAAGCGAATTTAAAAAATTTTCAAAGCCTTCCATTTTCCTTTATTCTATATTACGTTCATATACGTTCATTCACATTTAAAAATTATTTAGATATTAGAATTTGAAAAGGGAAAATCATATGGCTCATTTAGTATTGAAAAAATCGGTCGAAGTCGAGAAGTGATGCAGAGTTATTTTACATCCATTTTCACTACAATAAAGGCTTTTTGGGAAAGCATCATCATTATTTTACGCATAAAGTGAGTAAATTTCTTGCTTGTTTTTATTATTTATAACCGAATATTTTTTTCATTTTTAAAGCTTTCCCAATATTTTTTCATTTTTTTTAAAGCCTTTCAAAGTTTAATTTGTTAAAGCTTTTAGTTATTTTGCAAACAAAAATTAATATCTATGGTTTTTTTATTTCCTAAAATTAAAAAGAAGGGGAGCATTAAGTCCTTACCTATTGGCTGTTCAGTATATCTGGTTTTAATGGTTCAACACTGCTTTCAGGCCCGATGTGGTTCTATGTAATGGACCAGGCACGTGTATACCGATTTGTGGTGCAGCTGCGATGTTTGATTTGTTTCGAGTATGTGATATTCGCATATTTTTCATCGAAAGTATTTGCCGTGTCAAGCGATTATCGCTTTCTGGTCTCATACTTTATTATTTGCGAATACCCGATCTTATTGCTGTTCACTGGGAAGATTTGGCAGTGAAGTATCCTCGTACTCAATTTATAAATGCATTATAAGTTCATTTCATAAAATGCATTTAATTGTTTGCTGTTTGGTAAATTATTCGTTTGTTAAGGATAAAAAATCTTGAAGATTTAGCATGAAGTTTGCTATACAAGGTCGATGTAATTCAATAATTTATTGATTTCATTGTTTCGTATTTATTTTTCTGTTATTTATTGATTATTAATTACTTATATAGAACGAAAATTTGACAAAACTTTTATTTTAGAAATTTTAAAAATTACAACCGTTTATAAAATTAATTATGAAGAAAAGCGTGTCTGGAAAATGTGACATCCAACTTTTTGCACCGAAGGATTGAGATTTCTATCTTCAGTTTTATCTCCGTCTTTAATTATCAACTTAATTTGATATAGCATCTGAAAATTGCAGATTTGATGATTTAAAATTTAAAAAGTGGCTAAATATAGTTGTTGATTCCTTTTGCAGTTTGATGAGCATCTTGAAATAAGCGTAGTTTGCTTCTATTTCTCAGAAAGATTTGCCTCACAAATTATTATTACCCTGTAGGCCAAACTTTGTCCTAACTTTGTTTTAATATGATGTGGTATAATTTGCGCTTCAAACGGATTCAAAGCGCTTTTTGCAAAGAAGTTTTAGAATGTTAGAATTTATGCTTGGGTGCATGGCAAATTTTAATTCATGTGGTAAAGATATAATTTGGGGCCTATAGATTTCCGCCAGATGTCGGTAGATAAATCCAGGTTTTGTATACAACTAAAGGAAAATAACAGGATAAAATAAGTTTATAGCAAAAGTCAATTTTTCTGCCAGTCACCTCATCATCTATCAGCAGTCCAATTGGATATAGGTCGAATTGAAGTTTTAGATCATTAACACCATTATATAATGGACAGTTAAATATTTTACATCCGTTCAAATCATTTCTAAAAGAAATATTAAGTCATTTCCTAAATCGATCTTTAAGTAAAATTCTCATTTAAATGTTATTTATCCAAAAAGATTTTCAGAAAATTTCGAGGACTCCATTTTCTGGAAGCACCAGTAAGAGAGAAAGTTTATGCTCGCTGTCCATGGAAAGCATTCATACTCCAGATTGGGCATTATTATTAGTTACAATAAATATCCAGATGTTGATTTTTATACCAAGGAAAGTTTCAAAAAATTGATTGAATTACGTGAATCCGAAAGTTGGGTATACGTCCCAGTAGCATGTTCCATTTGTATTTCTGCTCCAAACGAACAATTCCACGTCAATTAATGGTTTTTGTATATAAAATATGAGTCAAATGAGTATACTTTTATATAAAATAATTTCTATTTCATCATTATTGTTAACTAAAAAGACAATCTGATAAATCCATTTTTAAGACAAAAGCATATTAATGAGGAGCCATGATTGCTAAGTTATTCCATTGGTTTGGTCGTAAAAGCTGGTTGGTAAGACAATTAATACTTTGTTAAAGATTAAATAAAAAGTATATCTAATGCATTTTTTTATTTAAATTTAAAGAATTCCTTGAAAAATATCGGAAAACCCGAAAAAAATGTGTGGGTAATGACTCAGCTTATGTTGAGAGGCAGAGATTGGGGCCCTACTCTGGAAAAAATAAATTTATCATTAAAAAGAGTGCTGCTGGCGATTTGTACTTCTATCGCCATGTTATTCTTCTTGTAAAAAAATTTCTAACCGTACTAACAATCAGCGAAGCTAGCCTTGCCAGAAATATTGAGAGCTTATGGTTTACTTTTCTTTTGCAAAAAATATCTTTCGATCAATTTGTTTGTTGATAAAGAAGAATATTAAAATAATCGGTTTCAAAATTACCAACTTCTTGTCCTGAATTCAATAGTACCATATTGAATTGAAGATTTCCATCCAACTTTAATGGATATCCAACCATGCTTTTATTACTTAATGACAAAAAGATCGAGCCATTTGGCACTAAAATAAATTTTTTTTTTAAAGAAGCGCGAAAATTGGTTTATAGGAAATCATTCAAGGAGGATACCCTTTATTTTTTCAAAAAATAAACAATAAACTTACGTTGATAAGTGCATGAAAAATCGTTGAACGTGAATGATGTGTCGTTATGAAAGTTATCAAGTGGACAACATGATGATACGGCGAAAGATATGATCAATCCGAATAAGACACGAAGCATTCTAAGAAATAAACATAACAATGATAAATGATGGTAAAACACTTCTAAAAATGTATCACAGCGACCTTAAGCATCCGCTTGATTCCCAAGTGAAATTTAAATTTATCCTCTATCGCGAAGGAATCTTTTTTGAGAACCATAATTTTTTGTTCATCTAAAATTAAAAACTATGACCGATTCTTTCGTTACGACGATGTTCTTAGTACATTGAAATATGCCAATATGAGAGCATTTATGAAATTAATAATAAGAAACGAAAAAATATTAAGATAAAAGATAATAGATCAAAAGTTAATAAAATTAATAGCAGAGTTCAAGCTAAATGATCTCAAAAATTAGAGGCAAGTTGTTAGATTAAACTGAACGAAGATGAACAAAAAATATTTTATCGTTGATCTTTATATATCTTTATACAGCTGTTTCTTATGCCTATGCCAAGACAGACTTTTTATCTTTCAAATGGTAAAACATGGTGTTATTAACCTAAAAGTACCTATATGCAATCAAAATTGGAGGTGAATTACAAAATGAAATCTTCTATAATCCTAAGCGATACGATTTTTTGATGTTAAAACTGGTTGACTTCAGCAAAGCCGAAACGTAATATGCATAATGAAACAAATACCTAAATTTTTTTCTCATACCTAATTTCTAAATTCCTATTGAAAAAATAAGGAAGCTTATGCGTATAGAGATTCCTAACAGAATAGTTACAAATGAATTTCTCTGCGATATTTGGTCTTAATTTAAGTTTTTAACGACCATCGAGATTTTCATCGATACAGAGTTTGTTTTCTACAGGCCAAGAAACTTTTGACTTTATAAGCCACTGTCGCTTTTTTTTATTTTTCACCTAATAAAACCTTAAATACGCGGTTTTCTTTAAATATTGCAGGTAAAGAAAATATACTCTTTTAGAGCAAAGCATACCTTTGTATTCTCAACTGCACATCAGCTTTAGCCTATAAACAATTCGCTGCAGGTCTCTTTTAGATTATAAACCGTTCAAAGTATTAAATTATTTGAAATTAATTTTTGTATTAAATTAGCTTTTAATAAAATTTCTCACTCACAGTACCATCACTCACAGTACTATAGGTTATTACCACAACTTTTGGCAAATGAACGAAATGAACGAAAATTTCGATTTTTTTTCCATAATAGTTTAAAAATCAAAAGATTTTTCCTAATAAAAACGCCAAGACCAAATTGTTTGTTTTTTTCTAAATTTTGTGATCCTTAAGTCTTTCGTTTTCAAAAAATTCAACAATCTAACGTTCCTTTGACATGATAGCCGAGTGGATAGTGACTCAGACATTCTACTGAGGAGTAAGAATTTAGATCCTGAAGAGGATCGAATCTTAGTTATTAAGAACTCCGGGAGCTGCTGACGACCCAACTGTACTTCTATCACCAAGTGATTCTCTGGCACAAATTTTTAACCATATTACCAGAACTGGAGAGCACTAACCACTTAACTGTAAACCAAGAATTAAACTTTATTTGCAAAGTTCAGGTTTACACAAAATGAGCAATAAAACTTCCCTGATCTCATTTCACGCGACATATCAAATCCGCCGATAATTCATATGCGAATAGAAAGAATGATGGAGAGAAATTTTACGCATTTATTTACGAATCATTGAATAATGAAATAAAAAGCATCAAAAATTTTAAGCTTGAAAAAGATATATAAATGTCTCAAATGAAATTGGTGGAATAGAAAAGAATTTACTATTTTATTAAAAAGAAGTTAAAGTAATGTTTTTTAATCACGGAAAAATAAAAAGAGCCTGACTGGCTGATCAAATCGACAAAGATTCTTAGAAATGGAAAAAAAATAAAACAGAAAGATCGACGAATAAAGAGATCCGAAAAATTTAAGAGGAGTAATGGAAATAAATGGTTCATATTTGAATTTAATGGAAAACAAATCCAAAACATCAAACATACAAATTGCAGTTTTATAAAATATTGAAGGTGCATAATATGATAAGTAAATACTGTAAAAATTATCTAATCAATCAAATCTATAAATATCAAAGGTGTAAATTCTTAGTTGCAACTAGAATACGTAATCGATGGATAATGGATCGCTTAAACAAAGAAATAATACAGTAATCATGAGAAACACACTAATGGAATACGTACAATTTGACGAATTGCAATAATCTGTATGACACCAACAAGAATCCTCGCTAACGTCCATATCTGCTATGCAATCGACAGATGTGTGTCTAAATCTTATTTATTACTTATATGTGCAGAAATTACGAGGTGGTTTGCATAAACAATGGATTAAATTTTTTTTCATGATACGAATTTTAATCGCGGCACCTATTAAGATTGCCGTCACTTATAAATATGACTTCGATTATTGCAATCTGAGGTCTATTTTGAAAAAGGGGTGATATTCTCCCACTTTTCTCAAAAAGTAGTTTTTCGTCATTTAAACGGTTACTCACTGCAACCAGTTGAAACATTGTCACAGAAGACCAGGTCAAATATATTCGTGTGGCAATGTAATATAAATTTTTAATGTTCATTAAGGATAATCCACTTATTTTGCCAAACATTGTTTTATTACAGTTTGCCACAAAAATTAGTGTTTGACATGGAGGGCCTTGTAGCAGTAATTTATAAGACGAACCTTTTTATGCAATGTGAATCTAATGGTTCATTTGCTGTTTTTACATCGCTAGCATTAAACATCGAACTATAGCAAGATCGCAAAGTCATAAAAGAAAGCGATCCTGCAATAAATAAACCATTTATTATTATTTAGCATATTAACATTACTTGAAATGTTTTTTAATATTAACAAAATGAGTCTTTTTTTCTGAATAAATACAGTTGACTTGGAACCCTACGAAGAGACTGGAATTCGAGACTTTTTTTATCATCCGGAAAAGTTTAACTGATTTTAAAAACTATTTTTTCTAATGGATGCTTGAATTGATAGCCTCTGCAATATATGGCTCGACTATAGTCCTCTGACTTTAAAAATTATATCTAAATTGTATTTCATTGACTATATAGCAACATATTGGCACTCATTTGCTCTAAAAATGGTTTAGTGAAAAAGCTTTCCCACTTAAATGAGGATCCGAATTCTTGCTTTCTTGTCAAATGGTGCCTTTTGGTTTTCAAGCATTATCGGAAAATTTTTTGTTAATGGAAGCTAAGGATATTGGCGTGGATGAATAAACTGTATAATTGGGATATTAATAACAATATTAATAAAATTGAAAATAGCTAAAATTCTAATTCATATGGTAAATTAAAATGGTTAGTACATCGTTTATCATTGGAGAACAAGATCCGAATCTTTACTTATCAACATGATAATCTAAATCACTATCCTTATTTCATATACAAATATAAATATAAATACCCGAATTATTCACAATTTCTTGCCATTTGAAACAAGGCCCATCGCATTCAACCTTGCTGCGTTCTTTTATTATCCACGCATCCAAATTGCAAAAATCATCGAAAACTTTCGGCTTTTGAATTCTCTTTTGTGGCCCGCGTTGTTTTGTTAGAAAACTCTTAAAAGTGTAGAAATTCGTAAATTTGTAGTTTAAATTTAGATAGCATCTATATCAAATTGTTGGAGATAAAATGGTAAGAATTATTTTCAATTTAACACTTTTTTAGACGTATTTTAGGTACCCAATTAAGTAATTCAGATTTATAGCCAGTCCTGAATATAATTCGTTTGAGAAAAAGAAGAAAAACCAGTCGACTATTAAGTAAAAAAGCCAAAAGTAAAGCACCGTAGTGCAAGGGGAAATTTAGTGGTAAAAATTTTTTGAGGATACAGATCAGCAAAATACTAATGCTTATAAATTAGAAAGTGAAAAACTGAAGTTAAAATGGATAAAATAATTTATATAATAATGATTTATTAAGGATTTATTTCTTCAGTTACTACTTTCCAGTTTCGAAAACAAGAAACTTAAATGCAGAGTTACCTGTTGCATATTGGTTGACGCACAGCTATAGCAATATTCTAAAAAAAAAGCAAATCTAGAAGATTTTACAGCAATTGATGCATAATATATTTTATCTTCATTCATTTATAAATGCGAAGAAAAAATGTAAATGCAAGAAAAACTGGAAAATGTGAAAATCGATTCAATAGTGATCTATGCTAACTGATTTTCATGTGACTCAAAAAAACTGTATAATCGTTTTTTAATTTTTATATTTAAAAAATTATCCATCTTACTTGCTTCAGTGGGAATAATTGCTATAATATCAATGATAATAATGAAAAATTTAACAGAAAAGTGTGACTGGTAAGTGAACATGATGTAGGAAATGAGTTGTATTTAGTCTTCTACGACGCACCAAAATAAACCATTTGTTTACATAGCGGCATTTGCGAGGAGGTTTTCTTTGTGCACACGAGATTTTCCTGACATTTTCCGTTGGAACAATCACTCCTCATTTTTCAGCAATTATACATATTTTTCAGCAAATATACATGAGTTTTTTTCTGTTGTAAAAATAAAAATAAAATCTCTCATTTCGATCTATCGTTTACAATGGATTTAATCCAACTTTCTGTTATATCAATCCTTTAACAAATTGGAACCATTAACCAAGGCTCCATTCAGAAAAATCCAAGAAGCGAATCCATTTATCGTTTAAACAACAAGAACAAAACTTATACTATTTTTACTTCAAATAATGAACATTATTACTTTTAGTTGAAAATATTAGCACATCTTACATTCTTCTTACTCTCGAAATATCCCGGAAAAAGGCAAATGCAGCAATATACCAGTTATAATGAAAATAATATCTCACGATAGGGAGGATTCGAAATATTAAGGAATACTTCAGTTTGCCCAAGCAGTTCAAGATCTTGTTGGATTTGCATTGATTAGACAAACATACATTACTCACAAATATAAAATTTGATCGATTTTATATTATTAACTTGTTACTCAGTACTATATACAATTTGTTCTAATTTTCTCTCATCCTTTTGCACATTTTGGTGGCGCCAGTATATATATATATATATAAAATCCCTCTCTCACATCAATGCGTGGTATAGGCCTTTTTCGACCTCGAAACTTCTACTAGAGGTTTGAGAGTTTGCGCAATTGGCTGTTCTTAGTGCGCTTTTTCAGATAGAGATCTCTGGTGTTGTTCCTGGAATCATTTTCTAGTTTAGGGGTCACAGCTCCAATTGCTGCAATTTAATTTTCATTTCTCATTTAATTTTCACATCTTCTCTAGTACCTCTTTCAGCCCTTGGTATTTTATATTCTTTCTTCCTGATGTTCCTATCGCTTGGTATTGCTGTACCAATAACCAGAGCTAATTTCTGATTCTTGTCTATTACCATGATATCTGGTTGATTGGCCAGTTTGCTTGTTTGGATGGGAAAGTCCCACAGGATCTTCGTCCTTCGTCTTATTATACTCCATGATTTTCTGAGGAATCTCCCATTTAATTTTGGTCTAAGCCATGTATTGAGCAAATATTCCTGTAGATAATGCTTCGTTATGCCTTTTAGTGTCAGTTTTGTTCCTGTTTGCATTTTAAATCCTGCCACTATGTGATGGATTGTTTCTGAGGTGTTTTTGCAGAATCTACTCCTAGAATCTTGTGTAGTGGTCCTTGCTTCAATGGATCTGCTTAGTGCCTGCTCTTTTGCTGCTATGATCAATGTCTCAGTATTCCATATTGCATTTCAGTCCAGCTTTTTCCAACCACTTGTAGGATTTCTCTGTTTCGGTTATTTCAGCTATCTATCGCTGGTATAACCCATGAGGGGTCTTGTTTTGCGATGGTATTTCCTCTGATTGATCTTTTTGCAATGTCTGTAGATGTTTCAGCTGTACACATTCTCTCAGCAGCTCATTTCATCCTTTTGTGCTATCTTGTTGATGTATTTCTGAATGCTTCGGGTTTTCTAAGACAATGATTTTAATGCTCACCAATCCCATCCTCATTCTTTTTGCTTATGTTCAGTCACTAGGTGTTAGTCTTGGGGTGATTTCCGTTTATTATGAGGAGTTTCCTGGTCTTTACATCAGCAGCCTCCACGTCTTTCTTTATATATCTTGCAATGCCAACTGTTTACCTGATGACTGTCAGGGCATACATATTTTGTTCCTCCCATTGAGCTGACTATTCACGTTTTGCCTTGTCCTTTGGTAATACTTAGATACTGCAGTCTTCACTGCCTCTTCATCATGGTTACCATGTGACTGTGGGTGTCGCGAAATGCGATGTCTTTTCTAAAATTATTATTTCAAACTGGTGATCCCAACTCGCCAAAAGAAAACTTTCACTAACATGATCGATTCTTTGTTTATTCCATTTCATATGTCAATAAAAAATAAAGAAATTCATAATATATATTGTATATTCTTCTCAAGAAAATCACTCTTTTTCCCTTATTTAGGAGCCGTTAAGGGAGCCAAGCGGTTGAGTCCTAGTATTTGTGCATTTGAATATTCATTTTTTGTTATTTTATCCTTTAACTTTTATTCATTTCCTTTGTTTTTGCCTTTTAGTTTCTTTGATTTAATCGAATTTTGTTTTTTATATCTGTATATTAATGTAGTTTAATTACCCAAGTTTGAAGTGGCGAATTAAAAAATAAAAATTTTATTAATACGTGCGGTAATCAGTATTTAATCTACCGTACCGATAAAGCAGCCGGATCAAGATTATTCTAAATTAATTAAACTTTAATCTTTTTACAGTGGGATACCAAGGCACTTGTAGTTAGTCTGTATAATCGCTATATGTCCTGGTGGCAAATCCACCACATTGGTCATTACTACTTTTCCTCTCTCAATTACCATCCGGCCACATTTCTCTAATCTGAATGACATCCCAATGTCCTCGCTGTGATCGGAGTTAGATAGATGGGCGAGTCAGTAGATGGCTTATGGTAGTCGTATTTTTATCAATGTCTGCTTCTCGTAATATCTGGCTGAGTGGGCTTAGACCTATGCGGAACAATAGGTGAGACAATGCATCACCTTGATATATACCGCATTTGATAGCCATTTGTGCAAATAAACTTTCCTATGGTCAATTCAAGCTATACACAAATTGGTCGATCGGGATATTTTAAGTCTTTAGCGACCATTTTATCTATGAGCAGTTGGTGTTTGGAGCCTCTGATTCTGTTCCCAATGCCTTTTTGAATTATATTCATGTACTAACTTATACGTTTGTGAAGCTAGATGGTTATGAAGAAGGAATATGAGAAGAATATGAGTTAGAAAAATATCAAGGGCTGAAAAAGAAACTAGAAAAGATTTGGAAAGTGAAGGCCAAAGTAACTGCAGTTCAAATGACTCCATTATAGTCTTATTCAAACAATCCATAGCCGACTTCTCTCGCTTTTTAAATTAAAAGTTAATTGTAGTGAAAGTAGAAAAGTTGCTTCAGTAGATTTAATTGTAGTGAAAGTAGAAAAGTTGCTTCAGTAGATTTCAAGGACAATATCAGAGATCTTTTTCCAGAAGAGCGCATTATTAGGAACAGCTAAGATACAGCGCAGTACCCTCTATCTCCCAGGCCTCTGGTAGAAGACTCGAGGATAATCATGACTACTCACAAGGCATGAGAGAAGTTTGGAAGTCAAAATTAAAATAAAATATATAAAATGGAATAATAATAAATAATAAATAAATAATCGAATTCACTGTGAAATTCAGCGTTTGGAAAACTGGAAACCTGCATGTGGCAATAATAATTAAACATTTTCACTTTAAAGCCACAAATTAGTTATAGTTTTGTACGAATTAAGACCGATTCAAAAATTTACTTTAGAAATTTGCTATATAGCGTTCTCCAAATCATTATCAAATAGCTGAAAACCTAATATCAACAATTATCAAATTCATAATTTTTCTTTCCCATTTTTTTGGAAAATTTGGAAAACTGCTCCACTTGTTCTTTCCAGCATTAAAATTTCTTTAAAAGCTTTTTTCAGCATGCAAGAAATTGCAATTTCCCATAATAGCCTTGTTCTTCTCTAAGATATCAAAACCTGCATCAGTGAAACTCCAGCTCCAGTCCAAAACCTGCTTCAGTCAAACTCCAGTTGAGTCTGCACTTTAATCTTCAATCAGTGGTTCATAGTCCTTCAACACAAACTGCAACACTCGTTGAGATGCCATAAAGGCTGTAAAACCATTATGAACCATTCATTAGTCGACATAGATCTACGATTATAACAATAAAAATATTACATTCATAAAGCACCGAAGCTAAAGCTGTAGTTTGGCTATCTGAAGAGTTTGAAAATTCTCGCAATTTAGCGCTCTGAAATATTTATTTTTAAGATTTTGAACGATTATAATTCCGCATCTGCGATATTAAATACAACACAAAGATGACGATGTTTCAGTAGGATGAAAAACTAAGCAATGGCACTCATTCATTAAATGACATCAATATTGGTAAATTCATGAACTAAGCTTTTTTCTTTTCAGGGAAATTACGCTTTTGATTGAGATTTTTGATTTTTAGTTGACCATCGGCAAATTTTCTTGGTCTGCCGACGATAATCCTAAGTGCAAACAATAATCGCTCACGTAGCTCAAAATATCTATCAAAAAAATAGATAAATTATGCATTTTTCACAGATAAACTATGTCAGTACGAGTTTTAGCCTAGCATTCATCATTTCGAAATTTCTCCTCTCTTTCACAACAGTTCAGTGTCTGAAATACGTACTAGGCTTTAAATTATGAAATTGTGGATTATTAAATGAACGTTGATATGAAAAGATAAGCACAGTACCAAAAAAACGTAAAATATTTTGGCAAAATGCATTGATGGTGAAAAATATGCAACAATAGGTGATCTTTGTCAGTTATTATCAGAAATTCATTGAGCAAAAGTTTGAAAATAATATGAATGGTTGAATAAAAAAACGAATGCAGATTTATTCAGTAAAAAGTAAAAAATGACTGTAATAAAAAACTGTTTGCTGCGCGTTAGAACTCGTACTTTTTCTGCGAGAAGCAAGCTTGTCACTAAAAACTCGGGTTCCGACCGGACCCATTTACTATGAGCAAGTGATAAAAGCCCTTCGTCTACTAAAAATCACTGAAGCTAGCCAGAAATTGAGAGTATTAAACAAAGTTTAAGTAAATTTACTATTCACTTCTTTTAAAGCCCTCACCATTTCTGATTTGGTTCACTTTATAGGAAATTAAATTATTTCAACGACTCAATTCAACGACGAAAGTATAGGTGAGATTTTCCAGAATCACTTCCACTTCCTTTTTAATGGGAGAATTACTCATGAGGAGCCCGTACACTATCCACTTCCAAATTCTAATCACTGATCTTTCTATTGAACTGTGATTGCACATTTCATTCAGCAACAAATGATGAAAAAGGCTTCTTTCCTTACAATAGCGCTTGTTAAAGGATTGAACTTCATGAAAATTTAGCATTTTCTATCTGGAATATGCCAGCTTTGTTCTTTATGGCGTCAATTATTTTTATAAAAAACCGGTGTTTTCAGGAGTGAACTAGCGTTTTTTTCGAATTATTTGCGAACTTGATTGCTAAACGTTAGCTTATAAATTTTAAAGAGTAAAAAGTGCGCTTCATTTCTTACTTTTTTTAAAAATCAAAAAGAAAAATTATTCAGAAAAAAGTAATGTCAATTATGAAATATGTGTGATTTAAGAGAAAAGAAATTTTAAAATTTTAATGGAAATAAAAACAAAAACAAAAAATTAGTCTGCAATATTTGGCGACACTGTTGAAATGTTCAGAATTAAGCAAATTCGGAAACCATTTTCTGTAAAAATATGAATGGTTTGAAATCAATTCAAATTTCGCATAACACAGTGAATTCAAAAATATTTTTTACAAAAAGACCACAGATTTTATTCATTAAAGGTTTCTATTTAGATTATTTTCGATGGAATTGAAAAAATTCTAGAAATCTTTGATGGAAATAATGAGGTATAGAAATTCATGTAAGATTTACGTAACTTCTTATATAGGAACTTTTAATAAAAATAATTGCCTTCCATTTCTTAGTGGCGCCAAACCTGTATTCTCGTTCTCAATTTCTGACTTCAGTGACTTTTATCACTTGCTCATAGTAAATGGGTCCGGTCGGAACCCGAGTTTTTAGTGACAAGCTTGCTTCTCGCAGAAAAAGTACGAGTTCTAACGCGCAGCAAACAGTTTTTTATTACAGTCATTTTTTACTTTTTACTGAATAAATCTGCATTCGTTTTTTTATTCAACCATTCATATTATTTTCAAACTTTTGCTCAATGAATTTCTGATAATAACTGACAAAGATCACCTATTGTTGCATATTTTTCACCATCAATGCATTTTGCCAAAATATTTTACGTTTTTTTGGTACTGTGCTTATCTTTTCATATCAACGTTCATTTAATAATCCACAATTTCATAATTTAAAGCCTAGTACGTATTTCAGACACTGAACTGTTGTGAAAGAGAGGAGAAATTTCGAAATGATGAATGCTAGGCTAAAACTCGTACTGACATAGTTTATCTGTGAAAAATGCATAATTTATCTATTTTTTTGATAGATATTTTGAGCTACGTGAGCGATTATTGTTTGCACTTAGGATTATCGTCGGCAGACCAAGAAAATTTGCCGATGGTCAACTAAAAATCAAAAATCTCAATCAAAAAAGTAATTCTTCTGCAAAAAAAAAAGAAAAGTTATGATATTACTGTTGTCACCGAATTCTGATTGAGAACAGAAACGCTTTATGAAAAGGTGCAAAAGTTCAATAGCGAATATCGCTAATAGCCCCAAAATCTGACCAACTTGACCTTTTACTCTTTTATGAAATAGCACAATCCATTCATTCTTATTTTTAAAGTCTATGTTCATCTTTTTTTTTCTGTATTTAAAGACGACTATTCTTAAGGGGCTCAAGAATTTTCCTTGATTGGCTAGTTTTTCGATAGATCTCTGAATTTGACAGTGTTCGACTCGACGATTTTTCACACTACAGGCATCAGGTCGACTCCAGCCATATCAGCTACCCGGCACATGGTTGGTGATTTTTTTACTACTATTTTTATATTTCTCTGTTCTTTCTAATTTCTTTGCCTCCTTATAAGCGAATGCATAAAATATCAAAAAGTAAAATCGTGTTACAAATTATGATTACAAATGATGCTTTAGAAAGTGGAAGGAATTTAGGGCTAACAAGAAAGCGCCAAATTTAAATCCCCATTAAGAAACTTTATAAAGGACATTACTTCCCCCATTATTTTCACCGAAGATTTATGTCTTTTTTCAAACATTTTCTCAAAATATTTTAAATGAATATTCAATGAATAAAGAATTCCAGTTATTTATGAAAATTTTTATCAAATTTCCGTTAATAAAATATTAGAGTTAAATGCTAGCAAGAAGCCTTCAAGTGACCATTCAAAGTAATTTTCAGCCAAAGTCTATTTATGAATATAGTTTTGATAATTATGCATTAAGGTTCTATTCAAGTACGAATCGATTTAATGTGGAAAAACTACGAATCCCCTTCGTGTAGGAAAAACGCCATTATGCGCCACATATAATATAAAAGCACTTACACTAAATAGAAATGGATAGAAAAGGAAATGAAGAAGATATGTTTATATCTGTTCTTTAACAATGTAACATTTATAAACAAAATTAATGGCTTAAAGAGTGAATTATTTGAATGCTACAATTGATTCAGCTATTCTTTCCAGCATCGATGCTAATTTTTCTTTGAATTGACAGCAATTTTCGTTATCTTTTGTAGAAAAAATTTATAAAAAATTTCGACTGATATATGCTGAATCGTAAGTTGCGAATTCGTTGATGTTCAGTGAATTATATAAATTCTTTATTCCTTTGTTTATATATGCATTATAAGAAAGATACAATTTTTGCTCAATCTTGCAAACCAAGTAACCAAAATTTGACCGCTGTAAAATTTTCGACATTTTTTAGAAGAGGGAAGAAAACAGCCTGTACATATTCCTTTCACTTGGTAATCCTTGGTTATTTTCGAATGCGAGTTTTAAAGCGTCACTGGTCATTTCTTTCTTCCAAGTTCATTAAAAGCATTGATTTTCGTACTTTAAGAAAATCTTAAAATACAGGAAATATTCCCTATTACTTCACTATGATCTATGATCTACAGTTTCGAAACTATTTTTTCATTTGTTGCATTTTAAATATAAAAAATAAAAGCTTTTTATTTGGAATATATTTGGAAAGAAAGGTTGCGGAAAATATTTACATTTTCGTTTTAAAATAACTATCTCAACTTTTTTTTTCATTTCAACTTTAAATGATTATTTAGATCGCAAATTTCATTTATTGATTTTGTTTTTTTGATAAAATTTATTCTTACTAGCACTTGGATATTCATTTGAACCTATGTTGCTGATTTGCCTCTCACATAGGCCTTCTATTTTTGGATAATTCGCTGGATAATATTTCTTTTCGGCGCAAAGAAAACGAAACAAGAATTTGTCTAAGAATGGAGAAATAACTTACTTCTGGCAATTTTTTTCCTACATTCTAGGCATCCTTTATTATTTGTCAAAATTTTCTTTCCAGTTTATTCATTTTTTTAACCAAATGTAAAACTGAGGTTTATTTCAAACATGGCATTGAAAATATCAATTCCATTTTATTTGTCACCACTGTGAAAAGTCTGGGCAAATATTAAAATTCAACTGCAAAGGCGAAAGGCGAAGTAAAATCTTATCTTCATATAGGTTCCCTTACAAGGGCCTTTTACCATACCATTTCTTCTGATTAAAATCTTTCCAGCCTAAAAGAACTTTTTTTAACATAAAATGCAATTCTTTTCTCGAGAAATCTTCAAATTAATTAACTTTAACACAATTCCTATGAACTCAATACGGTCAACACTAACGAATCAGTGGTATTAGTGTTTAGTGTTTAGTGCGAGCAAATATCACTCTTGCCCTACTCCTTCGCATCATAACCTTATGAAAACCTCTCTAAACCGATCTGAATGGGACGTCATTTAAATTTGAGATTCTAGTTGTCGCATTTGCTTATAACATAGGAAATGTGTGATAGGTAGAGTAATTTTTTTGACACCGCACCAATCCGATGATGGAGGAGAGTATGGAAATGAAAGAATGGAATTTATTATAAAGGAGTTCAAATTTGAAACAAATTCGGTAAACCAACAGTGGTAAAAAAAATAGACGACTGGGGAGATTGCAAAGGTGAAAGAATCGTTCTGTGATCACCACTTGGCTCGATCAAATAACGTTTAAGTTATATATCGCATGGTTTTTTATTTTTGTTCACGCTTATTTTTATTTATTCAGTATTATCATAATGAAACGAATTTAAAAACCTCTCAATTTGAAAATTTGATCTCTGACGGAAAAACTGAGATAGAAGGCTATGTTGTTTCAAATGAGGTTTTTATTTCTGACCCTCGACAGGAGCAAGACAAGAAAATGAAATTCGGTTAATGGTGCTTGTACTCCCATCGCCGACTGGTGCTCTAATAAGACCAGCAATAATGCGCAACCTTAGAAATTGCTATTCCATTCCTTTATTAACATTATTATCGTTTTATGTTTGGTGCAGTTTATCGCATTATGGCTGTTCAAAATATGAAATTGAATATGAACAGGAACGCGCAGTTAATTTGCTATTTGTTTTTTCAAATTTATTGCTTTCTGATTCTCAGCGGTTTGTGCGAACGAATTGGGATTTTGGGCTTCTTTGACAAAAGGATTCACTTTAATTTTCTAGTATCAAGAAGATTGGCTAAATTTTCTTCCAGATTTCCATTCATGGATTTAAAAAATTATTTAGAGGCTCAGGCTTGGATTAATGAATGACCTTAGAAATTTGATTGAATTCTAAATGGAACACCGATTGTTCCACCGATAACGGTTGACATTTTTCGCATTTTCAATTCTTTAACGATTAAATACACTTGTTCTTGAAAATTAATTAAATTAGTTTTTCTGTTCATACAGAATCCTTGTCAATTTTTCTAGCTCAACTACTGTCAGTTTTAGTCTTTCTTTTTAGTTTTCATTGAACGCACCTATTTCTGGAAAAATCTATCGATGCGCATTATCATCATTTTAAACTTTTGAGAATGAAGCGCTGGAAAAATTCAATGAAAGAATTTTCTAAAAAAATTCCTGATTTTCGCAAATTTTTTCATTCATTCAAATTCATTTTAAACGGTTAGTAATTTTTACTTTTTTGCTTTTAAATAGTATCTTCTTTATAAAAATCTTGCTTCGAGACTTTCATTATTCTAGTCGCACGATATCATTTTTTTCAAGTTTTCTCAAGATGATGAATAACGGATATTTAAGCAAAATAACTCACGTAATGGTGTTAAAATAATTCAGATTAAATTTTGCCTTTCGAATTTCTGAAATAATAATTACTAGCGACCAGAAGATTGCATAGTTTCGAAACGACTAAGGTTTAACTTGCAAAAATAGATTAGAAACAAGGAAAAGAACAAATAAGAAATGATGGAAAAAAATATAAAAACAAAAATTTGTAGTTTTCATATTTGCATCTTTTATGAATAAATAAAGGGAATTTTAGTAAAAATTTGTATGAAATACTAAAGCAGTCTTTTTATTTTAGTTTTCTTTTTAGTTTTTTTAAAAAGAAATGCTAACTTTTTTTTATCAGACCATGCATTGGCGATGAAAATCATCTCTCATTACAGTAGGCGAAAAATTAATATATTGTTCCATTCAAGAACAAAGAATCTTTCCAAAAATCTTAGATGATTTCGTTCCGAACAATCATTTCTACTTGTATTCTGGAAAAATAAAATTTCTGTCTGTTAGAAGGGGATAACGACAGTTGATAATTGTGGCGCTTACTGCTATAATGCAGCTAAATAAATGGTTTTTAAAACCAATTGCCAAATTTTTGAGACTTCCTTTCGTCGCAGTTATTTTCCATAGCCGAATACTTTAGTTTATCACATTGAGAGGGAAAAATTCTCGAACCTCCAGGCCAAGCCTGCCACTGAAAAATTCTTGTACTTACTACCTAATTGCCACCACAGTGAATCCCTAGCAAAAATTTCTAACCTTATTAACAGCTGGCGGAGTTAACCAAAAATTTTTTTTACGAAAAATGCACTCAACTATATCAAAATTCGGTGGATGCTTATTCATACTGCTAATAAGCATTTGCATTTGGTTGCACGATACAATGTTATATATTTGTATTCCCCCAAGAGAAATTCAAAAAAGGATCACTCCACTCAGCTCCACTCAGTACAAGGATGACTTCTTCACTAAGAAGTACTTTGAGGTAGAAGTGCTGGTGGGCATCATCCAGATTTTTTTCTTCCAGGATGCCCAAATCTGGCAACTAGTGAGAGAAAATTTCAGACAGGCCTCTAACATTCGCCTGATTTCACTTCCAACGTCAGGTTCAGTTTCAGGCTAAGAAGCAGGTGTCGAACGAAATGCTTGATTTCAATCGAAACAACATATCATCGAATAATCCCTAAGCTGTTTATTGAGTAGAATAAATTATAAATTTTAGAATAAATTTAGATCAGTTCCTTGCGTTAATTCAAAAGGTTTCCGCTTAATAAACATCATTGCTGATCATATCATTTTGACGTTCTCATCTATGCAGTTTATATTCTTTTTTTTTTGATTCTATATATTTGATTGTAAATCAAATACTTTTATATATAGCTTACTTTATTTTGCCACAATTCCACATGCTAAAAGAACTTTTGTATATCGCTCAGCAATTGCTAAAAATTATTTTAAAAGCGAAAAAAAAATGATTAAGAATTAAAAAATTTATTTATTTTCTCACAATACACAATTTTCCTATCACAATGAGCATATTTCGTATCTTATCTACGCGGCAGTTCCATCCATAATCATTAGTCATCTAAGGTTCCTTTTTTATTTTTTCGTCGATATTTCTTGTCCGCACCTCTCGCATTTTTCAGCTTTCATTTATCCATTCGTTATTGTGGCATATTAGGAAAGAATTTCACTTTTTTTTATATTTTTTAAGCGTAATAAAGAATGGCAACTAGCTGGAGTTAAATAGAGCAGGTGATTGGTGCTCTTTCTGATTAGACTCGTTCCGCTGGCTGTGACAGGAGAGTAAGACAATTTCGCTAGAATATAATAAAAGTTCAAATGGATCTCCATCATCACTCAAATTTTTTTAAAAGCGGAGAACAATAGCCGAATCAGGATGCTCGAATGGAAAAGATTTCGTCATATTTTCAAGATATCCTATTCAATACACTCAATGGGATTGAACCTGAGGTCACATGTACTTTTCTTTGAGATGGTTTTTGTAACTGTGAATTAATGATGAAGACATTAGACCTTACTTTAATTTGAAGTTTATTCTATCAACGATTTTGTTTCTTACGTCATCAATTTTAGAATTTTTCTACCTACGTCCTAAATTTTTAATAAACAAAGTTTGGGTTTCTTTAAGGTTAAAAACCAGTTTCTTCAGGTCTGTTAGAGTTGCAATGTGTATATACAGAGCTTTTGCTGATATTTCCACTTTTTATTTAAATATTTATCAATGTCCCCCTTGGATTTTTTTTAGTTAAGACAAGATGGAAAAATGTTGCTTAAGATCATAGCATAAGCCATCATAAGTTCGATTTCAGCAAATCTGCTATCAAAAGTTAAAACCGGATGGTGATGAGGATCTGCACTTCTATTCCTAAGTGGATCTTTGGCGTAATATTGTTACATTCTAACAATAAGTGAAACGGGTTAAACCAAAAATTATGAGTGCTTGAAAGATGCTTGTGACCTTTTTTACCCAGTTTGATGAGCCAAGAATTTTCTTGAAACATCAAATTAAGCTTATAATCACGAATATACACTGGTGAAGCTAAATTTTACAATGTTTTGAATTTTTCATTTGGAAACAATTTAAAATACATCAGATCAACTTTGATTTTTGTATTAATTACTTTGCTGACCATAAATAAATTAATTAATTGAATGTTTTTCATTATGCACATAATATTAGCATATAAAAGAAGATGTACTTCAAATTTTTAGAGAAGGGTTTTCTAGAGATCATTATTGCTTCTATTGATTCTTCAGACAAACCTTCCTGAAAGCTCAGATTACTGCGACCTAACCTCCTTATCAGATAAAATTTTCCTTGCCATGAACTCGCTAGGAAAAACTTTAACCCTTCTTTTTTTCTCTTCGATAAATCCTTAATGAAGAAAAGTAAAAATCTTAAATAAAATTAATATTTCCCGAAAATTGGAAAAAACACTTGATTTCAGTAAATTTAAACAAATCGAAAATGCCAATAAAGAATAAATAAATCGTTAAGATTTACTGGTAAGCAGTGAGCAGAGAATTAATTCAAGGAGCATCTTATTTTAATAGATAGTAGTTATTTTAGACAAAATTAAAATTAGTTATTTTATAAAACTTGTCTAATCAATGGTTTTGATTTGAATAAACGTTGGAGAAATTCACATCAAAATGCTTCTGATTATTTTGCTTATTGGCATTTAGTTTGTGTTTTGTGGATTTCGACAACTGTTCATCCAAAGATTTTAAAGTTAATTATTATTATTATTTAAATTACGCGTTTCCTTTGAATGATTCTTTTTTCACAATATTTAAAGAAAATAGAGTTATAATTAAGAAGTCAATGTTGGAAAATACGTTAGCATAAATTTTATTTTTTACTAGCTTTAGTAAAAAATTGTTTGAGTTCATTTTAAGCAAAAAATTATTGAAGAAAGAATTATTGATGAAAGAAAAATTATTATTTGAAAAAACACTTAAACGTCATTTTCGGTATTTTCTAAACACAATATTTTGCATAAAGAAATGTTATTTAAATTCTTACCGTCAAAACGTGGAGAAGTAGATTCGATTAGTACTATCATCATTTCATGGATGAATATTTTTATATTCTCATTTTTTTTTTTATATATATTCTTATTTATATATTCTTATATTTATTTATATATTCTTATATTCTTCTATATATTTATATTTATATATTCTTGGTATTTTTCTGATAATTTATGATAATTTTAATGACTGTGCACCTATCTTATCTAAAATAGGATAGAATCGATTAATACTATCATCTTATCTAAAATAGGGGATGCAGAATAACTGAGTGATTATTGTTCAAATGATCATTTTTGGCGTCAAGGTTCCTACTATGTCTCCGACAGAAGTAAATTAAAATTTGTGTGGTCCGCTTATTTTTTCAAATGATCCTAACCAAAATTTCTCATCGCACTAATTAATGGAATGATGGCAACCAAAAAGTTCCAATCATTTACTTAATTATTTAAGACTCGCTCTAAAATATGCTTTCTCTTTATTTTAATTCGCGTTTCTTCATGACACTGTTTTTCATGTCAATTTATTAATATCGTAATTCAAATATTATCAAATATTATTATTTTTATTCAACTATTATTTGCCAGCTGATCAATGTTAATGGTTGGTATTTTAATGGTATTTGCTTAAATATTTTTTTAAAAATATTTGCTTCTTTAATTGATGATATCACTAAGACAGTTTTTATTTATGCAGATAAGCTCTAGCAATGATAGCCCGAAAAGAAAGCCAAGAAAAATTGTTTTAATTTAACAGGATTTGAAAATCGAATCTACGATTTTGATTTCCTAAAAGTTTTTGCTGATTTAGACGAGTATATGAAAGTGTCGAATGCTATAACATATAGATTCCATTTTCTTCTTCTTCTAACAGCATTTCTAGCTTATTTTACCGCCTATTATAGTAAGAACCTATCGCTAGACAGTCGCTTGAGAATAGAAGCATTTGCGTTCAGAAGTCTTATGAGTTTTATATAAATTATATATTACTTCATTTTACTCCCAAAGAATGTCGAAATAAAATATCAATTAAACATCCAATGCTCACTTGCTCAAGTTTTGATCTTTCAAATATTCTACTCATAACAAAAATATCAGTAAATAAAAGAATATTATAGAAATATTATAAAGTGTCAGTTAACTAGAAATAATTTCAATAGAACATAAAATTTATTTTTCATGATGACGAAACTCAATTGATTTTTGAAAAAGTCGCAATCGTAGGTCTCAAAGTGAATAGGCTTTTGAACCTAAAGGCTTTTCAGTGGTTTATTACTTCAACAAACGTTTCTAAAATTTTGAAAATCGTAACCTTTAGGTTAGTTTTAGGGAAAACTCATTAATCCCATATTTTTCACCGATAATTTACTTATTTTTTCGTCATCGTCCTCTTATTTAAATCATTATAAAATATCATGGATCAATCACTGCTCTTGGTAGGAATAAACTTTTTATTAAAATATACGTGGTGCTTGAGATTCACCCTGTAGCCTCAAGTTATTTTCTAGAAAAATTGCCTCAAGAACTAGTGTAGCGGAGCTAATTGGCAATGCTGAGTGACAACCACATTTACTTTTATTTACTTTTTTATAAAATTTTATTTAATCACTTTCTTCCAAAATGATCGCTAAATGCGAATATAAGAGTTTTTCTATCAGCTTTTTCTCCGTAATTCAAACAGACACTTCATATATTTATGTTTATCATTTAAACTTTTACATTATTGCAAAGAACCGATCTTAAAATGATTAGCAATTCGCTATTTTCAATCCTATAGTTAATATACCGTCAATTTGAAACTAATTTTTATATATTATGTATAAAAAATAATTAATTTAATTAACACGCTCATTACTGTTCATAATTTATTCCTCTATTTACATTCGTTCCTATAAAAAAAAATCTGTATCTGTATTAGAAAATTCAACAAATCCAATCAAACACAATCCGAATTTAAATTCAATGAAAAGAGATATAATTTTTTCCATTATCACGCAATGAGTTTAAACAATGATGATCTTCAAAAGCCTTAACCAGTCAGTTTTTGCTTAGTAACTACCGAGGTACAACTCGGAGGACAAAATCTTCCAAGTTAAATTATATACCTGCTCATTCAGTTTGACTTTTTTACTTGTTGAATCTTTTTAGAAAAAAACCTATCGAACCTTTGACTCGTGATTTCGAGTTATAGTCCCATAAATTTACTAGGTTTTCAGTCACTTATAAATTTTAATGGTGTTTTCTTCGTTTGGTCCAAGGGGTTTTCGACGGAATCAGTGTTAACCTCCTGGTAGTCTCGAAATGTCGACTGAGAATCGATAAGGGATCGATGGACAAGTAACCAACACGAGACTTATTTCAATCAGATTAACATCCAATATTTTTTCTTATTTATATATAAAATTTTTTTTGAATGAAAATCCCATAAATATAACGTTTCAAAGAGTCACCATCATCATCTTACCTTAAGAAAATTTTTTTTGCTATTTCGCCTAACATAATATGCAAAATCTTCATGAGTAACAATTCTGAGGTGGTCGATTAGGAAAAATATTTCTTTTATAAGAGATGGATATATAGAAAAAGTTGGAAATCTTCTAAATTATCCATTTCGAAATTTCCACCGCCTATTTTTTAACGTTCAGTTATTTATTGCTTCAATAATTTCGCCGTGAATTTGATCTCATAGTAGTATGATTTTTTCATTTGGTCGACTATTTATCGACTAATAACCGATCCAATAATGTAGAAAAATTCGTTATTACTTTCTCGCTGAAGAAATTTTCAATTCCTTAAAAATATTTGTATTTTTAAATAGCTTTTTATACTAATTGAAAGCACTGATTATAATGGAGGAACAGTGATTTATACAGATAGCAGTTGTCAATATTCATTAAACTTATTTTCGAAAAAAGGCGATGAATGATAATGTATGCTGTAAACTTCAATGGCATTTGTTCAAATGTTTCTTTCCTATATTACGTTAAGCATTTGATTATTTTTTTACAATAAAATGATGCTTTATTTATAAGAATAGAAATTATACAAAATCATTGCACTAAATCATAGTGCTCAGATTCTTTAAAATTTATTTTCTGTTCCTATATTTGCTGATAATTATTCTGATATATATTGGCTTTATAGTAGAGGAATTCTATTATCTTATGATAACATCACCTCTAAACTTAGCTTGATTTCAGGAAAAGTCTAATTGTACGGCATATATAAATTTTTTTTCACTATATAAATAATGCTAGTTTCAGTAGTTTGAATTAGCGTTCAATATTTGCAATGGATTGAAATATCCTATCTTTTAATATTCGAAACCAGATATATAATGTGATTTGGGCAGACAGACCATTAAAAAATTGGGAATTTAAATACTGAAAGCTGCATTAATTTTACCTTTTCTACAAACACACACCATTTTTAGTTTCGCTAGATTTGGCTATTGTCCTTTTGCTTGAGGATAAAAAGATATGTGGATCCTCAGCATCGTCCAGTCACTCACAAGAAAATATGAGTCGAATCTGAAATGACTGGTTCTTCGATAGTTAAATTTTCAGGCACCAAATGAAATAATATAATAAATCCTTTCATTTTGCGTTTGTCGCCGAATGGCAAAAAAAGCTGTAAATATGAGCAAATCATCCGGATAGTAGAGTACCTAATAACAGTAGAGTACCTCAAAATGAGAGGTACAATGTAGCTTTTATTATGAGAAGATTGAAAACCATAAAACTTCCTGCCCATCATAAATTAAATATGAGCTTCCAAAAGATCAATTTTGGCCATTTTGTGCTTCTATTAGGGAAACGAGTGGGGAACGGTCGGTGAGCAATGGGCATTTATATTTTATATTTGATTTTATTGGATTTTATATTTAATATATTTGATCGGATATTTGATATTATTATTTGATATTTGATTTTATTTACTGTATTATATCCTTGTAGCAGGGCAATTGTTTCGCTTTACTTCCTTATGTATATTTGCGTCTTCACTAATAAAGATTTAATTGCCCAAGGTTGAGGGTTCGCAACGAGATAAATAAGAAGAGAATGCTGACCGCAGAGTTTTATAACACTGTTAAGCAATAAAAGTCCCGCGTGGTAGGGAAGTTATTAAATCTATACAATTTGTAAAGGTAGAAGTGGGAATCGCAGAGCTCCCAGCGAAAATTTCGTAGTGTTAAGAGTATATATCCTTTTTTTTGTACAATGTTAGTGCTAATTATCCCATTTAATTCTCTTCTTTTAATTAACCTATAATTCTTTACGTTTTGTTCATAAAATTTACTAAATGTTTAAACAATTTGAATTTGAACGTTTAATTATTAAATAGAAAACGATGATGCAAATTTATGACAAAAATATGATTTAATTAGCAACAGAAATTTGATTTAAAAAGTTTAGTTCAGCAAAATGTGCAAAAAAAAATCTTTGGTTACCTATCAATAACTGGCCATCATCGATGTTTTTGACAATCAAAACTGACTTGGATATTTTTATGAGAAAACTTGATTAGCATTCACTATTCGAATACTTTCCTCCTAGGATTGAATTTCATATTGTGCCACTGGTTTTAAATGAACCACCTTTTTAGGATACCGGAATTGTCATAAAGGTGTGATAGCAGATTTACCGAATATTTTTCACAGCGATACAGATTATGACAATTTAACTGTTAGCAGTGCAATCGATAATGATGAATCTGTTGCAACTATATTTGATGCAAATTCGTTAGTTGCATTTAAACTTTCATTCACCTCAAATTTCTCCATGTAATAAAGGGATAATTTTTTATCTGTGGCATATATTGCTTATCGTGCACGATTGTTTGTTGAAAATGGTCTGCTAAATATTTCATTGAATTGATCAACTCTCTATATGTAAAATTTTTATCTATTTCACTAAATTTTCATTTCATTTGTATACTATTGAATTGAATCATAAGTTTTCTTTATGGCTCAGAAAAAAAATGAAAGAAAACTATGCAAAGATTATCGAGAACTTAAGATTAGAGTTATCTACTATCATTATGAAATATGAGAAACAGAAAGTGTTTTTAAGCAACAGGAGATAATTAATTATCTAATTATCTAATCATCTTATCTAGTTATCTACTGACTTCTTGACAAGAACGAATGGAGAATTTAAATCCGAAAAAAATAATGTGGAGATAAATCTAAAAATGCAACGAGTCTTCTAATATAACATTAATGATCTACATTGTAAAGTGGCTGAATGCATTTATACAGAAAACTTGGCAATCCGAAAATTTGGGAACACGGCAATTCCACTACTAATATCTAGCTTTACCGAATTCCTTCGAGAACCCGCTCCACTGGGTTTTCTGTATAGTTTAACGAATTTTCCTGCCACGCGCTTAAAGAATCGAATATTGGCGCCATTTGTGTGAATGAGATTCATCGACATGGGAGAAGGGTTTCTTCAAAATATCTGACTCTCAAAATTTGAAGCAAATAGAAAATTGTGAATTTTCTTCATAACTAGCAAATCATTTAAATCTGTGGTTAATGAGAGATTTACGAATTGTTGGGTTAAAACAACCTCAACAGTGGTTTGCTACCAAAAAGAATGAAACTATGATTGTGCCTGCACAAAGCAATATCGTTAATCAGGTGGGCATAGTACAATTTGGCTTCTTTTTCTCTAATCTAATGTAAGAAGTTCGAAATATAAGTTACCTTCTCTTTTATTTGGAAATTCTAATAGTTCTTGTCCAAACGAATAAATGAAAAAAATTTTAAATATAATTTGAATTAATAAAACAGCATTGAAGCTGTTAGTAAAGATAGAGCAAGTGGTGGAACATTTCGAGGTGGCGGTTTTACTTACCATCATCATCCATACAAAGTACAAATATATAATAATGGGAAATGACAACTAAGAGTCTTTTGAATTCCTTATAAAAAAAATTTATGCTTTTATTAAAATGGAAATTTAATTTATTTAACTCGCTTCTTATATTATGGTCGAAGACCTTAATACCTATAGACCAGCAATACGTTCGTTCCACACTAGAAAATTTAAAGAATTCTTAATTTTTGCTTAGTTACCGGTTTAGAGCAGTCGAACCAAGATCTGCACTCGAAACACTAATATATTAGTCTTAATATTTTTCCATTGCAATAGCCCACCGAGCAGTGTTTTAGAGTCTTTTTGTTACAGTGATCACATTATCATTTATATTACTATAAAAATGAGAAAAACTTAGTACTGAATATTTTAAAAGCTTTCGTAATTTCGGCTATAAAATTATTGATTCGTGTGTTATTAATATAAACTGGCATTACATGCTTTATTTCACTCAGTGGACATTTTGAATAGGATAATATTGGTCCTTATATAACAATATATGCAGTATTATATAGCTCTTAAAAAGAAACAGAAGCATTTACCTAAGAATTTAAAACGAATAAAGAAATGTATCAAAGAGCTATAATAAATTTCTAAATTCTATAGTGCCTTTACCACTTGTATTAGTTGTTTGAAATGTTTTTGTAAACTGGATAACGAATATTTTCTTCCAAAGAAGCGATATTAAATTCTCCTAATATGGTTTTTACAACTATATTAAAACCGAATTTTCTATCCAAATATACTAATGAGATGGACCTCGTTATTATATTTAATGAATGTTTTTTCATAAGCGTATTTGTCGATGATAGTACCGAAAAAAATATGTATCTTATTGATAATCCAGATATTTATTGCTCTTTTGACAATAGATATATTAGACTCTTTTTTTCATAAGCGTATTTGTCGATGATAGTACCGAAAAAAATATGTATCTTATTGATAATCCAGATATTTATTGCTCTTTTGACAATAGATATATTAGACTCTTTCACTGTTCTCATCATAAGCAATCGTTGTGTGCTGAACCTGATAATAGCACAGATTCGTTACAAATATTCAGCAACAACAACTCCTACTTTATTCTTAATTTTAGAAGATGTTTCAAAAACAAATATTAATCTAAAAATCTGGAAAGTGTCTTATATAAAACCTGTCTCTTCTGAAAAGAGAGGTAGGGGCATATATATTCTAATTAAAGGCCAATTAGCCTCATGTATTTAAATACCAAAGTATTAGAGAGACTTTTATGCAAAAGACTTATAGTTACCTTAATACCTTATATATATTTAAGCCCAGTAATCCACTAACTCCGTTTCAGCATGGATTTTCACAGGCTATTAGTAAACCTTTATGATTGGACGTAAACTATAGGCAGTGAATCAATAATTACAGTTGTCTATTTAGGCCTTGCTAAAGCTTTGACTTTATGCCTTATTGGGGATTATTGGCTACTAAATTTAGTAAAATGGGCATCATTGGACAAAGGTTTGAAAATTACTTGTAAACTATGCTTCAGTTATTTAAATTAGATTTAGTACGCGAAAGAAAAAGCAAACAAGGCCTTTTATTTGTTTGTAAAATTTTACATAACCACATTAAATTAGATTTATAATCTGTGCCTCAATGCTTTTATAATGAAATCCAATGGACTAAAACTATTAAAGCCTATCTGCAAGACTCAACTCAGAAGTCAATTTCTTTATTCGCTCTACTCGATTAGAATAAACTATGAACGTAGTATGCCCTTTCAATAAGTAATTTTATTTTAATCTAATTATGCCAGATTTCTAAAAATAAGCATCGAAATTCAAAAATAATATTCATTTAACTGTTTTCTTCTTCTAAATATATTAAAACATAGAAAGATGAGTGAATCTTATTCCAATAATAATAATAAACAAAGAAATTTTAACTCATCAACTTAATTTATAAAAAGTTTTAAATAATTTCAATCCATTGCTTTTAGTTTACATTAAAATTTAAGCTGAATTCATAAATGAGATTGAGATTGTAGAGATGGTTTAATTACCGAAGTTTGAGGAACTAGTAAAATCTGCTGGTTTGTGGAATCTGAAAAATCTTACCTGGAGATAGTTTAGCGATTACATTTTCATTAACATTTAATACGTCCTAAAGGAACAAAGGAAATTTCCAAAAAGTTCATTCTAACGTTCATGAACCGCTTGTTGAGGGCGTAAAGGTTTCAGCTAGATAATTAGAAAACGCTAGCCGCAGAGTTCATAATACTGTTGAGAAATAAAAATCCCGCGTGGCAGGAAACTTATTAAATAAAGAAAAATACGAATTCCAGAAGGAATTTTATTAGTAAAGAAAAGTAAAGTTAATATTAAAAGTTAATATTCATGGTAAAAAACATAGGAATAGATATGAACAAATATGATAATTTCAAGAAATATTAATGGTTAATTTGGTCTAAATATTGGAAGTGGGAATCGCCGTGCTCCCAACGAAAATTCGTATTGCTAAGAATTTTTTTTTGTACAATTTAAATTTTCGTAACAATTATATTACTCGTATTTGTGGAATATTATTAGTATAAATTAACACAAAACAGCCTTTTGAATTGATATATAAAATCTTACATTCATTTAATGGCGGTTTAATTTCATAAAACTATTGAAACATTTTGTAACTACCTGTTCTCCAAGTGTTAATAAACTTTGCGGCCATCAAAGATCGGGCCAACAAAAATAGAATTACATATGACATTGGTAATATCATCATAATTATTTAATGAAAGAATATGGATAAAACAATTTCCATATCTCAAGGTTTCGACCACTGTGCAGTATATACTAAAAAAAAAGAGAACGGCAAGAGTACAGTGGTAAGCTAGGAGAGACTATATATTCTTTATAATGAATATTATTTGGTTCTGTCCATATTGAAAACTTTAAATAACGTAAAAGATAGTAGAAATCGAGCAAGATGGGTTCAGTATAATAAAAAGTTTTTTGCTTTTTTATGTTAATATTCTTCCGTTTTATTATACTTTGCTTTTCTTATTGTAGGCCATTATCCAAGCATATTTCTTGTATCTCCTGCTTACTCCTTGTTTTTAAATATAAATACAAATAATTCTCGTTAGGATGCAAACTCCGCATGACGACTATTAATAACATCGATCAAATTTTTTGGAAAGAAAAAATTTGTGCTGCTTGGAATAAGTATTTTCAGAGGCTGTAGCTGTTGTACAAATTTATTATTGAATGTTATGGGTAATAATAATCAGCAGGCAACGGATAATATTGGCACAGAAATCGATCCTGGTATTTTTACTATAAAAAATATTTGACAATTAAATTTTCCTATACTTGTTCACTTATGCAATAGCGCATTTAATGAATCTTACTGGAGTTATAATGAACAGGCATATCTAATAAATAATGAAATTCAACTGATAAAAAACCAATTGTTTATTTTCACATCAAAAATCTTATGGCAGATTTTTAGGAGGATAATTCGCTAGATTGGCCAGTTTAATTTGAGTAGTGTTCTTTCTTTTCATTATTCAGTCACATAAATTTTTTTCATTCCAATGATGTGAAATATTGTTAAATATTTTGAGAAAGTATTCGAAAAACTTGTTCATATCACATAACAATGTTTTTAGGAGCAATAGCATCGCTAAATGTGGAAAAAAAATCGCCTATCTTGCATATGAATCGGAACTACCGGTAGGTTGTGCTTTTTTGTTTTAATTCTTCATACTTCTGCATGTTATGTTTCTTATATAAGCAGAAAATTACAAGAAATTTCTCTTGCCTGTTTATTCTCGGTGAAAATCTTAAGATTTATTAAAATTTAAAATGTTTTTCTTGAAGGATCATTGATAGTAATTCATCACAAAAAATCTTGCGACAACTAACTATTGAGAAAACTGCTGCGGTGCAGTATAAAGAAAAGACATCGAAACTTAAAAAATTGGTTTCCACTGCCGGACAGTTCCAATTGTTAGTTTTTTCTTACTTTTTTTGCAAATTATCATTTTTTTAAAAACCTATCGATTCGCGAACATTGCTTGGTTAGAACGAAAGAGATAAAAAGTTATAAAGTTCTTAGCTGTTCTTTGCTTAAATCGAAACTAATGATTGAAGAGAGTTTAAAATGTTTTTTTAAAAAAAATATGTGATTAATTAATATAAAAAGCTAAAATCAACATGGAAATAGAAGTACAGTCATATCATTTAGCTCAATCCATTTTTTACTTGGCTTTTTAATTTGTGTCCGTTTCTGATAATTTAACTTAATGTGATTATTAAGTAAATGGTTGACGCTCACCATTTCCGGCTTTACTTGGCAATAGAAGGACAGATAGACCGTCATCTGTTTCTGAAAACAGATTTACTCCATTTGGGGACAAGATCTCTTGTTTCCATATAGAATCACTTTCCACTTGGATATCCTGTCCCATGATTTCTCGCTACTTTTGTCATTTAAACTAAGTAAGGCTTCAAAGAAACAAAGCATCAGATTATACATTAGACTGGGGATTTCAAGTTTGTTCCATTCACGTTGCACTTTTATTCTTTTCCTACTAATACTGATGATTTTATATTTATTTACATTTTACTGAATGGTTTTTATTATTCTACATAAAATAATATTACTCGAATACTTTCAATTTTTGAAAAATCAGGTAACAAATTTTAATTTTACAGGCAGCGACAGCAAAATTTTTCATTACATTTATGCTCAAAAAGCGATAAATTTTCAAATATTCTACAAAATAAGATCCAATTTGATATGGTACGGGCATCAAATTTTGCAAGAAATGGAAATAAAAATGATGGAAATTATACAGAAAATTATAAAAGTTCTCTTTCATTGAACGACGGTACTTATAAAATAAGGTGAGGTTTTTCTGTATTTTAGTAAATAGCTTTGGAAAGCCAGCAAACTGAGATACTGCATGAATTTCATTTCATGTGTTTGATTTTCCACGCATGGAAGACCAATCACTTCTCATTATTGTTTACCTAAGTGGTCATAAACCTGTAGTAAAAAAAAATCACCAGGATTTGAAAAAGAAATTGAGTAACTTTTTTATCATTACCTTTATTCACCTTATTGATTGATAATCGATTATTGCTTCGTTTGGGCATCTCAAACGATAAGTTTTCTCTTTAATTTCACAAAATTTTTTTTTTTATTGTTCTGTCACGTTATTATACAGAAAAATATTATAAAATAATATAATATTATGCTCGCGAGAAAAATCTATCCCCAAGTGATTCTATGGTGAAATGGTCAGATATTCTTGAAACGACACTCGCGTCCTCAGGCGTGCATGATACTATTAGCCCGGTGGTACATGCGGTAAGTATATAATCTGGGCGTTGAACGACCCCAAGATTTATAAATAAAATATACTCGCACGCCAGGCCAATCGCTCAAAACCTATCAAAGGCTACGCTTGGCGAAGTGCTAGCCGTATCAGCGTAGAACATCAGAACGCTTATGGACGTTGCAAGTCAAGCGATAACTGCCCACACCCTTTCTAAATATCGTGTGCTTATCGCAGGTCCGTTTTCTTCACTTCGGGTCTCGAGTAATTACTAATCCTGGTAATTACTAATAAGTTCTATGTGGAGCTTCAACTGTTAACAAAGTCTACCGAAACGTGACAGGGTCATAATATGGAAAGACTGTGCGCAAACCAGATGTATCTGCAACTCCAGATATATCTATCGTTCCATCTACTTTGTGGCTTCCTTTGATTCAATTAATAGAGGGCGCTTTAGAGGGCGATGTAACGCGACAGTGTTTCAGAGAAGGTCATCGAACTCATAAAGGCATTTTATGAGCGTACATCGGCACAGGTTTGTGTATATGGGGAAATGATAGGTTTCTTCAAAATAAGAACTGGTGCCATGGCTGCGTCCTTCCCCTTACAGTATTCAGCTTTGCGATGGACTGGATAATGGACACAGCTTGCTGATGATGTAATCCTTTTTGCTGAAGTTGTGACGTAGCGCAAATAATGCTAAACAATGTGTCGACAATTGCAGCGAGATTCGAATACAGGATCGACGTAAATAAAACGATAATCTTTCCATTTATATACAAGAAGCAGATATAATGCCTCTTTTTATAAATATTATTTATTGAGGAAATGCCTGATTTTAAATATCTTTGAATACCTTGTATCCACTCTAATACCGAATGGTTAGGTAAAAAACAAAATTATAACCCTGATAACGGCAGCTAGAAATATGTTCTTCAGGTTGATGAAATATTTATGAACCTTTGCCGTAGTGAAATCATCATAAAAACGAAATTACTCATCTGTATAGCTGCGATTGATTCCATCTTGCTATATGGTTGTGAGATATGGCCAATGCGAGTGGAGGATATCATCTATTAGAAGCTATCTGCCTTTGACCGCTCATGTCTAAGGCACCTTTTACGGGTTCGCCGAGTGGATAAAATCTTACATGATCGGATCCACCTTCGTTCAAATACCACATACATTAACAATACTACCACAGAGCGTCATCTTCGATGGTTAGGGCATGTTCTCTATCATCCACCACAAGAGTTGTCGCATATTTCGTTACTTGCTAAACCGTGTGATGGATGGCGTCAAAAGTGTGGTGAGCCAATCAAGGCCTGGACTGATACGGTCAGGAAAGTTTTTGAACGTATAGGTGGACCAGCAATATACGGACTTAGACGATGGAACAACGAATGTCTTCCCATTATTGCCAACGATGGCGTCAGACTGCGCCACTTGGGAACGCCTTATCCTTGTAATCAGTGGAGCCATCCTAACCAGTAATGGTGAGAGCTATTAAAATAAGAAGTCACCTTAAATATAATAGATGTAATTCTTCTCCCAGATATCCATGATAATTGTAATAAAAATTTCTTTTATCAGATTTTTACCATTGTGTGACCTATTAGACATCAATGAAAAGTTCATGGTTCAAGGCTTTTTCATCTGACTAGATAATAAATTCCACTTGGGCTAATTCATGATTTAGATAATTTCTAAGGATCAAAAATTTTTTGAGCTTTCCAATTTCATCAGGATTATTTGTTTCCTTTTCATAATCCTTTCTCCTGAAAAATTTAACGAAATTTGCGAGAAATTTAGCAAATCTTGTTGTATTTTTTAAGAGTTTATTAATCATAATCAAAATTCTTATCTACGATTCTACATTTCTGATTCGCTCATAATCGATTGTAACAGTTTAGCATTTACGTCAGAATAAATAAATCATTCGTAGCTTGCATGAAAATATAAAAAAATTATGAAGATATAAATGCGGTCAAGGTTGCACATGGATGAATATAATGAGCTCAAAAAATTTGGCAAAATTTATTATAATATTTTTTTCAGCGTAATTAATCATTTTAGTGAAAAGGCATTAGAAATTTTCTAAAAGTTGAAGAATTCAGAGATTTTTTTTTATAAGAATAATTTCTTTTTAAAGGAATGTTAAAATTAATATTTTTTTTTGAGAAAAACTTATTTCGGTCATTTTTCTCTCTCAATAGTCTTATTAGTTTTAAATGATATATCGCTAAGTATAGCATGCTCTAGGCATTGTCCAGAACTTTAGTATTTGTTTCAAGTTCTTGTGACATTCAAAATATTCAAATTTAAAACAGTTTAAGCCCTAAAATAGTATTTTTTTAATATGCGCGATAACCATACTCCATTGGTTGCTTGCAGTGATCAAATCGCCTTAACTTTCCGAATCCTTTCCTTGGCTGCATTTTATGTATCATTTAGAAATGAATTTTTTAGAATTTTTTGAATATTCCTTATTTCGTAATTCTTTTCTGAAAAGAATTTAATGATGTATATCATTGACCTACTCCATTATGTAAATTAGAAGATGCGTGACCTCAATCTTCTATAGTGAACAGATTTCGAATGAATAGAAGAACATTGAGATGTACGTTGAAGACTTATGAGACTAAAGTATTCACTAATAAAAACTGCACATCTTCTTTTCCTTGAAAAGTTTAAAAATTTTTTGTCAGTCTCGATAGATCAAGTTAATGAAAAATTAATGGTATTATATGCTTCAGGCTCTAAGATGCATTGGTATTATTGTTGTTGTTTATTATTTATTTTTATTTAAAAAATACTTCCTTTTTTTCTGATTCTTTTCTGGTTCCGTTGACTCCACTGACAACTTGGATGGGAATTCTCGGCCAGAAAATGACTTGAACCTGCTATTTCACGTTAGGTGATAAAATTTTCTTTCGTCAAAAGAAGAGACTGAAACCATGATATCTGAATGCGCATGGTCAAAACAGTATACCATTTGGACTATCAACTTGAAAAAGAGAAAGTGTGAATCGTTTGAACACTGAAGTAAAGGTGAGTGTGATTAGCGTTCACCATTTCTCGTTAGGCGATGTCCACTGGCTGGTACAATCAGAAACTTTTACTTGGAAATCACTTAGCGATAGAACGTGGATCGCTAGCACCACATGAAATTCGTTATGATAACTTGTGTCACGGGCGGGATATCGAAACCACTAATGCTTAAACGCAGGTCGAGGCAGTCATACAACTCGACAATCCCTGTATTTGAACATCTCTATGTAATAAATACATATATAATAAATGCATTCTTTTGGAAACAAATTAGCGACTGTGAATTATGTAATAACTTTACGAATAAAATACTTTTTCGAAAATTCCATTAATATGTCTCCTTAATTTCATAACAGAAGTGGTTTAATATCCAATGTGGAAAAATAATTTAAAAATTATCCGATTATGATACGATGTTGGATTTTAAAAATTTATAGAAAATAGTCCTAATGTGAAAAATGTGAAACACTGGTAAAACGGCTCTGCGGCTGTTATTTTTAGAAATTCTTCTTTTATCAATAATTTCTCATTTATTACCACTCTGAATTATGCGCCTTATGTCAATTCCTTTTGTAATTGTCAATTTATCATTAATTTCTGTTTTTTTTGTATATCTTCCACGCTTCTTCCATTTTTCAATCAAATCGTTAGGGAATTGTTACTTTGGAAATGTTTTTATCGATTTACTACACAAGTTTTTAGCTTACTTTTAACAAATTTTTGTTTTAGAATTCAAAAATTTGGATTTAAAAACTTACTGAACTTATTTATTTGCAGAAATTGATGGTTCATTTTAACAGCTCATTTGATTAGACTTTCAAATAATTTATAATTTTTTTAACTGGGTGATTAACCTTCATTTCTATTCTCAGATTGACGCTATATTACAAGAGTATCATTCTAATAAACAATGTATATAAATAAAATCAAACAAACGAGGAATGGTGAATACTTATAAATATCAGCTGATTTATTAGAAATATCGGCAGATTTATTGTACCTTAAGGTACAATAAGTGATCCGCTGAGACCTTATGTATATCTGGTCACCACAACCGCGCCCTGGTCTGAAACCAGCTTGATTATGGCGCATCCTGCTGTTCCGTACTTTCATAAGTCTGTTGAGTAGCAGGGATGCAAAAATTTTTGCTGAGACGTCTAATAGGCTGATTCCTCGATAATTGTATCAATATGTCCTATCACCTTTCTTGAGAATTGGGAGCAGAATTGCTTTGCTCCAATCATCTGGTAATATTTCTTTTTTCCATACTAAAGAGTACATTTGTAGAAGGTGTATTATGAAGGACGATGAGCAGCATTTGAAAAGCTCAGCCCGAAGACCATCTTATCCCGGAGTCTTGTTGACTTTAAGCTTATGGATAACTGAAATTATTTCTTCTTCTGTTGGAAGCTCGCAATTGCAAGCATATGCTTCGGCAAACGTATCAGTTATATCAGGGGCAATAGATGGAGCTTCATGGTCAAGTTTGGCCTCAAAGAATTCTTGTTGATTGTTAATATAGTCAGAGATCTTTTCTTGGCAGTAGAAATACAAATGGATCGCCATACCATATGGATTTTTCAATGAATCAAATTCTCTAAACACAATAATCTTGCCATTAAAGAACTAGGCTGACTTCACTGGTTCACAGAGTAAAGCGTTTTCAGGCCTCTCGAACTGTTGTCACGTATATTTTCATATTTTTGCTACTTTACCTTGATATGCAATTTCATTTTTTTTTTTTAATTCCTTATATATACCTTTGTTGCATGGTTTGAATTTTTACTGAACATTTCTGTAATGAGTTCGCTGATAACGAGGTATTTTGTACTATTTTATATTGTTTACATGTGATAAGGATATATTGAAAAAATTGCTAAATATTTTCATTGTGAATTATGATACTGGAGAAATGTTTATCAAATTCACTTTCCATTTAAACTAACAATTTAGCAGACATGCAAAACTAGTAATTAATTAATCAGCGATTGACTGCAAATCTTGTTATGGCCGCATCAAATCATCATTATAACGATAAATGGAGATATTAATGCTAGTGACTTTAGTTGAAAAGAACTCGTTTAATTGTTCCACTTGACTTCATGCACTTCACGTTTTTTTGGATTTTATCCGAAATTTGTTACTTCTTCCAGTTAGTTATATTTCATCAGATTTAATCACTTCACTGTCCTTTACTTTCTATTTCCTTGCTTTGTCTCATTCTGGAGTCGTACTTTCTTGATTTTTTATTGTTTAGGATTCCAAATTGTTTATATTTTGCTGTTGAATGCTTATCAAAGTTGCTATTTATATATATGAATATGATTTTGTTCTCTGATTATGTTTTACTGATTTTCTTTTGCTAGCAAAATCGATTCAGAATTCGATTCGCATTATTTGCATACTTGGCTTTTTTATAATTTCCCGTAGATTTATTTCAACAGAATTACTCGAGAAATGCTTTATCCAGCTTTTAATCGTTCTTTTAACTCCTATTACTAGGAGTTTATTATCTGAATTATTTACTACCATTTGCTTATTTTATTTCCGGTAAAAGGGATCCCATCTCTTGTTGGGAATTTTTAACGTTGGCAAAAGAATTATTTATCGATATTCTAAAATACTAACGGTAAATTGCAAAATAATAAAAATTTGTGAGAAAATTTGCAGCGATTTATCGTTGTTAGCTTATTAATCTAATATTCCTGAAGAACAAGATTTGTACAATTTTCGTGCTTATTGTAAAAAAAAAGGTCTAATGCTTCGATTGTGGTCAGGTATCATGGATTTCCTTGGTCTTTTATGGAAATAAATCTTGTAAATTTAAAATGAAATCCATTTGGAACTCATTTGCACGTCTATAGCTTACTGACTATGTAAGCGAAGCGTTCCCACCCTAACAGTCATTGATGCTTGCCAAGCCAAAAATAATAAGTTTATTTTTTTTTCTAAAATCAGCAAATTCGGAATTTTTTTCATAAAATTTAGCTATCTTCAGCTTTAATTTTTCGCCTCTGATTGCTCATAATGTAAAAAATTTAGAAAGGAATCAGTTCTTGTCAAAGCTTAAATGACTGGAACTGAAAAAAAACCGGTCAATGAACAAAAGCTGAAAGTGGATACGAAGGGTCTATAGAAACTGCGATTATCTTTATTCACGGAATTCTTTCGAATTCGCTAATCTCAAAATTATTTTTCCCATGTTTTTAATTCTATTTGATAAAAGATTCATAAAGATTTATTTATTGTCAAATTTACTATCGCTGACAGCTGTTAAATGATAAGATTTTTTCTCGACTTTTTATTTCACTTTTTCGAATATTTTTTGTGGTGAAATTCCACCCTTTCATACTCGAACATATTTATTTATTTTTTCTTATTTCCTATCCCGTTATCATATTTTAATTTAAAACTTCATAATTCTTGTGTCTAAATTGTAATACAGTCTATTCTATAATTTTTAATTACTTATTTAAAATATTTACTGATTTATCTGGGGTTTCAGGCGTTTTTGATATTTATGATATTTAAGCAAATACTTTTCAAACAGTACGCACCATTTCTCATTTGGCTAACTCCACCGGTTAGTATATGAGACGCGAGAGCCATGGGGAAAGAAAACAGATGGCTCCACAGACTACCAGAATTTCATTTTCAATTTTTTCCCGGGATAAGGAATGGATTTATGATATATCTTTATCTTAATCGAAGCAATATGCCATCGTGGTTTTTAAGGGCAACTGCTATTAATTTTGTGATTTAATTAATGATTTAATTTATATTTAATCTGTATTTAATTTATTTCCGTATGATTTTCATCGATTAATTATTTTTCTTATCAGAATTTCAATGGTTTTTAAAATTATTTCTATCTTCGTTTTACTGAATAATTAACTTGCATCTAACATATCTTCAATTTCATTTATGGCAGCCTTATAAGTGGCCAAAAATTGGTAGAATATTCAGAGCTTGTCATATCACATCACTCGTAATAAATCCGCTACTTTCAATTACTTTCTTCATCTTTGTTTATTAGATGGTCAGAAATTCTGCCATTGTAAAAAATCTAAATGTATTTTTATTTCCAGCGAATTTTTAAGAGAATCTAAAGAAAATAAACTGGTATCATAATTTGAAAAGATGATTTAATTTCTCAACTTTTGTCACTTTCAAGCCTTATAATTATCTAAGGGCAGATGATGACGGAGATAGTGGTTACAAGGGGCACTCAGATAATAGTTTTGCCAGTCTCTGGGTCTTCAGCACCACTTGGACATATTTTAACTGGAATTCACTAGGTAATTCAGTGCGAGTGCGTTATCATCCAATTATAATCATGCAAAAATATTTAGCAATATTTGTCAAAACCGTTTATTCATTCATTAGATAGAATGTATATAATTTTTCGTCTTTTGCAGTTTTATGTATTTTTACGATGAATCGAGCTCGTAACTTCATAATTTAATGATCGATTGGTCGATTAAATTTCTAATATTCCTAGAGGATTTTATTTAATAATTCATGATTCGCTTTATTCAGTGTTATGAATATTTTTTTGCTTTCATTAATTCCTTTAAGCCTACGACTTTTGTCGATTCTTGCACTTGTTAGTAAAAATTTATATCATAAAAAGTATAACCATGTCTAGTTAGGTGAGTTTTGCTGGTTAAGTATGAGAAAATTTTGCTAGGAAACCAGATTTTCTGTGATAGGCTTATTCTTGTTGGCAATGAGGGAACTGGAAGAGCCGAACCCTTATCTATCAACACCGTAATCTCCACCACCCACTCAACTATCCCAGCTCGGCGATTTATTACAAGTAAGTTGGAATGACTGAACGACTGCCAATGAAGGCCATCTTTCCACGAAAAATAAGTTTTTTTAAAAATATTTTGTTATCCTTCTCATTGTTAAGCAGTCAAGAAGAAATTTATATTCCTGAACAGTTCTTGCACAGTTTCTTTCGTTTTAACCATTACTAATTGCCATCTAGGCTTTTGATCGATAAATAATTGTGGTGACCTATCTTTTTTCAAATGTTGAAATCGAGATGGCACCCTAGTCTATATTCAGGATAACTTCTTTCGTATGAAATCGTTGCGTTGTTCTATTCTTTCTTAAAAGTTCAAAGAGAATAAAGCCATTAGTATTTGAAATTTGTATGATTTGTATTTTCTTAAGACAGCAATATAATTCTTGTCGAATACGGTCATTAATTTGTTTATAAGATAGGCTACAATCAAGAAAATTTACCATCCTGAAATCCAACAGTTCTCCTCCGTAATACTTTTGACTTTCTGAAAGCAATCAAAATGATATTTAAAATATGGTTGTTGACGCGAAAAAAACGCCAAATTTTCATTACACAAGTTGATTAATTATACTATTAATCAAATGAATATTATACAAAATTTATAAAATTTTTTAATAAATGTTATCATCAACTTCTCCTTCTTTTTATGAACATTCACCATTTCTGATTTGGCTAACGCCAATGACTGCGTGGACGAAAGCCTTTCGCCATAGAGTCACTTAAAAATAGAAATGCAAGTGGGCCCCAGCATTCTCTGGAATTCACTTTATATAATCTTTATATAACATAACTTTGGTCAAATGGCAATGATCGAACACATGACGCTTGAATTCATCATATAACATAACATACTACTTAGTCTTTCTACCTTCTTATTTTTCCCCATTTTCCCCAAAATTATCATACCCCATTTGTGGTAGCATTGACATAAAAAAAAGCTACTAAATTATAATTCATTTAATGACGAAATTTGCTCTTATTTTCAATTTAGGAGACCGGTAACTTTCGAAGCTGACGATAATTTTAAACTACCAATGACTGCAACAACCGATGCAATATTACCATGCGAGAAAGGAGATGTGGAGAAACCGATTATGATTGATGATTTTGTAGTGTTATTTTTAAATATTTCGCAGTAAATAATAGAAATAAAACTTATTGCTTTTCATAGCCCGAAATTTTATTGCTTTTATCTTTTTTATCCAGAATTAACGTTTTTGTGATTTTAGCCTATGAGAGAACAACGATTAAGTTTTATTAGCACATCAACTGGTTACAGCTCGACGAGGAGCAGTCTCAGGAGCTCTGATATAGGCGATGATTATCATTTATCTCATGAAGTTGTAACCTCAAAAAAATTATTATCGTTTGTCTCTCATTATATTAATTTATTAACTGAACATCTATAAATAAGTTTTTTAAGTTTTTTGACAGAAATTTTGACCTAGATTCCTTAATTGTTATTGCTATTTTTACTGAACATCAGTGCTGCGGTGCATTTTTGTAGATGTTTCTTATAGTCGTGAATCGTCATTATCTGAAGCACGTCGACTCAAAATTCTGAAATTTTCGAATTGCAATATATCGCAGTTGGATCGAATCGCTATGGAATTACTGGAGACAGAACGTTGTTATGTGAATGATCTCAATGATGTTATTCAAGTAATTTTTGACTGCTATTTTATACCCAAAAAATTAGTTGATTAGAATTGATTTTTGATTGTGGTGATACATTAATGAATAATGTAGTCTCATAAGAATAGCGAGGATGTTAAATTTGAATATATTTTACTAAAATTCGAGAACAAATCGGTGTCGGAACGTTTCTGCAAAACACTTTAAGAAGCTTTAAGAAAGTAAGGTATTTATACCTTTTGAAGTGGCAGCTTCCTGTGCATTTGATGGGTTAAATTAAGTACAGTGTTATTTTCCACAATGTCTGTCTATTATATATGCAGGGCTATCTCAATTTTTTCGTTAACCATCGTGATGAATTCCGAATGACAATTGACGATGTTTCGAGTACTTTCGGCTGTATAGAGCGTATTTTTCTTTTCAACAAATGTTTCTACCATCAACTTGATGCTGCACTATTGAATGTTGTCCAGGTTTTTTAATTCTTGACGCTTTAAAAGATGGCTAATAACTGAGAAGTTGCTGCTTTTTTATACCTTCTATTTTGACTTTAATCACTTTTTCTTTGGCATTTCTAACAAGCCATTTGAACTCTGAAGCTGAAATTCTTTGAATTCCTCTATGTGCTTATCAGCTAAAGCGTTATCTTATTATCATCTTCACCGATATGCTAGATTACGCAAACAATAAAATTATCTCAGATGGCTAAATGTTTCATCGATAACGCGAGTGGTTTCAAAGACTATGTAACTTATTGCACGAACTATCAAAGGTATGTCTTTACAGGCATTCTTTATGCATTTAAGATTTTATAGCTGCTGCCTTTTGTATGGACATCATATTTCCGCTTTTCTTGCTCCCCACTTTTATTTTTGCTAATGAAATGTATGAGTTGGGAGTTTACTCTTTTGAGAAGCATATTAATACGGCTGGATTTAAAATTTAAAATTTAAAATTTTGTTGTGCCGATTATACCAATTAAATTAAAGTATAGATTATACCAATTAAAATGTTTAATTTTTTTGCTTTTTTTTTCAAGCTGAAGTGTAAAGGAGAATATATAAAGATTTAGCCAGGTTTTTTTTTTGTTTTTAGTTTTTAAAATTGATTGATTAATTTCATATCAATTTGTTTGAAGGATGATTGAGACTTTGACGGAATTCATGAAAAACGGTGCAATCACTGAGACTCTGGCATTGAGGCAGTCAGTTCTTGGGCATTCACTTCCACTAAGCGCTTATCTTCTAAAACCGGTTCAACGAATTCTCAAATATCATCTTTTCATGGAAAATATTCTTAAGCACTCGGTTGACAATAAAAATATATCAGATGCAGATATAGCAGTTATTCGTCAAGCAATGGATCAAATGACAGCACAAGCAGAAAAAATTAATGAAGAGAAAAAAAGAGTTGAACATTATGAGCGAGTTCGTGAATTACAAAATGTTCTTCAACGATGGGGTCTTGATGAAAAGCAAGACTTGTCAAAATACGGAGATTTACTTCTTGAAGGTCTTTTTAAAATAGCTGGCTCAAAAACCAATCGTCTATTATTCCTTTTTGAAGAAATGCTTTTAATCGTCAAAGAGCGCAGTGGTGTTTTGATTTGCAAAGATTATATTATGGTGAGCTTTTCTTCTCATTTCTTTGGACCATCGTTTAATGCGAATAATTTTGTCCGGGGGGTCATATATGTCCTTATTATTAATATAGTCTAATCTTCTATCATCCTGCTCAATGATTATTGCTGCCTTGACTCAGGAAAATCCGACGGAACTTTATGCCGTACTATAGATTAATATAATTTCAAATAATTAAAGATTAATTATTCAAGTCTACAGGCGGCTACTAAATTTTGGTGAAATGATCTGAAAAGGTGGCAATAATTTAGATTTTTTTTCAGTGCTCAAATTTAATGCTAAATGAATCGATCAGCTCTGATCCTCTAGCATTCCAAGTGTTATCATTTGACAATCCAAAAATTCATTATATTTTTCTTGTAAGTTTCCATCAATCATATATTAATGTTCGAAATATTCAACTTCTTCACATAGAAACATTTGTGGATAATTTTAAAAAAAAATTAAAAGTGAATTGCAAGGAGTGATTTTCATCTCTGCTATGTTACTGAACTATACCTGTGATTATATTAGAATATCACTTTAAGGCTTGTAATCCGGAGCAGAAAAGGCGTTGGATGAAAGAACTGAAGCGAATGATGTTGGATCATTATACAGTCGAAATTCCTGAACGAGCTAAATTGTTGGTGCTTAGTGTTGATAATGGTCCTAAACAATACAATAGTCCAGAAGAATCAGGTTCGTATATTTTCTGCGAATGGCATATTTCCGAATTTCAAAAATGAGGAAGAATAAGCGAAAATGGGGTGCATAAATTTACATAAATTTTTTAATGATATTTCATATTAAAAAAAAATCTGCAGTCAAGTGAAAAATTCATTATGAACAACCAGTTTTTTTTGTTTTTGATAACTCTGGCCATATAAATAATGGATCTGAATTCATGAAATCTATTATTTAAGGGTTTTTAGGAAACATTAATTTATTATTTAATTATTTCATTATTTAAGTTTTTTCAGGAAGCGATATTAATTTCAAAAACAGGAAGAAAATTCCAAAATATTTAGAGAAGCGTCGCAAAAGTATCGAAGCAAGTTCAATAACAAAACGATCAAATTGGTCTTCCACTGACCTCAAAAATTCGAATAATAAACTTTTGAGAGCGGTGAAATTTTTAATAAAACTTATTGGCATGAAATTTCATTCAAGCATTTTTGTTCAATAAGCTGACTATGGACAACAAATTGATTTAGTAATGGATGAAAATAATTCAGAAAATGAACCTGTTTAATGAAGATGAAAATGAAAATCAATTAGGAATATAATTAAAGTGCACAAAGTTTTTTTGCACTTTTTTTAGTCTTCCGTTGGTAATTTGGTGGCGAAAGTTGGTGCAAGTATGGTTTATCAACAAAAAAAGGCTGATTTGGTCAGATGTACATGCAATGATGAAAATGTTTTACATGTGCGTCTTGTTTTTTTAGATATCTTGTTAATTTTGTATTTTTTAATTCTTCAAAATTTTGTTTTTTTGAAATATTTGAAATGTTTATAAAAGAAATCTTTTTTTCATCCCCTGTAGGTGGCGAGAATCATCCTCAATCTCCGGTGTTTTACGTTCCTGGAATCTATTGGAACCACTTTTCTGGTTTAGGGAATCTTAGTATTGTAATTATCAATGGGATTATTTTGGCCTTTACTTTCCACATTTCTAGTTTCTCATTCTCTTCTTTTCTTCTTCTAACAGCTCTCACCATTACTGGTTAGGCTGGCTCCAACGTCTACAAGGATAAGACGCTTCCAAACGGTGCGGTCTGATGCCATAGTATGTCGATAGTAATAGAAGCCATTCCTTTTTCCATCGTCTAAGTCCATATATTGCTGGCCCTCCCGTTCAAAATCTTTCTTGACCGTATCAGTCCAGGTCTTGATTGGCCCACCTCGCTTTTGGTGCCAACCATCACACGGAAAATAACGAAATATGCGCCAACTATCAACCTGTGGTGGACGACGAAGAATGTGCTCTAACCACCGAAGGCGTCGCTTTGTGACAATATTAATTATTAATGCGAGTGGTATTTGAGCGAAGATGGATACAATCATGTGCGATTTTATCCGCTCGACGGATCTGTAAAATGTACCTTAGCCAAGAGTGGTCAAAGGCAGATAACTTCTTAATATCTTTCACTCTCATTGGCCATGTCTCAGTGGATCGAAGGTATTTAAAATCAGGCAGGGCACTTCCTCGATCGGCAATGAATTTACAAAAAGAGGCATTTTATCAGCTTCTTGTACATTAGACGAAAAGACTTCATTAACCCTGAGTCCTATTTTTGCTGCTGTTTCTAACACGTTATTTAGCATTACTTGCATTTTGTCATAGCTATCAGCAAAAAGGACTACATCATCAGCGTATTCAAGATGATACGATGCGATACGATGCTCTGGACTAATCCGGACACCTCTTGCCGAAAAGCAGTGTCCATTATCCAGTCTATTGCATAGTTGAATATTGTGGGGGAAAGGACGCAGCCCTGATACCTGTTCTTATTTCGAAGAAATCTGTCAGCTCCCCATATACACAGACCTGCGCCGACGTGCGCTCATAAAATGCCTTTATGAGTCGAATGATCTTCTCTGGAACACCGTCACATTCCATCACCCTTCAAAGCGCTCTATCAATTGAATCAAAGGCAGCCGCAAAGTCGATGAAACACGTGATAGTGGGTTACAAATATCTAAAGCATTGTTCCAACACCATTCTTAACGTGAATGTCTGGTCAGTACAACCGCGCCCTGGTCTGAATCCAGCTTTATTAGGGCGCATCCTGCTGTTTCGTACTTCCATAAGTCTGTTGAATAAAAGGGAAGCAAAAATTTTCGGTGAGATATCTAGTAGGCTGATTCCTCGATAATTTTCGCCTTATGTCCCATTATCTTTCTTGAGAATTGGTTTGCTCCAATCATCTGGTAATATCTCTTTTTCTCATATCAGAGAGTACATTTGTTGAAGGTGTATTATGAAGGACGATGGACAACATTTAAAGAGTTCAGCCCGAAGACCATCTTATCCCGGAGTCTTGTTAACTTTAAGCTTATGGATAACGGAAATTATTTCTTCTTCTGTCGGGGATCGCAGTTGCAAGCAGCGAACATATCAGTTATATCAGGGGCAACAGATGGCGCTTCATGGTTAAGTGGCCTCAAAGAATTCCTTCCATCTTATGAGGCGATCCTTAATATTCCTGACTGGCATGCCATTGCTGTCTCTTACCATTTTACTGATCGTTCCCCGAGTCATAATTGCTTTATGAAGAAGGCAGAATAGTTTCCCCATCTGGTAGTCAGGATCGTGCTTTGGCAAGTTTTTCAGACAGTTGTTGCTTCCGATACCCAACTAGCACGCCTCCTACTAGTGTGCCCTAGCGTGGGAGTGGCTAACTTTCGGAAACATTCCTTTAGTTTGGACCAGTATTCATTTGCCGTTCCAGAAAAGTCATTGATATTTGTATCACTGAGATGCCCCAATAATTCAGTTTGAAATGCGCTCACTGTCCACGAATTTTTTAGTTTGAAATAGTTTAAGGATCTTGGGGGATGCTGTTTTCTGCGAGTTGTCAGTTTTATGCGGATCTTGGCTCGAACCGTAACAGTTCCTTTTTCAGTTACTATTTATCTTTCCTTCTTAACCTTCTTTCCTAACGTTCCTATAACTTGGTATTGCTATATTTATCACCAATGCAATGCTGATTTCTATTCTTGACTACTTTCACGATGTCTGGTTGATTGGCCAAAACTTATCTGATTCCCATTCTTCCATCTGGTCTTGGGAGGTACTAAGCCCTATACTGAACAGATATTCCTGTTAACAATGCCATCTCTTTTTTAAATACTTGCCACTAGATGTTGGATAGTTTCTGAGTCTTATTTGTTGCGGTAGATCTTTGCTTCGATAAATTTGGTGATTAGCTCATGTGCTGCTATGTTCAATGCCTTAATGCCTTCTAGTGCAGTCCTTTTTCCAGTGACTGGTAGGGTTTCCCAGTACCAGCTACCACAGCTATCTGTCGATGTCCATCCTTTGGTTCCATCTTGCTGATATATTTGAATTTCGTTCAAGACATAATAGTTTGGGTGTAGGTCTTGGGTTAGAAATTTCCATGCATTGTGAAGAGTTCTGGCATCAGTCTTTATGTTAGTTGGGCAGGACGTATATGTTTTGTTCTTCCCATTGAACTGTTAGCAGGACTTTGATTTATCTTATTATTTGGTGGTACTTAGCTATGGTATCCTCGTTATGATTGCCATGATTGGCTGGGATTGGAATCAAAATGATATTATTGTCATTTTACCCTCGCCACTCGCTTTACCTTAAGCACTTTACTTTTGGGGCGCCAGATTTATATTTATTAATATTCGAATAAAAAGAAAAATAAGAATATAATATTCGCATCAAACATCTGGATCTTCATAACTGTTTTTTAGCCATGCATCTCCAAATCTATGCCAGTTGCCAGTTTGAATCGAACAATCAATGTAAACAAAGATTCTTCATCGTCGAATCATTTTTCACCATTCTCAAACTTGTTTTCAAAACGTAAGGTTCAGGACGAGTCGCGAATCAGATTCACGAAGAAGAACAGTGTTTTTCTTCCTTCTACACCATCGTCCACTTCAGTATGATTCATTAATTTCCGTATGATCACAAGAGATTAATCGTTTGTTTTCCATTGTGTTTTACCAATCTGTTTTTCATTATTTAGGAATTCAATAATATTAAGTGGCATTTTCAGAATGTTGTCGAGGGGACTTCACATGCTACTATTTTTCAGTCGAAAAACGATGGGGGCCATCGAAACACTGGGTATTTTTTCTATCTCATTTCGAATATTGGGTCAGTTTGATTTTCTACTATTTTTTGCTAACATGTGAGGTAATATAACAAATAAGATGTCTTCCTTCCTGTCCTTTGATGGAATTTTATTTATTTTATATTTTGAACGCAAATTCAAATACTGTATTAATTCCTTAATTACGAATCAGTTCGTTGCAGCTATTTCTGTAAGGACGAAGAGTTACTGAATGTGCCCTCTTCCGATTGTCAATTGGAGTCAACACAATTGTTACGAGACAACAATTGTATGAAATATCTAAATAGTGACAAAAATATTATCGAAATGTATGAGGTATGTTATTACATCTCTAAAATTTATTCTAAATTTCATTTGTTCATAGATCACTTACATGATATGGAGAATCAAATCTGGATTGGCCTTGGTTGAAATAGTATCACTACTTGATCTTTTCATCATGAAAAGCGCATTTTAAGCCATCATTTCTATTTGGCTGGCTATATTGGCTATCAAATTAAGACCCCTTTCCCAGGGAGTCTTCTGGAATAGAGTTAGTAATATAGTTATCTAAGTCCGCTGAATTTCCTTTTATTGACAGATTTATCTCCACTAAGAAATCGGGAGCAATCGATTCTATGACGGCAAGATTTTGGCCAAAGTACCATCGTCTATTTAACCATGCCATGCTCGATTAAAGACGTCAATCCCTAACTGTGATGCTTAAAAATAGCTGTCTTGAGAGAAAAGCCTTCATTTGCATATCTATACCAGTATGAGGAATGTCTAATTAGAAATACTTTACTTTTTGCGATTCCAGAAGCACCATCATTTCAATTAATATGGGGTAGCCTTATTAAGATGATTATATCAAAATAAACATCTTTATATATGTTTTATTGCAACTGATGATTTTGTTATACAGAAATGCATGAAATATGCGAAATGTTTGAATATTTGCCACGATCCCACTATGTTTTCGGATGAGCGAAATTGTAAATTTTGGCAGCAAACCGTTGATAATCGTCTAAAGGCCCTTGTTAATGGATTATCATACAGTATTTTTTAATCAGAATTTTTTGACTTATTTTTTCGATTTTGCCTGTATTGAAAATGACGAGCTAATCTTGAGTATTCAAGAAGCATTCATGAAGCAGTGAGAGAACCTTTCATATTGTTTATTATGCTTAATTATGTGGATTTTGAAGACTAAGTAAATGATTAATTCTACTTTTTTTTTCGAAATTCTTAAACTCTTTTCAAGAATTATTCTAAATTTAGAACATATTCATACATATTTTCAAGAAAAAAACGAATGTTTCTGGTCGAACTCGGATATGTGCCATCGGTCGAAATCTGTTGGAAAATTAGATGACTTAACAATTCATTCATTAGAATCAAATGTTAATAATAGTTTTTTTGATAAATCGCTCAATTCCCCGATTTTTTGCGATCATAAAATACATTCTGTTCACACCAATATTCCACGTGAAAGCAGTTCTAGTGATGAAATTACCTTTGCTGGTGCGCTTAGCTTATATTTTTTATAACAATTATATGCGTTGTTCTTCCTTATTTTACCTAATTCATGTTTTTTTTTTCAGCATAGCTGCTGTGCTTACTAAAGAATATTAAAACGAATTGACTTCTTTGTCATTTGCCTAAAATTTTGTACAAACAATTTAAAAACTTTTCTTTCTAAATTTTCTGAATATTTCTGTAGAATAGGAGAAAATACGCATGCATTCACAATTGTAGAGCAATATAAAGATTGAAATAATTTATTTGCAGTAGAAGATTCTGATGCATTTTTAAATGGGTTGATAGCGAGTAAAACTAAAGAAGAAAAAGCAATATATTCGCCTTATTGTAAGACTCAGGTAGATGAAGATAACGATGAACTTCCGCATACGGTCTTCTTGACTGATTCGCCTCTTATTTGCAATAGGTACAAATGAAGATTCAAAAAACCAAAATTTTCTTGTTTAAGCATTATTATATATTTTTTTTAATTTAACAAAAAACAACCTGGAAAAACCAAGCACCATTGCCTATGAGAATAGCGTAAAGACATATGAGGGTAGAGTGATAAAACACAGTCGAAATATTAATGATTAATTGGCCATTAACTATTTTCAAACGACAGGAAGAATAAATAAAAAAATAAAAAAAAGAAAAGCATGATAGAAGCAATGTGGAACCGGAATTAATCGTATCCAATTTTCTTAAAGTTGGATGCGGACGGAGCTAACACTACATTCCTAATGCCTACTGAAGAATTTTCCAGGAATCGATCAAAAATAGCTCAAAATGTTTACCATAGAAGGCGTTCGTCACAAGTTGCGGAACAAGTTTGGCGACTTCGTCAGAAACAATTAATGGAAAAGTTTGTGGATGAGGTAGGTCGCCTAAGAGTGATTTCGATAAAGAGTGATGTATATTTTATTTATTTATAGTGATGATTTCCTTTTCGAATTGATTTTAGTTCTTCATTCTCACAAATTTGGAACAATTTTATTAAGATTTGTGTTTGTGCGTAATCAATGAGCAATGTTTATCATATATATTTAATATGATAATACGTCTGATAAGTAAATCATAAGAAAAATTTAGGAAATAGGAGCAGAACGAGTAAATTCGTATAAAACAAATTGCACTCAGATCAATCGAAAATTTTCAAGTGAGTCATCGTTCTTACCGAGGTGGGATTCACTTTCTATATTCCATATATATATATCTTTTTTAAGGATTCATATTCACATATTTACTATAAGTTCATTATTATTCAGATTGCTAAAATCATTATTTTAGTTGGAACACCGCCCACGAAAATTTGGATTTTATGAAAAATGCTTTTAATAATGGATTTTAGACAAAGAACGGTTGGCAAGAATGGACCAAACGTCCATGAAACCGGTGTTCGGGACTGAAATTATGGAAGTTTTAGGTAAATTCCAAGAAAGATTTTGAAAAATTTACCTTATTTTATTCTGTCTCTCAGTACTGTAAAGATAAAATATTTCGAATTCGCGTTTAAAATTTTCGATGTATGCTACCTTAACGAATAAGATCGGAGTTGAAATGAAGCACGCGAAACATCGTCTGCCGGAATTGAAAAAAGAGCCGAAAACGCCTCCATCAGAGGTTCAGCCAATCAGCCAAATCCAGGCTTCTTCCTGAAATCCCTTCAATTGCGAGTTTTATGCGAAGCAGTAGTGGAGATGAATTATATTCGTATTGATTGGCAAATGTCTGCATTGCTTACAATTTTGTTTAGCATAATCAAAGATATCGCGCCCATTATTGAAAAGACTCGAATTGCGATGAGAATGTAAACAAATTTTTAAATTTTCTGCCTTTGTAATCTATGATGTTCACATAAAACACTGACCAAAGTCCATGTTTATTTCATTTTCAACTGTAATAATAAATGATTCGCTCAAAATTACTTCGAAAACAGCGAATAGATTACAAATAGCGAGCGAAAAATAAGAAAAGTTTAAAAAGTTAATCAGTTAGCTTATCATTTCTGGTTTGACTCGCCGCTCTGGCCGTTACTAGGATGGGACATTTCGGCTGAAGAGTCACCGCAGATAGACGTGCTGGTGAGTTGCCAGCACCACTGGAGAAATCAATAATATTAATGCGATTATCATATTATAAAACACGAAATTAGTTCAAATTGCAGGAGTGGAAATATTATTGCATTTAGCCCGACTAAAAGTAAATAAAACTTATTTTATTTAGATTCGGGTTGAGCCGAAGAAAATTTATATTCGCGTTAAGCTGAATTATTCGCAGTTGGAATGCGACTTTTAAAATTGCCTATCGTTTCGCATTTCCCCATTTTGCATAAATTTCCCTATTTTCTATGCTTTCTCCTTCCCGAAAAAATTTTTCATTTGTGGTATACTCGGTTTTCTTATTGGAACATTGTTTGTCTTATAATTTGCTAAGCTTTAAAGTTTTTTGGGCAATAATTCGCAAATTTGAGCTTTTCGAAATTATTTCTGAACATAAAAATCTGTGGATGAAAGTGAAATTTGAAAATAAATTTTGAAAGTCGGCAGTGGAAAAGACGAAATGAAATTGAGTGGCTACTGATTATGTTCAACCATTCCACTTCTGACTTAATTGGCAGTTTTTTGATTCGTGAAATTCTGGAAAATATTTTTGCACTACAATTTTCATATAGTTATAAATGTAAAATTAATTTAAGTAGCCGCTGTTATAAATAAATAATTATCATCGCTGCAGTATTTTAATTAACGATCATTGACCATATCGGTATGAGGACATGGAATCAATAATGATGAAGGCTTTCAGGCTTATATGCTTTCACGCATTTTTTTTGCAGCACTCGTCATTTCTGGTCACTCCACTGATTATTTGCGTGAGATACTCGCACCAAAGATAGGATACGAATGAGTCCTTAAGCACCAGCAGTCCGTGTTTTCATTGAAAAGTTTACATCTGTCATGGACAAATGCCGAACCATATTACTTGAAATGATAATCTGAGTAGTGCATCATGCGGCTGTACTGCCAACGCTTGTATATTAATGTTTTAGTAATGAGAAATTTCTGTGCTGATCTAAAGTGTCATGCAACTCACATGGTTTAAATGTTCTTTTGCGGTAGAGATGTGCTTTCTTTGAGGCGCTAAACGCGAATTGGCTCAAGTACTGCGATTTTCTGCCTATTATACTGATAATCTCTTGTTTAGTTGCTTGCTATGTTTATATTATTATTGTTTCTCAGATGAAGGAAAAACCGAATGTTAGGAGACATTACTGATTTTGCTTGCTAAATGTCTCTCTCACTTCAACGTAATTCCAAAAGCATGAGATATCGTGGCAGTATTGTCAACAAGTGTGATGGGTGGTCTATGATTATTTTATAAAATGGTGGTATAGGTTATCGATTCAGTATGGGATAGATCTTTGGTGCTTTTGCAAAGGTGTTCAACTGCAGATTTAGAATTCACCGACACCGGATACTACTTCTCGATTTCTTACTTGACAACTACAGTGCAAACGAATTTTTAGTTTTCACATACCTTCTTCAAGTGTCGAGAAATTTTTCGCCTCTTTTGGCGCTTTTAATTTTTCGCAAATTACGTCTGGAACAAATTTTTTCTGTTAAAAAATGTGTATAAGTCATATGAAGTCTTCAAAATATCGAATTTTTCATAGATTTTTAGCGTAAAAGTTTTAATCTTTATCTTAATCCTACTTGTATTTAGCTATTACGTTCTTCTATAGTCCTATCCACATACAAATATTTTTTTTCTATGGAATTAGTTAAATCACTTAATCTCATGCTAAAACGATCGTATTTTTAAGTTTTTCAGGAATAACAGATTTTTCCATTTTAAATATCCTAAAATTAATCAACACAAACTAGTGGCGATTCTCAATTGACGTTCCGCGACACTGTGTTTTGCGAAATCCAGGCATTGTTCTTAGGTAACATGCCATAGTATACTAGTGCACAAGAATTTCTTAGGTTAAATTACATAGCGATTATGAAAATGGTAAAATTTATCTGTTATATCTGTTATACTTCATTAATTATTTATGCGTCATGCATCAGGTCTATCTACCAAAGAAATCAATGTAATTTTCTGAATTTCAGAAAGAGTTGTCAGCTGCGATACCAGAAAGTTGAAATTTGAAAACGTTGAAAAGATAAGCGCATTTCTTGCTCATTGCTTGTTGAGATATTCTCTATTACAATTCATTTCCTTCTTTAAATAGTTCCTTAGCAGCTTATTCTGTTCATTCACTCTTGTGATGTGAGTTCATAAATGAGATATTGCGGTTATTTACACGAATCGATCCATAAATTATTGGCATACGGCGTAATCATAGTCCACAAACAGCAATAGCTGAGCGCGTGCGTCATCAAATTTCTGCTTGTTCTTCGACGAATTGGCCAGTTGTAGATTTTTTATGGATTTAAATTGCGCCAAATATCCAATGTCCAGACGGCATTTTCCTTCACATTTTCCTGTTTTCTTCTTTTACGATTTATTCACACTAAAATTAATTTTACATTTTAATTTTTTCCCTTTTTTTCTGTTGTTAAAATGACGTATCGATTGTTATTTTTTAAAATTTTCTATATATAATAAACTAAATTTTCTATATATTTTCTATACTGATCGTATTTCTCAGTGGCAAAAAATTTTCTCGAGAAAATTGGCCCATGCCTTGTAAAAACTCGTTAAGCGGTCTGAGTTTCGGTTTGCTTGTTATCACCATTATCACCACAGTCACCGCCATCACCATCATCGTTATCATCTTCATTATGTATTAACAACTGATTGAATTTGCAGTATTTTTATTTTTATCGATTGAATGATGGATCTATCCAACGTTTTTTTATATGAAAATTAAGCAATTTACCTTATTTTTAAAGATACTTTTTTTTTACTTTACGTTTATACCCTTTATTCACTTTTATTCACTTTATTTATTATAGTTAATTTAGAAAATTCCTTCTTTTATAACAATAAATTTAATAATTTCAGTAATAAAAATGAAAGGAAATAATGAAAAGCTTGTAAACAGGTATAAATTCATTAATGAATAGGAAGTTTATTATATATTTGTTGACAAGAAAATATTTTGGTGGACGTCAACTTGAAGTACTAGTAAACTCTTAACCATCTGCTCTACGATCCACTATTGCTGATTGTTATTTTCCATTTTTCCTATTATTTTTCGGCCACTGAAATAGTTACACAGTTACATTTAGCAAATTTAATTTATTAGCAGTCATTTGAAGCCCTGTAAATCATCTTCGAAATTCAAGTATTTAAATTTTATTTTTTGATCCTTTAATAATGGTCAGCATTCTATTTCTTGTTAGACTAGCTCTGCTGGTTATAATTACCGTTAGAAACTTTTGTTAGTGAGCCAATTGCTGACAGAAATATGCATTGCACAGTACCACCCGAATATTTGTCCTCGAACATGTTTTATGTTTTCTGTTTCATTTTGCACAAAACTTAAATTTTTATTCATCTAAATACTCTTGTACTGTTGGCCAGTATTTTTAGCAATTTTTTTTCTAATTGATTCTTAATAATTATTCTAGCTAAGCTCATCATTTTTAATTTAATTAATTTAGCTAGCTCCACTGACTATTAGGGTAAGATCGCCCTTTTCAATGAATTTTCAATGAATTAGTTATACAGATGAAGACACAGGTGAATTTCAAGCACCAACCGGACTTCGCAGGCTTCATGACAGATTTTCTGCTCAATGGATTAGCATAGTGTTGCCTTAATGCCTTAGCCGAAGCTGAGCACCACTCTATCATCACTCATAATTTAAAATAAAAAGCGCTTTTGTATTTATTCTGCATTTTATAAAACTTCTAACCATTCTTTGAAACTCCTTTTGCCGATAAAAAAAAACCATTTAAAATTGTGTCTGACTCATTTGGTGTCCAGAAAACGATCACAAATACCTAAAATATTTGATTTATGTCTGTCTAAAATGCTTGATTTCTGAATTCAAATTTGAATTTATGTGTCTCGATTAAAAGCAATAAGAAGTGGAAGTAGCCTTGCGAACAGAAGTGGAAAGGGTTAAACAAAAACATAAGTTGGAATTATGGAAGATGTTCGGAGATTTATGTCTGTACTTTAGACTTACTTCATCGATCTTTATCGAAATCAATGCAAAAAAAAATCACTTCATAAAACGTTAAATACAATGTTAATTGATGAAATTGCCAATGGATATTTTACTGGATGAATTCGTCTGAGTTTTTTTTTGGAAAAAATGCTTTTTCTGCGGACATTTACAAATTCATTAAAATATCGAGGTTAGTAAATTCTTTGATTACGATTTTCTTGCTTTTAAATCGAACATCATATGAATTAGGCAAACTTTAATTGAAGTCGACAACCATCACAGGCAAATCTTGTTGGAAATTTTTCTTTTTCTTCTTCCAGCCACACACATCATTTCTAGTTTAGCTGGCATAAATGACTGCAAGAGCGAGACACTTTCGCCACGGAGTCAGTTAGAAGTACGAGTGGATATCCAACAGCCAATCGCTATTGTTGGAAAGTAGAAGTTATGACAAGTCGATCATCGCTAGGTTTCGAACATTAGCAGTTTCTTGTTAAAATGAGTTGTTTTCAATTATGGCAATGGATAATAAATAAGAGCGTACAAGCAATTATAATTGAACACTTTTTTGTCTCATCGAAAATGAAAATAAAATGAACATTAAACGATATTAATGAATTTTTTTTTTTGTAAATCTTTAACAGTCACAGTTAAATATGGCTGTGAGTTTAGTTCAACAGTTCTTATTTTGTTATTTATTACTGTTCTAATAGCATTTAGCATTTCTAGTTTAGCGTTTGGCTGGCTCCGCTGATTGTAAGAATGGGAAATCTTTCGCCAGAGAGTCATATGGGAATAGAAATGATTACCTCCGAGATTTCATTTTCAATGGCTGGTTGATTGTCGTCACAGGAGTTTGTAATGATTCAATCGAAGAGCATATCACCCAAACCTATGTTCTCTTAAAATCTTAATCTTCCTAAATCGAATCCTAAATAAGAATTTATAAAGAATAAGTATAAGTGAAAAATAATGGAAAATAGTGGAAAAAATACCAAATATCAATTTCACTTAATAAAGGACAAAGAAAGAGCTGGCGAACAAGCGATGACAAATGGCGTTTAAGACGAAATAAATGAAAAATCAAATTATCTAATGTTGTTCTTCCTTTAATTGTATAAATAGTGTTCACCGAGTTCCACCGGCTGTCAGTACGGTCAGAAATTTCTGCTGGAGAGTTACTTGGCGATAGAAGTACAGATGGGTCGTTTGTTTGCTTTTATAAATATATATATATATATATATACCAATTCTTGCTTTCTTCAAAATCCATTAAAATCCTAATTTCAGATGTTTTTTCAAATTTTATTTTCCAACGTTTCTTTATTTTTCTAACAAAAAATTTTAAAAATTATAAATTGAACGTGTGCGTTGTCATGTGCAATATTTTGTTTCAGCATTCATCATTATCTCAATGCCTTTCCATACTCTCGGCTTATATTTTTCTCATCTTCAGGATTTTTTTTCCTCACTTTAATTATCTCATCGAACAATTGTTTTCATTAAAATAAAAAACGAGGATACTTTAAAATTATTTTTGTAAAAATTCAGTGTCTATTGATCTGAAACAATTTCTACTATTTTCATTTCGAATATTTGGGTCACTGCCAATGATCTTTTAAATATTCGTTTTTTTTTGATCTTGATGAATTCTCAATTTCGGACATTATTTTCTTCGAAAAAATACTTCGCTTTAACTTCTTTTATTTCAATTTTTTGCTTTTTTCAATGAAATAGTGAACGAAATCAGTTTTTTAGATTGTTTGAATTGGAAAAATTACATTTTGAAAATTTCAAACAAAATTTTTTAAATTTTCTCTGAAATGTTCACTTTAAAGTAAATAAGTGAGTTAGCGTGTTAGCTCTCAGCTCTTCTGGTTAGGATGACTTCGTCAGCTATTAGCACGATGAGGATTTCCTTTGATGATGGAAGTACAGTTCTCTAGCACCACTAGATTTTTTAATGATCAGTTATTGCTGGTGCAGATAGGCTCCAAACCTTGGCTTTCAACTGTACATAGAAAATGGTTCATAGAAAAATGAAAATAATGGATTTAATTTTTCATTGTTTTTAAACATATTATGTGGAAAACAGCTTCCATTTGTTGCTCGTTTTCTGTTATATTCTGCATATATGCATCGTACAAATTCAAAGCCTTTTTTTCTAAGAATCGAATATTCAAAAAAAGGCCTTTTCCTTTTAAACTAAGAGTAGTTTGTGAAAAAAATCTGAAGGCCCATCGATCATTAGCCGTTGGTTGTCTCGAACCAAAAAAAATGAAAAGTGCACGTGATCCGAATATTTATCAGTTTGTAACGAATATTAAGAGGTAGAAATTATTGTAGAAATATTTTTAATACAGTTTATGGCTTATTCTTTTATAAATGAAAATCAACTATACTAAATGGCAAATCAGTCAGCTTCCACTTTTGTTTGGCTCTACCGAAGCTTTTTACCTCATTTAGTGAGTAGTCGCGACATCAGAAGCTTCATCCGACTGGGCTGGCTTTTATCATGCCAATATATATCTTTTTTTTCTGGTGTCATCTGCTTATTATCGTGTGAACCTGTCGGTCCTTTTTACACCAAGCCACCACGCTTCTTTTGGTTGATGAAAGGCTGCCTTATCAATTCTTCGTCGATTGATCTTTGATAACGGCTAATGGTTGATAAAATAAATTGTTAATTCAAATCCAAACTCCATAGAAGCACTTGCTTTCGCTGTTTGACGACATTGTAACCAAATGAAAGCTTGGTGCACCGTATTTTAATCTAACATTTATAAGAAATGAAGGAATGAGAAATTTTTGATATATTCTGACTTCTCAATAAAAGGAGATAAAAAACCCCGCTGAAAAATTCAAAAAGGCATCGAGATGCCCAATTGTAGCTTTATATATTCTTCATTTGGCGACGCTGTCTAAACATCAGAGGCATGTTAATCGATTGTTATTCTGCTTTTATGATGGTGAGCATTGCAGGCTCGATTTGCTATCTCTTTGCCAGGATTAAATTTTATTAAAAGTGAAATCAAATTGCTCTTGGGAATCTTTACGCCTATTTCTAGGTGAAGTGGAATTCTCCAGAAATAATGAGTACTTTTAGTGTTATATTATGTTTAGTTCAATCGAACTGTGAATACTAGAAAAATTTCAGTAATACTGATGTTCAACCAAACGTTGCCTCAGATAAAATTCTTGATCTAGGGAAAAGGAGGATATATTTCTGTGGAAAAAGGCAGCTAATACCAGTCATTTAGTTCAGTTTATATATGAAAAAATTATTCCTCAAAACTTTCACCTCTCCCTTTCCTAGTGGGAGGGATTTTAGTTGAACAGCAAGGTGTACCTTTTGCACTTCTGCACTTATGGCCGGATGCATCACAAGTGCTCTTTCTAGTTACCGGTTAGTTAAGACTTATCTTCCGCTTATCCATCGCATTCTATTCCACTGGTAAATTTCCCTTCAATAACATGTTGAAAGAAAACTATTTACCTTCCAACTCCTTTCTTTTTGAGTTACTTCATTCCTTCGTCCTTTTAATATTCAGGCAAACCTGTTTTTATTGTTGCACTTGGTCATTAATTACTGTATCAAAGAAATTTTCCTCTCTATCGCTTTTCTTTTTCCTCATTTTTTGCAATTTTAATTCTTTTATCCCATCTTTCGTCATTCATGCGTTCATTTTCATGCCGATTTGAGTTATTTTTCTCTTCTGCATTTACATTTTAAATAATTAAATCAATTATTTAATTAAATATAGTACGCATTCAAATGAGAGCGCAGAATAGTTAAGTGGTTATTGCTCACATTATCGTCTTAAGCATTAAGGTTCATATTCTACCTTAAGCATAAATAAATCTGAATTCTTAAAAAAAAAATTCTTGCTGTTGGAGATCCATGCAGAACAGCGGACCTATCCAGAAATGATGAGAGCTAACCATTTACATTTATATATTTAAATGTAAATTTATTGAAATGTGAATTTTTAAAAACTTGGTAGAAAGAATTAGGGAAAATTTCGGATTTAAAATGGTCATTTTGATCAATGACGATAATTTTAATCGGAACAATTTTTTCTCAATAATTTTTCAATTATTTTTATGGCGTGTCGAGAAATTGTTAAAGAATTGAAAAAATTTCGGATTTTATCGAATTTAAAAAGATGGTTTTGCTTAGCAAGAAAAATTACGATTCAGAAATTTTTTTTGTTATGAAGGTTTTTTTTCAATGAAAATAAATTTTTTTTTTCAGTTTTCATATACTATAAATAAAGTTTTTATTTTTTTATATAACTTATTGATAATGATCATTTTTCGAATTGTGTGTTGGTTAGTTATCTGAGGAAGTGTGTACTTAATGCTGACTAGCCATCTCTAATAGCTCAGCTGATCGTTAATACGGTTAGAAATTTTTGCCATTGAAACACTTGGCGGTGGAAATAGAGTAGTTTGTTAGCACCACATGTATTTTATAATGACTCCTCAGATAGGATCCGAACTCTTTGAGTCATTATCCACTCGATCATCTAAGGAGGAATGTACAATTGACTAAAAATAGATGAAAATGAAATTCAAGCGATTTAATACTACATTAGGTATACCAGAATCGTTATTGTCTAGCACCATTTCTTGCTTGAACTGCTCGATTAATCTTTTCGTCAAGCAGCCACTTGGAAATGGAAGTACTGATATAAACTGTGCATATAATGTAACTTTTCTTAAATGTTTCATTTTGGTTTGATAATTTTTTGATTTGGTTTGATTGGCTTTGCTTTCATCTTTTTTTTATATGAATTTTTTTTTCTTTTGGTGATTTCTTCTGCTGAAGAACGTCTTTTCTAATTATAAACTTAGATATGTTCTTGGAATTGTCTTCCGATTTACTTTAAGTGGTCATATTTTAAAATAAACTGCTGAAAATTGAGGCCTGTGTAAAGCAAGTGGTCAGCGCTCACCATTTCTGGTTGCCCTACATGCTGAAAAATCTTTGCCAGTGAATAGCATAGGCGTGTCAATAGCATACCTGTCGAAGAAAGGGGGCTTGAAACAATAGTCTGAACACCCACACGGCTATCCTGTTATCCTTTATTGTGAAATTTCAGTTTTTGCCAAATTGATAGAATCAATTGGAATTTACAATTTGAGATGATCGTAGCTGCAACTTTAGGTGCATTTTTTTTTAAAGTAATTGAAATCGGCAGGAATTATTATGAAAAAGGATTTTTCGAGATTCGTGGGGCGCCTTGAATATGGCAAATATTTGTACTACAAACTACAGTGAAAATTCGGTTTTTATAAAAATCGATTCGAGTTATTTGGACGAAAAATTTGCGTTGATCTATGGTCGTGTTAAATGCTTTTTGAAGTGCGAGCAAGCGACGGAAGAGGATGGAAATGGAGGAAAAGAATAAATCTATATAAAACGAGTTACAGCGATGGTCAAACTTGTTTTTTGCATTCAGACTGTTGGGCTATAATGAATCGATAGCAAATATAGCAAAAAAACTTATAGTAAGGTAAATAGATAGGTAGTTTGTTAGTTTCCACGTAGCCGGCTACCAATTTCCAGGTAGCTGGCCACCTAGTTAGCTCAAAAAGTGAACGAAACGGATGCGCTTCTTATGGAGCAGAGGAATGAGAAATTTTTCTTTCGTGGCCATTTTTTTGTACTGCCTTTTTCTTCAGTAATATTCTTTGGATAATTGTTTCAAATACTCTAAATTATTATCCTACTAGTCGCATAGAAGATGGCATTGCCGAACAACGTATACACCATAGCCGTGCGTTGCTTGTGACCAATGTGTAAATAGTTCTACCACAGTGACTCTTCAGGGATGAGCCTAACCAGCAATATTTAATGCTAATTACTGCGTAAAATATAGCCTTCAGTTCAGTTCAGTCATATATCGTGCAAGAAAATGAAATAGCAAAATGGTTGAGAAATAGCGATAAGCCAAGAAAAAAAATTTATATATCTTTAATCAGCAAATATAAGCGTGAAAAATTATAACTAAATTGAACTTTTAAGTTGAATTAAAAGCAGAAAAAATTAAGTTTTTTCATATGAAAAGTGTTTGAAGCATGGAGTAAGTTAATGATTGTGCAATTCTATTTCATGCTTCGTGCGCTTGATTGATTGCTGTTTTCGATTAATAGCAATGGCAATGTTCTTCATTAAATGCGCATCATTAGTAATTAGAATTGCCTTCGTATTTTTCTCAAATTTTATGCCAGAACATTGTGGATTATGGATCTTCCTTGAAATTTCTAATCTAAAATTTCTAATTGAAATGAATTGCTAAAAGACCAAATTACTCGCAATGATAATCGAATTTCCGTACTGTACACTGATCATTAATAGTTGTACTTCAGTGGGAAGATATTTATCTATAATAATGGCCTTTATGTTTTTGTCCAAATTTTGGGTTGTTCTTCGCAGAGGCCTTATCTTTACTTTACTGGATCCAACTTTTTTATATACCTCTTGTTATTTTCCTCTCTTTTTATACTCCTTAATAATCTAAGAAGTCCCACTTCTTCCCATTTCTTAGTATTCTTTGAATTTTACCCGAAATTGTAAGTTCTTCCTTTATAAAACTAGGTGCTTTTAATGCTAAAAATTTAATATCATTGATTCTGCAAAAAGTTTTTTTAAAATTGAACTGCATATTTTTTATTTTTAAATATCACCGCACATTTTAGAAAAAGAGGTCTATATAATATTATAATCTATATTATAATATTATAAATTATAATCTATATTTGTGGCTTTATTTTCTGGATTTTTATGTTTGTATTAATCGAGATTCATCAGGTGATGTTTGCTTTTTTTAACTACCTTGGCTACTATCTATCTACCTTGGTTACCTTGGCTACCTTGGCTAAGGACTTAACGTCTTGTTCATTTATATCTCTTATTTTTTTTTTGAAAAGGTTCTATTTGGTAAATTTCGGGAATAAATGGATAAATTATTAAAACAGTAAGTAATCATTTTTTGCTAGTTTCTTTACTGAGGAGGATATCAAGAAGTTATCTATCTTTGACCACTCTTGTCTAAGGTACATATCACGGATTCGCCAAGTGGATAAAATATCACAAGATCGCATCCATCTTCGTTCAAATACCACTTGCATAAATAATGTTATCACAGAGCGCCACCTTCGCTGCTCAGGGCACATTCTTCGTCGTCCACCACAGGTTGATAGTTGGCGCATATTTCGTTATTTGCCGTGTGATGGTTGACACCAAAAGCGAGGTGGGCTAATCAAGACCTGGACTGATACGGTCAAGAAAGATTTTGAACGGGAGGGCCAGCAATATATGGACTTAGACGATGGAAAAAGGAATGGCTTCTATTACTATCGACATACTATGGCATCAGACCGCACCGTTTGGAAGCGTCTTATCCTTGTAGACGTTGGAGCCAGCCTAACCAGTAATGGTAAGAGCTGTTAGAAGAAGAAGAAGAAGTTTCGTTACCGAATCAGTTGCAAAATTTCATTAGAAAGTTCTACATGATTCTATGATTTTTTCGTTCTATATGAAGCCAACCTTCGCAAGCATATGATCTTTATTTTAATCGATGTTCTCTTGTCGTTATTCTGGTGTTTCGATTTAGAGAAAGATAACTTTCTGAACTTTTTTCGGTTATTTTGAACAGTATCCATTAACTATCTTGATTCTAATTCCAAGGCATCATTAGTCTATCTTTTTTCCATCTTCTTTTCCATGTTTTAGTCCTATGTTCCGTGAGGCAGAAGAGACGAGTGGATGTTGCTGAGATTATTGTTTCAAGCATCAGAAGAAAATATCTGTCGTCAAAAAAAGCGCTACAATCACCAATCGGCGAAAATTTTTCCTCAGCCAATGGAGCTACCAAAAATGAACCTTCACTAACTACTTTTAATTTATTAACAATTAACTTTTTATTTTTTAATTTCTATATTCGCCAATTACTTATCAATTTTGTCAGTTTTCATGGTTATTGTAAAATTCAAATCGATCTATTAATATGATTCTTCATTTTGAATAAAAACTCGATTATTTTTCATTTTAATATTTTCGTTGTCTTTAATATTCAGAGTGGCTAGTTCCTCAGCGGCATGAATGAACCGCCAAACAGGTCTATGTGATAATAATAAAACCAGCATTAGACTATCAATTTTGTCAGTTTTCATGGTTATTGTATCGCTTAATTTTAAATAAGCAAATTTTGAGAAATACTAGACCGATCTAAAATTCGATAAGCTTAGGTTAATTAGAAATATTAATGATGCCTTCCTATCGATTTAAGTTTTTCTTAGTTTTTATTGTAGCTGTACATGTTTTTTGCCACAACGTTTCCTATCTTCAGAGTTTTTGATATCACCAGATCACGAAAATCCAGTCGCCAATTCTTTCTTTTTATTATCTGTTTCTCTTCACTGAATTTTATTATTTTGTGCTTTATGAGAATTCTCATCGACAATAAATAGACTTTAATAAAATTGTTTTTTTGTCTAACTAAATACACGATTTGTGTCCTACTAAAAGACGGAGTCTTAAAGCTGATTCTTACTCGACAGAAATAATAATCTCTTTAGATTTATTTGTGAGTATATAAATTTTTCTTTATAATAAAAACATTTTCCTATAATATGAATTAAAGCATTTCTTTTGATATTAAATTTTTTTGCCATAAATAATAACTGGTTAGCGTTAACCAGGTAGGATTTGCAGTAGCCGAACAAGGTTTCTTGCCATTTCTATAGGTTTGTTTTCCTGATTACCTTTTGGTAATCCACAATGGTTATCCATGAATGATGGATGATGTTTATGGTCGATAGATATGATTATTCATGGTATGCTTCACTTCAAATGTTAATTAATTTATTCATACATGGTTTAAAATTGTATCTCATTAATTTTAATTCTTTGGGCCAACCCAAATTCACTATCATATAAATCAAATTGAAAGAATTGTCTTTCTTTCAGTTTTCATTGATTCTGTAAGTTTTATATAGTTGATTGGATTGGTCAAACATCATCGGTTGAGAGTAGTTATGAAAAGAAATTCGGATGGGAATTCACCTATTAGAATCAAAGTTCAGAAATGTTGAGCGTGCTTACCTTTATACAAGCTATATGATGTAGTTGCTAGGAATTTGACCTCTGAAGTGATTTGATGCATACTGGTGGGTTTCGGTAAAATTGAGCTAAAAAGCCCATTATGAAAATAAATATATTGAATTTAAAGATGAGTCGATTATGAGAAATACTGGTGGAGACTGATAAAAATTAGTTTTTGAGAAGAAATAATGGCTGATAAAGAATGACAGAAAGAACGAATCGTCGAACAGAATATAAATGTAGTTTTATGCACACTCAGTGGTCCCTGATTATCTCTTGCGTCAGTGAACCTTTCTTATCATAATTTATTTCTTTATCATTAGCAAGTTTTACTACGCTTAAATGAAATTTTTGATAATTAAGACTGATAGCATAATTCGATATAAAAGAAGATATAATTTTGCATATTTTTATAAATCACAGAAATTGCTACGAAATTGTCAAATCGAGTTCTTCACTTATTCATCTCCATTACTTTTTTTTTCGGTAATATGTTGAAGGATTAGCAAAAAGAAAAAAGCCATATTTGCACAATATTTGCTTGTTGCAAAATCAGTTCAATTTCACGGACTTTGGCTGAAATTCTTTGTTGTAGAATTGTCCCTCGTTCCTCAACATATCTTAAAAATGAATTTAAAAGACCAAAATTTTTACTAGTCGTCAATTAATATTATCGCAAAAGTAAAATAAAATTATGATTTTATACTATTTTTAATCTGCATTCTCCATTTGTATTCTTAAGCGTATGGTAATTTCTCCTAATTATAATAGTTTACCTGAATTTATTCATAGGATATTCATTTGAATTTTAAATTGTTTACGATTTTCTCAAATTCCTTTGTTAGTCACAACGTAGAACAAATTGCTTTTGCGCATGTAGTGGATAGTAGATCGACATGCATCATGAAATAAGTAAAACATAAGTGGTTAGCATTCACCATTTCCGACAAATCTCGCTCCACAGACTATTGATGGGTTGGAAACTTTAGCCAAAGAGTCACGTAGAACGTAATGTCGATTTTTAATAACGCTTAAAACGATAATCTAACCAGTATACATTATGCTAAATGTATATAGACTTTAAAAATCTCTAAAAATAGATAGTTATTATTTTAAAACCGAATCGATATGTATGGAACTTGATAAGTCGAAAATAAGATTTTTCGCTTTGCTTTTTTTTAGTTTTTTGACCTTTTTAAAGAAAATTCCCCGGAATTTTTTTCTTTTCTCTCGTTGCAGACATTACCGTGTTTTGAATCTTACATTAGTTGCATCTAGTTTTTTGTGTGAGAATGATGTGGAACCGGTCTGCAAATTAGTTAATGCTGACCGGTGTTGAGCGTAAATTTATTAAATTCCCATGCTTTCATAGCCATATATTGTTATCGTCTTCTGTCTAGACTCATTGTTGGTCTGTTAAATGTTTAATAGAATTCTAAAACCAAGGTAATCAATTGAATCCTAATAGCTAAAACTGAAATAAAATAGGGAAATACGAAAGAGATTAATAATAATCGCCTTAATTGTTGTTGCTGTGGCTGATCACGCTCGTCGAAGTTAATTAAAGGTGAAATAAGGATTAACAGCAAGCCAATATGAAATTTCTCTCTTTATTTTTCAAATTTTTTTTTGGAGAATTTCTCAGATCTTTTATGAATTTCCTGCCTTTTAAAATTATTATTGCAATTTTGCTAAAAAAAAGTAAAGCGTAAAACTTTGAAGGTAATAAAGCAATAAATTCTTTGTAATTTTTATAGCTATAAGCCAGAATAAAAATTGTGGGACAACGCTGGTCATTTGGCATGGTTGCTTCCATGTGCATCGATTGTTCGATTCTCTGGCACTGACAGGAATAAACCTGTCGTCATCAAAAATTCCACGTGGTTTTGGCGAGCCACTCGCACCTTAATCGCCAAATGACTTCTAGGAAAAAACCATGACTAACCATGCTAAAAGCCAGTGACACTAATCTAATTAGAAATGGTGGATTTATTTAATAAACCTTCTTGTTACAAACTTAGTGATCTTTAATATGCGATAAAGATAAAGTTTCATGCAAGCGTCGGGTGAATTCAACGTTATTGATGGCAACAATCATAGCAAATGATAAAACAATATGCTTATCAACATTTTATAGCTTTTTATTTAATTTTTACTTTGGGTTGTATTTATAAGAATTACAGATTAATTTATAAGGAATTTGTTTTTTTTTGTCATGATTAATGTTCGATGTTAGTATCCATCACAGTAATTAAGTGGAAAATGTAAAAAGTCATATGTTTTTTCTTATCAGTGTGGGCTCTGAAATCTCATTTTTGCATATTTCTTCCCAAATTTTTCTGCAAATATATTTATATTTATTTAAAATCATTAATTTTTGTTGTTTTTTATGAAATCTAATTTCCAAATGAGTGGAACTGAGGACCTATCAGTTCTAGCTTTAAGTGACCTGGCATCATTGACTTTCATTTTAATAGTGAGTTAAGCCAATCAAATCAAAAATAGCGTATGTTTTAAGAAGAAAAACTGTATCAAATGTATTCGATTATTCGAAAAGTTTCAAAAGATTATATTAGAATTTATATAAAGTCTTAAGTTTTTATGTCTGATATATTTATTTAAATGGGTTGTTATCAGAAGACAATGCAATAAATTTCTGATATGAAACGTTCGTTTTGAATTGATAACTCTTCAAAAAAGAAAAAAATTTGCAACTAAACGAATGAAAAATACGCATTATTCCAACTGCAAAGAATTCTATGAAAAATTTTTAAAAATTTTATCATTTCAATACGACCGAAAACTATTTTAGTCGTATTAAATATATAAATAACGAATAATGGAACAACGAGCAAGATGAACGAAAACCTGGCTAAAAATTTCGAACTTCCTTTGTTATTGTTATTACTATTATTATTATTGTTTTTGCTCATAAAAACAAAATATATTGATAGCACAACACACTTATTTACATATTTTGGCCATTCACCACAATAGCAATGAAATGATATGTTAATATTCATGCAAAAACATTTATCCACTCCATCCATTCAAATATCCAAACCATCCATCTATCCTTTCATCATTTAAAAAATTTTTGTTCATCCACCCTAAATGTTGTTGATAGATAGTATTAATCGTTTCACTGTAATTTTACTGCTTACTGCTTTTTACTCTCTATTTTTTGATTATCGAAACGATTATCGAAGCGATTTTAGCTAGAATTTTAAAAAAATTAATCGTTTTTTTCGTGAATCTAGGATTTTTATCGGAAATCGTATTTGAAGCTTTTAACTGAAATTTATCAAATTTTTTTCTATTAATTAAGGAAACGATTAGTATTCACCATTTCGGGTTAGGCTAGATCGACTAACTGTTAGTATGATTAGAAATTTTAGCTGTGGATTGGAGATAGAAATACATTTCTTATATACGTGAAAGCGAAAAATCATTTCACTTGGTATTACAATAAATGGCAACTTAGTTCGAGCAGAATACAATACAAAAGAATATTATACACACATAAATCACGATCATAAATTGGAGCAGCAATATTGTGAAATAGGTTGGGCAGAATCTCGCCTTCAGGAATTTTTACTGGATATCAACTATATTAACAAACTAATAATAGTAATAGAAGCGATAAATTATACAAATGATTTGATTTCTTTAATCTTAGGTCTGTGACGCGAAATTATGAAAAAAGAGTAAGGTAATAATTGCATCGAAAAATTCTAGAGGTAGAATGGCATGAACGCGATGCCATTCATTGACAGAGGTGATGGAGTGAATTTAAAATTTGTCTGAATTGTCATCAGCTTGTATTTGCAACTATGGAAACTGTGAATTGGTAAAGCATTAACTTGTTTATAGCTTAATAAACTAATAAAATTTGTAAATACTTTAGCAAATCCTGGAGACGAAAATTTTGGAAAATATCCCAGGAAGGGGCATTAATGAAATTTATGAGAACGAGTCTCACGAAGAACAGCGACTAAACTTTACAAAAATTACAATATCGATATTTACGAGGTAACTGCGATGCGATCGAAAATTTTTCTGGAAAGAATTATAATTCTACTTATAATTCTAATAATATGTAGTTCGAATAAATACATTTATAAAAGCAGTCCGAGTAACTGATTAAGTGGTTTTTCGCTCGTTTAGGTTCACTCCACTGGCTATTAGTAAGATGAGACAATTTTACCTCAGAGGGTGGAAGTGCAGATGGATCTATGATAACACAAAAATTAATTAAATGGCAATTTCATCTCTGCGAGGAGTAGAAATCGAATCAGAATGCGGGATATGATAATCTAAGCAGTGGCCTATTATACTCATCTATACTTGTGGTAATTTAAAATTATTTTTTTCTAAATGAATTTATTTGCCCCTTCATTACTTTAATAAAATTTAAAACGCTTTAAAATATCGTCATCTTTCTGTTATTTTTGTAAATCATGATTGGTTCCACCCAGGTGATGCTTATAACTCACCTGCCAAAATTTATCTAATTCGACCAACCAGCAGAGCTACCCTAATCAGCACTCCTAGAAAAAATTAGCTCAACCAAACCTTTTGTGTACTTTTTTTCCTTTATCTCGCTTCACAGCTGCAGTAATTTTTTTCGTTACCACCATATTTTTATTGCTCTGATGAAATTATAGATGAATTTCTTTTGAATTTCTTTTGTTAATAGATCACGTACAGCGAACAATAGTGTAGTATAAAATTGGTAATAACTGAATAGTTACAAAAATAATTATGCCTGAAATAATGAAGTGGTCAATGAAAGTAGCAAAAGCGATGGATTGTTCTAGGAAATCAATGATCCATATTATTTTGCATAAATGATTGTTTTTCTTGTCAAAAACAAATCAAATTCAGATTATTAACAGAAAAAAGTTTCCTCTTAACGAATTTTTATTGAACGTTAATAAATGTTTAACTATTGGCTGAAAATTAAATTTACTTCAGATAAAATTAAAATTACTAAAATCACTAAAATTACTTCAGATTCATTCAATTGTGAACGATTGAAATGTAAGGTTCATCAGTTGCTTTGCTGTTAAAAATTGCCTTATCAGGGCGTTCCATTTTTTTATGTTCTGTTTTCCTGAAAGCCTTTTCGAAAGTCTAATGTTAATCGTATTTTTTGTTCTTATGGCTACCATTTTTCGTTTATGAGTCTCATGTCGCTGGCTGGTCTATTTATCCAATTTATACTTTTACTTTCTACTATTTATTTTTTTACGTGTGCATTCTAAAAAAGACTAAAATTATCACTATTTTAACTGCTTACCATTCTAGACAATGGGTTAAAAGCTACTAACCTATTAGTCCTCAAGTTACTAATAACGAGTAATAGCAAAACCTGAAAAATTTTTCGCTTTAAAGAAACTCCGGATTTTATTTGACAAATCTTTGGGATTCAGTCATACATAATATTACGAAATTTAAAATATTTTTTTTTCGGTAAATTTCGGTGCTCTAGATTGCAAGTGATGCTGGAGACCGAACCGTGTTTTTATGCCTAAATGTCTACATCTACATAGTAAAGATTCTTGATAGGAGGTGAAGGCAGCCAAACTAGAAATGGCGAGTTTAGAAGTGATGTCCATTGGCTTATACGATATTATTTGTTCATATGTGGATAAATGTGAACTATGAATATTTATTATTTTATGCTTATTTAACTATTAAATATTACGGAATACAAAAAAATTTTATCATTTACAATATTTTTGCATTCGATAGGCACATAACGTTGATCTATGCGATAATAATTGCTATGGGGCATTTAGCAATGAAAAAAACAAATTAAATGGAAAACCGGCTTGCTCTCCACTCAGGCAATTTCCTGATTTCCAATTTTGTTAAAATTACCAATAACTTGTTTTTATTTCACTGGTCTATTTTTTTCTTAAATCTTCGATTTAATCTAGACCGCATTTCATTCTAAGCATATTATAGACTTCTATGCTTTTAGTTAGCTCGGCTTAGGAAAATCTCCTCACCCCTCAAAGAAAACAACATAAAAGAATAATGATGAAGCTGTTCTTCGAAACTGTCTTCGAAGCACGATAATCACAATTTTCAGGTCCATCGAGGTCTTGACTAGATCTTCCTACTTCATTCATTCGTTTTTTCAATCACCTTATCCCTTTTGCAGAAAATTTTTGTAAATTTTCTTTTTTCAATCTTTTAATTGATAGATTCAGGGTCTGCAACTAGAGATTCACTTGTACTTCTTCCTTCAAACGGCTCTTTAACGAAAATGCTGTACCCAGCTAATAGCCCGTCCTACCAGAAGTATAAAAAGTGGACTATGGAACAACAGCAAAGAATTGCTAGAATATTTCGTGTCGTAACTCTTATGCATATATACCTGCAAAGCATTCGCTTTTATGCTTTATAAATCACTTAAAATATTTTTTCTTAGCGTCATTTCGATTTTCTTAGCAACATCGTCCGCCACTTAGCAGTTGATCTCATATAGCATATATATAACCGTATATGTATATATAGTTGTGGAAGGCTGAGCAATTGTTACTCAGATTATCGTCTCGAGTGTTAAGGCTGGGATCCTGTCTCTGATATGGAAAACTCATTTAAATAGCATAATAGTGCTAGGGGTCTATGTTTATTTCCATTTCTGGGTAAATCACTGCTAAAAATTTCTCGAGTTACTAATAGCCGATAGAGTAGTCTGATCAGAAGTGATATGCTAATCAGTTTTTCTTAATATCGTTCGGATTTCTATTCCAAGTTATTCTAAATCAAAATTTGCCGTTTTGTTGGGTGTTTTTACATATTATCCGGAATAGCGCAGTTAATGTTTGTGTTATAGTAATGTTGATTTGATGCTTTTATAAAATAATCACCATTGAACGGTGTTGTCGACATCATCATCGTCGTCATTCTGTTTGATGATCCTGCTTAATATTACTTTTTTTATTATCATTTTTGCCCAACATCATCATCGCCTTATTGATTTTCAGTAAGAATGCAAAGGAGTATTACTTTAGAGACGAACTGTAGTGATTTGATTTATTTCAACAAAAAATACTCTTTCATCTCAGATTGATTATTAAAAAAAATTTTTTTCGATGCGATACTTATATTTAATTGTAAATTTACAAGTTTGTCTGGCAAAGCCTAGAAAATAACTTCAATCTATAATGAATAATTTAATGTTTTCTGGAATTTCTGGAAGACAAGTAATGAAAAAAAGGATTTGGCAAATATAAAATATGAAATTCGAATAACAACCATCAACTATCAACAGTGCTAAAATTTGATAGAAGCTTTGAGAGAAAAAAAGTTAAAAAAATCATTGTCACTTTTCTACTGGAGATTGATTGCCTATATTCGCAATTTTAACATTTTTTTGGCTCATTTTTCTGAATTTGTGTTGTGATATGTCTAGCAACATTATAAAAATATTGTCAAGCTTAAAGTCTTAAAAAAAAGGAAGCAAAAGGTTTATAAGCGGCTTATCCGGACATTTACGATCTCTCAAATATCTCTCAAGTTTGTTCTTTCTTGAGTTTCTCGTCAAAAATTATTGTTTGCTCTTTATTGAGATGCTTTTTCCTTTCAATTTTTCCAGTTCAGATTCACATCATTTGTGATCATTTTTCCAAGTCTTACCAGTCGATAAGTTGTCGAATTGTCGAAAAAGTGCATCTTCTTTTACCTTCCATCAACTGAGATTATTCGCTTCATTATTTCTATTATAATTAAATATAATAGTTATCATTATTATTATTATTATTATTATTATTGTTGTCACTATTATTGTTAATATTATTATTGTTATGTATTTATTATTGTTTTAATTATTTTTATTGTCTTTATTATCGTCTAAAGTTCCATTTAATTTATGTTATAATTTTCACTTTTGTGCACGGTCATGGCGATCAAAAAGAGATACGATAGGTAAGAAAGTTGATGATCGATGATACTGGTTTCTACAGGCAATTACGGAAAAACCTTTTTTTTCTGGTTGAGCGTTGAATGTTTGTTTGAAGGGTCAGGCGGACGGGCGATAATGGCGACAAGAGTGACAGCGACGCGGACGCATTTGATTTTGTATACATTTTGCCTTCAACTGGTTTCTGTCCTGCTATTATTCAATAACAGCACACATACATACATACATATATACATACATACATACGCACATATGCGATCCGTGGACGTCCCATTGTTGAAATCACCTTGGTCTGGTCTCTTCTCCGCCCTGAATTTTCCTGTTCTTCGCATTTATATATACCGGTTGTGTGTTAACCAGATATCCCTTTAGCGCGACCATTTTCGAAGATTGCGCAATTCCGCAGATTTCACTTTTTCTCAAAAACGCGTTTCTTCCTCAAATGTTTCGCTTAATTTTTTTTTATCCTCATTATATTCAATTTTTTTATGGTATTTTTTTCATTTCGTTCATCAAAGTTTTTTGCTGGGTACGAAATTCATTCGAATTATTCCGTTTATAATGAATTTATTCTAATTAAATTTCACTCTTTTTATAGAAAAGTGCTTTTTTACAAAAATTTAAACAATTTGTAATTTTTCTAAAAAATGCGATTATTAAGAATTTTTTTGTGCCTTCTGCTTCAGCAATATTTTTTTAAAACTTTTGCTCTCTTTTGCTTGTAATTGCTTTCTCGCTGCATTGCCGTTTGCCATAGATGAAAGAGACCAAGCCATTACTGACAGTTACTGACAACGTTTTGTTTACATTGGTTTGCAATAGGTCTCAAAAAAGTAAGGTCAATCGTAGAAAAAAAAAGCGGCTTTTTTTCGCTCTTTTTTCCTTAAGTCGATTAACTGAAGTGAAGTAATGTACAGGAAAATAAAGATAAATTATTTTTATTGGTTTATTAGACAGTTGTTCTATGTTCTATAGAAATACTAAAAGATAATGCAAAATAAAGAGAGTGTTATTGTCAGCAATAATAATAGGGGTAGTGTGGCCGAGTGGTTGGCCCAGATTATCGTGTTGCGAGTAGGTGGCTCGATGACAAAAGTAAACCTATCATGAAAAAATTCTGGCATTGCTTGTAGCGTGTACTGCTGATAAACATCGCCAAACGACGCCCTGATAAACATCGCTAACCACACAGCCCTTGGAGCGAGCCTAACCAGAAATTTCGAGCGCTAACCACTTACTTACGTTTTTAACAGTGAAAACAATAGAGTTAGTCTTTAAAATTGCGGATTAAAATGCATGAAGGGTCATTCACATCAAAAAAATTTTTTTCTCTTCTCATCTGTAGTTTTTTTTCAAGCATTTATATATTTGTCTTCTATGCACTTAACTCATATTCAAGTATCGTAATGACGACCTTCAGTTAAGTTAACTTATGTTAGAGACGAATATAGGCGAGTGGTTATTGCTAAGATTATCGTCTGAAACTTCCCTTCCTTCCCTTCTCCCCTTCCTTGCTTGACAGAAAAAGTGGAATCCGGATGGTGCTGAGACGGACCTATATTTCTGTCTTCAAACTCGCTGCCAGAAATTTCTACAGCAGCCTGGATTTCTGAATTCCTATCGGCTTATGTCACTTAGTTCATTTTTCTGAGAATAAATAGCCTTAGAAAGAAACGAAAAAGAAGGCGACGAAGAATAAAATGAGTCTCGTTAAAATATTTATGCAAAGTTGTCTGCGATTTGAAAAGTTGCACTTTTAAATTTTTTAAAAAATTTCTATATTTTTGCCTGTTGAGAAGTGATTGTTGAGAAAAAGATTACTTTTTGAACATAAAGTTTTATCATTTATTGAGTGAAGTCGTAGACAATATAAATCAAAAGGCAGTCTCCAATAACTGTTTCAGTAAACGTTTCCAACACGTTGCGAAGGCAGATGGATAAATCGCGGGTTCAGTCTGCATTTTATGATTACATTGGATGAAAACATCCCTTCCGTGCATTATTTTTCCCACAAAACATTTCTGTACTCGTTTAGTTTTCTTTTATCGCTTTGTTACTTTTATTTCAAAAGAAAAGAATTTATTTAATAAGTTTTTTTTATAAAATTTATGATGTACAATTAATAATTGTTTATGAATATTACTGCTGCAGTTCCTACTCATTGAACGCAATTTTTAAGAAATAAGCGTCTCCCTTAGGCACTTCACGTTTCTCGTTTCGCTGGCTCGATTGGCCACTTAGCACGAAACTGTTTCGTTTGAGAGCCGCCGAAGTAGAAGTACAGATAAGTCTCCAGCACGTCTGCATTTCATTTTTAATCAGACCCCATTGTTCCTGAAAATTATTAGAGATTTGAATTTATTAATTGTTTTAAATTGTCCTCCTTTTGACCTCGTGCTTATCACTTTTACTCGCTCATTCAGAATGATAACACAAGTCCAAAGGTTTTATGCGACTAACGTCTTTTTAACGATCGATCAGCTCTTTATAAACATCTGTTGATCATCGTTGATTGAAGTTAGTTGTTCTGCTTATTATTATTGCTTTCATTGACCATTGGTCAGAAGGCAATTAAAACAGAATTTTTTTCTCTCTTCTTTCGTTGAACATTTTTATTAAAATTAGCTTTTTATTCATAAATTAGTTTATTCATCTAAATTGTTTTAGCATGAGTTGCAATGTTTGGTGCAATTCCACAAATCTGATGTAATTTTAGGCTCAAACGCAAAAAATACTTTTAAAATATATTTTTTATTAAACATGAAAAAACGTTTTTTTTCAATTCGGATAAATTTGTCAAAATTTCATGCTTTCTTCATATTTTCTTTATCCGAAGTTTACCTTTTTCTTCGTTAAGAGCGCTCATCATTGCTGGTTGTACTCGCTTCTCCGACTTCTTGAGTGCCAGAGAGTGTCCTTAGGTGATAGGGACACAGGTTGCCAGCATCATCCATTCTTTTAGGCAGGTCATTCTTGTCGGGAACATAACTCCAGCATCAGCGCTCCGAATTAAGCATTCAGCCGTTTTGTTGTCTTTTATTGTTTCCGTTGCCATACTTGTTCCTGACGAAGAGTGGTGCATCGATGGATTGGAACCCAAGCCTCGATCGATTCCTCGTAGCAGTTATCTTGGCACTGAACCACCGACGCGCCATTTACTATCTTATCGAATATAATTATTTCATTTATGTAACTTTGACGTCAGGTATCAGCGAATTTTTTGAACAATATGGTCATCTTCAAGGCTTTTAACAAAAAAATTCTCAGAAGAAAACTTTAGCCTAACTTAAGTGATAAAGACATCAATGAAATTCAAATCTTCTTGTTTTTGGCAAATTGTTTTGAAACCAACGAATTCTTCTCAGGAAAAACATTTGTCAAAATAATTTCAGAATTTTGCTTTTTGTCACCACAGCAGCTCAGTCTTCTCATCTAAGTCAGAAGGTTCACAAGTGGAGGGTGTGTGAAAATTAAACTTCAAAAAATGGCTATTTCTCCTTATAAAGATTTCCGTTGCTTTTCGAAAGCGAATCAAAGGGTCTGTTGTAATTATAGCAAAATTCCACCAGTTTTCCAACATTCCTGGAAACCTCTCTATACCTCTCTTCAATAACTTCACTTAATTTTTCCATTTTTCGAGCAGTTCTAGCTCTGTTTGTCCTTGAGCAGTATAACATCATTAAGGGAATGGTTTGGAACATATAAAGCACCGAAAAAAATTGTTGTTCTTCAAGGATTCAGCTCAAAATTTATCATCCAACTCTTTTGCCCTGGGTGATCTTAAAATGCTATGCCTTTCAGTCTCAAATGTTAATGTGGCTAAAATATTTTCGCTAGTTAATGAGGTGGAGGCTAAAAAACAATCAAAAATGAACACAATTCTATTCAATTGATCCACGACTTCAAATTTGGTTTATCTCAAAGAATGTCATGGATTTTATTCTATCGCAGGTAATTTTGAAGTATGATTCAAGCAAATTTCCTTGAATTTCAATTTTCTACTAAATTTTTTTAGCTTTTAATATATCTGCTAGTATTGTCCGTCTCAAATAATTTTATTTCATATTTCAAATAATTCTATGATCAAATACATTTAAAATTTATTATGTGTTATTTTTCAAAGGAGGCATAAATTTCTTTCACAGATTTGGTATTTTTAGTTTTTTGTTTGAGCTGAAATGGGCGAAACAATTTTTAGTGGTAAATCTGATTTTGAGAATCGTTTGGTAGACATTCACTCAAACTAGTAATGACCAATTTTCAATAATTTTCAAATATTTCATCTCAAAAATTTCAAAAAGCTTCCAAAAAAACATTTAAATTGAAATTATTTTTTGATATTAACCACAAAAATATTCAGTTGGTCATTTTTTATAGCGAAATCATGAAAAAAATTTTTTTTCTTTTTAATTTGCTCGAATGACCTTCATCAGATAAATCGAAATGGGAGAGTGGACAACAAATTTAGAGAGGAATTTTTTCGTTGACCTTCGGCTATTTTTATTTGACCATTTCTTGAATGATCTTTTTAAAAATTTTTTCTTTCTTTTTAAATTTTTATTACCTTCTAATATTGCTGATTAGGCAGTCTTCGCTGGCTACGAGGTTGAGGTATTTCTAGAACACTTGATCCGATGCCATATCTGCAAGGCACGATCCACTCCTTTTTTCATTTTCTAAGGCCATAGCTGGGCCGCCTAACAGTTCAGAGCCTTTACTGGCTGTATCAGTAATTCTATATCTATGCTGATCATTAACAACTTATTTTTTCTTGTTTTTCTGCCAGAAAATGCGATCTATTCAATTTTTTAATTTGGCATGACATTGGAATCGAAGCGAATCCGATATCCATTAGCGGTTTTAAATTTTTATAGTAACTTACATATCTCGAAAAAGATCAAAGTTATTCTGGAGGAGTGAATGAAGCCAGCCAAGCAAAAAATGATAAATGAGAAAAAATACATACCATAAATCACTGCAAATCACTGCGGACAATATATTCTAAAGAAAAGGCGAAAATGAAAGGGCTTCGTTCAGGTCCAAAATAATTTATGTATTTACCTTTTCATTTACAGTGATTACGATTTTCTCCAAGAAATTGATTATTTTATGATGAAAATCATTAAATTTATGTATATGTTAAGAAGATTGTTCAAAAAAATATTTATGTTTAACATATCATATCAAATGAAAAAATTGAAGTGGAAGAAAATCGTCGTTGCAGATCTTTAATTTTCAGTTTTTTTTGGCAAATTCCTTTAAATCCTTTTCTAAATTTATTGGTTATTTCTGATTTAAAATAATTTAATTTTAATTTGTAAAAGAATTTTTAAATTTTCATTTATTTTTATAATTTTAGCTATTGTTTTTGTTATTTGTCGAAAAAGTTTGTTGTAAATCAAACTTCTACTGCATTTAGAACTGCTCAATATTCGTTAGTCTAATTTTCTTTTTCATCCACTCACTTACTATGGTTTGGTTAACTTATTTGGGATGAAACTGTTTCGCCTGCCAGTCACTTAATGAATCGCAATATAGTGGAGACTCATTGTGCTGCACCATTTGCTCCATAAAGAAACCGTTTTCCATCTTTTTCTTTTCAATGGATTATCCGTATTTTTTGCTTTCATTCGGGAATACTGAAAAGAAAATTGAATAAAGAAAAAATTTTATGAATGCGAGATGTGTCGCTGGTTCGCTATTCTCGGAATAAACATAGCAAAATAAACAATATAAACAAAACTAATAAATTCGACGGGCGATCTTCATCCGATATTTTGCTAATTTTTTCTTTTTTTCTGTGTTTTACGAATGAAAATTTTTTTCCACGATGAAATCATTATGAATTTATTTTTTCAGCGAAAGGAATATAGATGTTTTTTTGCAGATTTGTGAAGAAGCTCGTTTGTGAATTTATAAATTTGAAGGCTATGATTGTCGAATAATCGGAATTCAAAAGGAAACTACCACTGTATATTTTTATAAAATTTGTAAATAAAACTATTTTATGTATTCTGATTATTAATATTCTATTATTGTTCAAACGAGAACAACAACAATTGATGGATTAGTTTAAAGTGATTGCAAAGATCTGTGTTAGTTTTTTTAAATTTTTACGAATTGATTAATGATAAAAAATTTGCAAAATTCATAAAGTTCCTAGCAGATCAGTCGAAAGTGTAAATATGCTGAAATGTAAGTTGAATTTTTTTAAAAAAACTTAAAAATAATAATAAAAATTTATGTAAGTAAGCATAATCAGTTATGTTGTAACAATTTTGAAAGATGAATTTTTTCCTAAAAAAATTCAGTTATTTAACGCAAGGAATTTGCTTAGGAAAAGGAATTGACATTTTTTGCTAAACCTTTGCAAATTTCAATATATTTTGCTGTTTTTTTCGGTAATTTTTTATAGTGACTAACCGCAATTTAGTTAATTATTGGTTGGCAATTCTGGTTTGTCTCATAGTTGAATATAGTTCAATCGTTAGTAGCACTCGGATTTTAATGGCAGATTTATTTTTGCCAATCGACGTGGCATTGAAATGATAACTCAAACAGTAACAATATACTAATCGGCCAGAGTGCTTTCTGACTTTTTTAAATATTGCTTTCTTTATCTTTAGCTGTAACTACTTATTTGCTACTTTTGATTGGTTTCTATTTGCAAAATAATTGAGATCTTTATTAAGTATTCGAAAATTACAAACGTTTTTTTAAATTTTTTTAACTTCCTTAAATTATATTTATTGAAAAATAGGTAATTTTTTTGGAAAATTTTCAGATGATATCTCTATAAATATCCCGGTGATTTATAATATTTTTATTTGCTGTTCATTTTTTGTGTGCCTGGTGACAAATATATTTTGGGTCCATTTTCTTTTATTTATGTTATTATACTAATGTTGGCAAAACGTTGAAAGAAAATTTTTTTTCTCAAATTAACATAAATATATATGAATAACAAAAATCAGCCGAAAATATCATCACAAGTCAATAATAATATAACGATTTTGGAACCTAAAAAGTTGGTTTTTTTCATTTTTTCTTTTTATCCATTATTTATTGTGGTTTATAGTCGAAAATATATTACTTGCTTATATTTTTACTAATGAAGTTTTGAAAAAATGATGAGTTGAAGATTTTTTAAGAAGACGAATACACATCATTTTTATAAAGGATTGAATATAATCTTCAGTATCTCATCTGTGAATAAGTGGTTAACACTCACCATTTCTGTTTAAGCTAATTAAGGTAAATTTCTGGTTGGGCTATTAGTATGGCTAGAAATCTTTGCCAGAGAATTACTCGATGATAGAGGTACAGTTGGGCCACTCGGACTTTTTAATAGCGGGTTTATTCCCATAAAGGTCAGGAAACTGAAAAGCTGAAGCTGATGCAAGTGGAAGAAATTCTCATCCTTAAAAGCTTATTTATTCAATTTCTACGCATATGAATATGTTTTGCTAAGCTATATTTATCTTTAAATTTCTTATGTTCTTATGACAAAAAGGAAAGAAAAAATTGTCCTTGAAGATGAACTAAAAAGGCTTATAAAAATAAGTTAAGAAGAGGTCGTAAACCTGCATCGAGCAAATCAAAAGAAAACACAGATGCAACGATTCCGACGATTGCTATTGGTGAAGATAAAAAAGAATTATTGGATGTTTTGTCGAATGATGTTGTTTCTCCTCATAACGATGAGACAACACGACCACATCCAGTTCAGTCGAAAAACACAATAACAATTCCTGGAAGAATTCTATCAAAAATTATTGGTGAGATCCAAAAATTCAGAAAAGATTGTTAGTAGATCCAAATTTTACTGAACTTCAATATTTGGTTGTCCTTTCTAAGTACAAACCTCTTATTTCCGCTTTTGCACTTTTCAGCTGCTAATTACCATATATGCAAGACACTGTTAATTGTGCTACGTTGTTCAATTTTTTTTTGAGAGTATTCACTATTACTGGTTAGATCCGCCCCTCTGGCTTGTCACAAATTTGCCAGAAGATGCTGGCGATGAAAATACAGGTGAATTGCCAGCATCACCTGGATTTCTTGGACAGATTTACAGGACATAGAACTTCAAACATCGGAGCTCCGAATTGAACAATAACCTACTGTGCCATTCTACTCTCCTTTGCTTTCTCCGTAATGCAATATTGCTACCCGACAAAGAGTGGTGCGTCGGCGGATTTGAACCCAAGCCTCGATTCTTAATGGTATTTATCTTGCAGCTGAGTCATCGACGCACCACGTTGTACAGTTAGTATAAATATTAGGCCAAGCATTTCAACGAAAAACGAATCAAACATTTCGTTAATGTAAATAAATATGTGGTTAGCTCTCTCTATTTCTGGTTAGACTAGTTCCGCTGGACGTTAGTACTGCTGGAAATTTTTGCCAAGGAGACACGTGGCGACAGAAGTAAGACAAATGAGACGCACCTGGATTTTTCACTGCTAGGTTTATTCCCACCGGGGATCGAACTTTTGCCATTCATATTATTTGTATAATTAATATAGTCAGGAAATTAAAATGATTAGAAGATGACGGCCATATTTTCAGAAACTCCAATGACGTCGTCGGATAGTGGTATCGATTCTTGTATTGAAGTTGATACAGAGGTGAAAGATGGGCGAGATGAACGTGATGAAGTTGCTGCTTCACCAAGTGATAGCAGTAGCGATGATGTTGTGGCAGCAACTCAAACTAGTACTCATCGGAATAATGATATAATTTTATGTGGACAGTGTAATTCTGAATTTCCCTTAGCAAGTTTACCAAACTTTATCGAACATAAAGTAAGTTTTTATATTCTTGCTTAAGTCGATACAATTTTAAAATTGTTCGCGGACTTTTTTCCGGCTGAGAAATGAGGAACTCGATTTCAGATTTCTCATTGTAAAGTTGGTTCATCGAGTGGTTTGTTAGACACAACTTCATCATCATCGAACCTTCATCATTCATATGCATTCCAATCATTTCGACAGCAAAAGTCGCCTTCATTATATAATCGAATTTCTGTAATTTTTCTTGAATAAATTTGGAACTCATAGAAATAATCTTTTCCTCGAATTTTTTATCGAAATGGGTTAGCTAGGCACTAACACTTGTTGAGAATAATCCAGTAATTAGAAATAAAATTCGCGAAATGCTTGTTTCCAGTTCCCAGTTGATTTTTTGGAGAAGCGAGAAACGGTTAGAGATGTTAAATAAGAAAAATCTAATCCAAGAATATAATATATGTAATATAATATAAAATATATGAATTTTTTACACACAAAAAAGTATAATGAAAATTTGCTCGCTGGAACTGAAAGCATTATCGTATTTATTAAAATTTCTTGCCTATTTAAATATTTAATTATTATTTGAAAACGGTTATTTAGCAAGATGCTTCTTCATCTCGTTGCCTTCAATCGACATCAGGAAACCAGAAAAATCTTCTATTAATGGAAAATTGTCAAATTTTTAAAATCGATGCCACTACTGATACTGCTGATTTAAGTAAGTCCTTTGTTTTCGAGAATATTCTTTCATTCATTTATTTACAAAAAGGAAGCAAAGTCTACAAAAATCTAAAATGTTTAATTATTATTTACTTATCACTTGATTAGTTTAATATTTTGATACATAATGGTCGGTTTTTTAGGTGTTTGATTGCAGTTGCTTCTTAGTTTCTTGAAAAATATTTTTTATTTTCTAATTCTTGAAGTGTTTAATAAAAAAAAGATTTAGTATTTGCTTTACAAAAATGTGGTGGTAGAAGTTGGATAAACATAAAGTATTAGCAAAAGTAAAAAATATTTTATTTTCAGCTTTTCCTTATTTTATACGATTTCCTCGGCGAATAATTTGACAAATAGATTTTTTTATAAAAAAACCATAAAAAGAGAGAATCTCAGTCAAATAATCATAGACAGCGATGGTGAGGTCTCTCAGAGACAATTTCTTAGAGTAAGGTGGAAAGAGTTCTTTGACATTTTAACTCAGCTACGATGCACCTGTCATCTGTTCAGGTGAATAACAAAAATTCCCCATATTGCACAGAAAAAGTGAAAAAAAAGATGATCATTAAGCGAATTTGTTTTTTATGAAAATACTTCATTTTTTTTGTTAGTATAACTGGTTATGGCTGAAAAAAAGAATGTTGTAACGATCCTTGAGAGTATAAGCGTTTTTTTGTTTCCTTTATCTTCTGGAAAGAGGTTTTTGTTGGGCAACGAAATTCTTTCAATCATTTTTCCTTATACCATTTTCTATTTCTTTTGCATCGAACAAATATAATTTTAATAAATTTTCAATTGCAAATCTATTTCTTCAACTTTTTTTTCTATTTCTTCTTTCTTGCTTGCTGCTTTGCTTGAAATTAAGAAGTTACGTGAACAAACAGTTCGTTAAATCATCCAATATTCATTTTTTAAAAAATATTCCTTAAATATGCACATTTTTTTGTTTCGAATAGCTAAAAAATATAAATTTTTATTTGGTCGACTAACAAATTTCATTCGATTTCTTCGTTCGTGATTGTTGCAAAGAATAATTTAATGAAAAGATTTTTTTCCTAAATTAATAAGATTTTTTTTCCATGGAACGAAGCTTCATTCGAATTTTTGTTAATGATTCGATTTTGCTGGGTCAATTTCATCTTTTCTTCGCTGTTTTACTGCGAAAAACAAGTATTAAGTACTGGCGAAAAAGGCGGAAAAAAAACACGGACGAAATTGCAAGTGAAATGAAATTGAAGGCCAATTTCAAGGTCTTTCAATTTTGAACGGAATAGGTCATTGGAATGTGATGATGATGGCCATGTAGTATTTAGCGATTTTCTATGGATATTTAGGGGAATAAAGAAAATTTTTTTGCAAAAAATATTTTATACATCTTGGAGTGATTTTCGATGAAATAAAGGTTTTTCAACGGATAATTATATTTTCTAAGAAATGATCAAACTAGATAGATAATTATAAATCGCTTCATGAAGATAAGTTTCAGCTTCGGTGAATTTTGTGTTTTTCAACTGTATTTTTAAAATGAAGCAAAAAAGCTTATATTCGTCTTTAAAAAGCAAGGATTTTTGTCGACTGAAGATAAAAAAATATTGCTGTAGACCCGATTAAGTTAATTCCAAAATATTAGGTAAAAAAGTAACGAAAAAGTTGAAAATCAGTTGAAAAAAAAAGCAGTTGAAAAGTCGTTTCGAAATTATTGAAAAATCATTTTTTCTGGAGAAAAGAACTCATTGATTCGTAAAAAATTTTTTTTGTTTGTGCCTCTTTGTGAAGCGTATTTTGACATCTTCTAGGTTAAGAAACCCAGATATCGCTAAAAGTTGACTGAGATGAATAAATTTGTCGCAATTTACTGGAAAAGTTGTTTTTCATATACGATTTTTTTCTTTTTTTCTTCAATTTAAAAAATTAAAATATGGGGCATTGATTTTCGGAAATACCCAAGAGGAAATTTTTTGAGGAAAAACAATGGAAGTACAATGAAAAAATATTTCGAAAACTTTTTAAAATTTTGAAAATATTCCTAAATTTTTCGGAAAAAGAGTTAGAGGCGATGAAAAAATAAAAGCCAACAAGAGGTTACACTAGCGAAATTGCAAAAAACAAAAAGAGACCACTGTGAGGTAAAAATGGAAAATGAGTTCGGTCCAGCAGTTTGTTCTCATCAGCATATATTGTCAAAAGGGTCGATGAACGGCCCCATGAAGGAGATAAAAGCATCCGTTGGCGGAGCCGGAGCCTGAAAAGAATGCTAGCAAGCCGACTGCTAGAAACTGCTTTTTTTTGCTCTCGCTCTTTCATAAGAAATTGTAAGAAATTAGTTATAAGAAATAGATTGATACCTACGAAGAAGGAAAAATATGTCCTACTTAGGTTGTTATGAATCAAGTTTCGGATCATGCTTCACGCAGATAAAATTATTGCAAAGAAATTTTGTTTAATGGAGAACATAAAGGATTGAGAAGATTTGTAATATTTTCTGCGGTACTTTTTTAGAGATAATTTTTGATAACTGTATTAATTTTCCAATAAGAAAAGCAATTCTGGCTTAGGACTATTGCGCATTTAATGAGAAACGATTTAGGTTCTGCATGAACTATAAGATTCCAAATAGATTTTCAGTTTCTACAGAAATTTGAACTACACGATTTGCTAAAAGTCATTCTGGGCAAGAGACAGCTCGTATATTGTTTTATATAAATTTTTTTTTTTTTAAATGAGGAAATTTGTTCGGATTAGGTTTGAAATGGTTATCATTTGTATCATCTTGAATGATTTTTTAAAATTTGATAAAAAATTTTTTAGCATTTTCGATTTTATTTGCGGATATTATTTCGTCTAATTTATAAAATAACTTTTTATAGTTTTTCGTACTTTTATTTCTTGACGATTCAAGAAAAAATTTTTACACATCACATATTTCATTTGGTAAATTTGTACCTTAGTATGAGTTTAAATAACAAAATATATGCCACATTAACTTAAGCATACATTATATGGGCAAATATATAAAACTTAACGAATATGTTATAGTCGTTTATTGGATGAAATGTTATGGTAATGCTAAATTGCAATAGAGAAACTTTGTAATTTTCCAAACTTTTTATGCTTAAATATCTGAATTATCATTAAGAACAATAAATGAATTGTGTTATTGAACACTTTGATTTGATGTAGACAATAAACCATTATTATTTCAATGACTTTCGTTGGTGACTTAAAGTTGGCAAAAGTTGGAAAAAGTTGGTAAGTGGTCAGTTGCTGATTAGAATTATGCCATTGTTCTTGGGTCAGAATTCGAAATTTAGACTTCTAAGAAAGTTTAATTAAATGAGTGGATTACAGTTTTTTATTTTTTATATAATCTGGAGCGTGCTTGTTAGTTTTCAAATATTATGTATTCATTGCATTTCATGGATTAAATCCTACGTTAAAGTATCATACTGAAAAAAATGAAAATGAGAGTCGTATGTTTAAATTTTCCTCTCTTCGTGATAATTTAGTTCGAGGGGATTTCCGAAGTAATTTTTGTTGATAAAATGGCAAAATAGAAGCATGTGAACGATTCTGGAGAAAACCCAGCTGTTTTTTTTTAGGATTGTTCATATGAACTGTTGAAAGAATATTTTACGAATAAAGATGTCAGTCAAAAATCCAAGCGGTGCTGGCGACGCAGCTATACTTCTGTCGTTAAGTGACTCCCTGTGCCGTACTAACAGCCAGAGGAGAGAGCCTAGCGAGAATGGCGAACATTAATACTAACCTTTTATTATTGTTTAAGATTGGATGATTATTTAGTTTTCAAAAAAATGGAAATCATGAAAAATTTATAAATTTCTTTTAATATTTCGTATTCACTGATGGATTATTTTCACAGTTTTATCATCAAATTGCTTTTTTCTTTTTTTTTAAAAAATTTTTAAAATGGCTTCTAAGCAGATTTATTTCGCTCGACTTAAATAGAGAGTGGGAGTAGAATGGCGCAGTGGATTTTCGCTGTCGTTTCGATGTGCAGATGCTGGGAGTTCTACTCCCGACATGAATAAACCTCTAAAAAAAGGTGGTGATAAGCCAGCACGTAACCAGAAATAGTGAGAGAAAAGGGAAATAAGAAGGTAGTCAAGATAGTTTGTCCTTTTGATTTTTCGTGCAAGCCTTTTAATAAAATTTTTTTAGGTTCAAGAAATACTGGTGATAGTGAATCTTTGACGTGTCAGTCATGTTTTGAAAGATGTTACGGATTTCGAAGTTTAATAAAGCATGTTTTTTTAGCTCATGGACTACGGATATGTTTAGTATGTTTAAATTTTTAAAATCCTTTTTTTAATGGAGGAATTTTTTTTTAAAAAATGGTTTTTTTTATTTCATTCATGTTCATATTTGAACATAGAAAGGTCATTGAAACGTTATCATTCAAAGGATAACAAATTGAAAGGATTGAAGTGCAGTACTTTTGAATCATTTTAAATTTTTTTCCATATTATTCACATGCAACTCTCTGATGATAGAATATTGAAAAGAATTTTATGATTTTAATACATGTCGTTCATTTATCGTTTTTTAAGGCTTATGCACGATCTGTTTGCACTGTTTTTGTTATCTTTTTACTGTTTCTAAGTAAATGAATTCTATTCTAAAAAAGTGGATAGCACCCATCTTTTCTGTACTTATTGTTAACACGATCCACTGAGCCACCGCATTATCATGTCTCGTCCTTTTTGAGGTGAGCACTTGTTTGCAGGAAGATTTATCGGAAGAGGTGTTGAAACAAAGTTCTTTACCACTGTCATCATCTACAAGTCAATCGATGCTTTTAACGACAAAATCTCTTGCGAACTGTGATCCAATTCATATCAACGCAATTAGCCCTTCAAAGACGAAACTGAATGGTCAGATGTTCTTCTTATTGTTTTATAATTCATATTTTCAAAAATGTTGAAAATAAGTTTTTAATTATCAATCTAACTAACAATTCAAATTTTATCGTATTTCAGGATCAATGAAAAGCTTACCTAGCTCTAGCAAAAGCGGTTTCAGCCTAAATGCATTTTGCATGGAACGACTTAAAGAAATAGCTGAGCAATCAGGTTTATTTCTGTACTGAAAAAATTTTTCTGAAAATGAGCATCTAGGATAATTAAATGTAAGTGTGTAAAATGTTGTTTGAAAAAATATTTGAATATTTATTAGGATATCTCAAGAAGCAATTTTTTTTCTTAAGGTGGTCCTGCTCTTGATGCAAATAATATTTTAAATCCTGATTCAACTGTTGTCAAAGTTGCAGAACAATTGAGAGAAACAGATCTGAAAAGGTTTGCAAGTAGTAATAAGAGTTAATCCATGAATGAAAAGATATTAAGCATTTTAGTGAAAATCTTGTGTAAAAATTTTTGCCAATTGTTCGGCTTCATTGTCATTTTCCTTAGATGATTGCGTTTTAGGTATAATGTTGAAAACACGGACGAAGAAACGTCTCCTCAAAACCCTTCTTCAGCTTTTTTGTTAGGAAATTCACCTACAGTGTCTGTATCCAATTCATTAGCTGCTGCATCACTTGCAGCTGCAGCTGCAGCATCTATACAACAACAGCAACAGCCTTTGCAGGTTTTTTTTGGAATGCTTCTGATAATGAACAAAATTAATAAGGTAAGGTAATTATGGAAACTATTTTCTATTAAATATTAGAAAGTTATATAAGAAATTTTCAGTCACATTTCCAATCTTAATAAATATTTAACTAATTTTTTTCAAAATATCATTTTTTAGTTTTATTTTAGAATTCATGGATGCAGTCAGGTATATCTACAGTACTTCCATTTCTTCAAAAATATTATGCGCAATTATCACTAAACAGTGCCACATCATTGTTTGGTGCGAATCCATCTGTCACATCAAGTTCCAAGGGAAGCGCTTTTAATGCCGTTGCAAAAACGCCGAGGTGTGTAATTTTTGATATTTATCATTTGTATAAATTGCATGTGGTTATGTGCTGTATTTCATTCTGAAAAAATAAATATTTATTACATATCGAAATTTGTATAAAATATTCACTTATATTAATGAAATCAGGATTTTTTGAATTTTGGTTTTTTCTAAGGCATTTTTTATTTGGGATTTTTTTTCAGTGCACCCGATGATCCATCATCGATTCTGCAGTTGGCTTCTTCGAATCCATTTGGAATAAACTTTGGTCAGTTGGATTCATCGCAAGATTCAACACAAAATCAAGAAACGAAATCACCGACATGGAATGTGATTGCTAATGGAGGCTGCAGTAAGCGTCGTCTTGCAACGAATATAGATTCTTCAACAAATTCGCCAAATTCTTTTTCACGTACAACGGTAGCTCCACCTTTATGTAAGGTAGCCAAGTTGGACTCGCAAAGTATCGACGAAGGGTAATTTTTTAAACATATAGTTGCGTAATTCATGTAATTTATAATAAATTCTCATAATATATTTTTAATTGGTAGCATTAGTTGATGTTAATTTTTTGCCCTTTGAATAAAGTGATAGGCATTAAATTGTTGGTTAGAGTCCTAGTTTTTAGCTGTAATTTTTACATAGAATGGCGCAATTTAAATTTGATTTGAATAAAAACCATAAAATTTAAGATTTCTGTGAAATACCAGCAATAAATTTAGTAAAATTTTGAATTATTTTTTTAAAATTTTTTGGAAAATGGGATGTTATTTTAGAAGGGGCCTACTTTCAGGAACGAGGATATCAATCCAGCTCAGGTAAATGTCGTTGATGATGATGAACTCGTTTTCGCCGAACCAGCCGCAAGGCGGGATGTAAATGCAAAAAAAGATCGGTGTACATTTTGTTCTAAGGTATTAATGTCGAATTTTGTTTTCTTCGTCTGCCCGGTATCCTGAATTCATCGTCCAGTTGAAAATAATTCGGGTGACACTGAATAATCTTATACATTAATATAATTTCGGCAAAACATCAAATTCAGTAAGGAATGGTTAAAAGCTTCGCTGAATCCAAATTAGTTTATAAAAATTGAAATATTTACTGGTTGTTAATAGAACGGGAAGGAAACATCAATGTTTGCCTAGTTTGTTTGTTTAACATTCAGTTTGTTGGTCATTATTTACAATTTTCAGCTTTAGAAAATTTTGAAAGAAAAAATTTAACTGAGAACGTTCTTTATTCCGTTCTGTACAGTATTTGCTTATGTCTGTTAGTTCAAGATCGTATTTTTTGGCGGATTTATTTGCTTTAGTAAGAAAGTGATTCTTCGTTGTTGTCTTTATATTTCTTTCTTACATTTTTCTTTCTTTCGGAGGGCCATTCTTTTGATTTTTTAAAGTTTTTTGAAGTTCCCTATTAGCAGTTTTTGATATTAGCAAAAAAACGTCTTAATTTCAACATAACATAATTTCAACATAATTTCTAAAAAACTGGCTCATCAATGGCTCATTTATGCGATCTCAAAAAACTGTTGTTGAAACCAGTAATAGACAGTAGGATAAATAATATAAATGGCTGACAAGGAAGGAAGAAATAATTGAAAATTTTGTTTTAAAGGTATTCACCAATCGGTCGAACCTTATTGTTCACCTAAGAAGTCATACTGGTGAGAAGCCTTACAAATGCCGTCTTTGTACTTATGCTTGTGCCCAAAGTAGCAAACTTACACGGCATATGCGAACTCACGGACAGCAAGGGAAAGTATGGCCTTCGTTTTTTTTTCATTTTTTGGTAAAATAGTTTTCTTTCTGTCTTGATCAGTGAAATGAAGTTTTATTCAGGATTTTTTCGTTTCACCAATATATTTTAAAAGAAAAATTTAAGATGTACTATGTTGCGAGTTTTTCGAGAATTTTCTTTTCATCTACCAATATTATAAAAGATGAATTCTAGGTCTGGTTTTAAAATTATGGCATATGAAGCGATACCAAGTTGCAAAAATAAATGAGAATTTCAACTTTTAACTATAAGCTGCAAGTGTAATTACGATTTGTTAACAGCTTTTTCAGGAAACGTTTCATTGTTATATCTGTAGGATGCCGTTTTCCGTACATTCTACTCTAGAAAAGCATATGCGGAAATGTGTTGTTAATAATAATCAGAATGCTCAGCAGTGCTCACCTGCAGAGTACGAAAGCGGTAAGTTTTATATTTGTTTTTTTGAGATTGACAATGCTTGAAACTTATACTAAAATTTCTAATTTTTGAACTTTATTTTTGGCAGTATCCAGTAAGATATAAGTAAGCAAGGAAATAGTCTTTTTACTCGAAATTTACGCACTTTATATATGCTGTGGACCATCCTAAATTTTTCAAACCATTGAGTCCAGATTGAAATATCACTATGCTTTGTAAAGCGAAAATACTATAAAGTTTTTTGTGTGCATGGTTATTTTTGATCAATTTCTTTAAGAAAACACTGCTAAAGACTCGCCATGTCTAGCAGATGCCAGTTCACTTCTCGCCCTTTCTAAGGTTTCTTTGAACAACGCACAATATCCCACAAATATTTCTCAAAGCAATCATCAGTTTGTGCTAAACTGGCTGCAAGTAATAAATATTGGATTTCTTGTTCTCTAAAGATTAATCAACATAGTAATTCTTCAGATTATTGCAAAAGTAACGTAATAGAAAATAATGGAACAGATATCATTTATTTGCTTATCCATTTGATCCATAAATTTTATACATATCGTTTCATTAGGCAATGAATATTGGTGTCAACAATGGATCGTTGCAGTTGGCAAATGGTTCAAAATCAGTTACTACAAATGGTCATTTGAATGATGAAGATGAGGATATGGATGAAAGTGAAGAATCAGAGACTCAACGGAGCGTTAAAAAGGTAGTAACATAAATTTTCCAACTTTTATTTCTTAAGCGTTTTTTTTTAATTTGATTATATACATATCCAAATATCACCAAAGAGTAAGGCAGATCTGGAAGGACCAACTCAGTGGGAAAAATGTGCTATAAACATTTATACTCTGCCAGTAATCAGATACGCAACTGGTTTATTGATGATCGAAGAAAAGCATGGATACTGCTGATGTGGATACCCAGGAAATTATCATAATGCACGGAAGTCCAACATTTAAAGATTGTATACTAGCAGAGAAAGAAGTGAGTGGAGCTTGGTGTCAGAATCACTATCCTGCAAGTAAACATTCAGAAATACACCAGCAAAGTGGCACCAAAGGATGTGCTATTGAGAGAATGCCTGAAGCAGCAACAGGCATTGGAGAAAGAACAAGCGGAGGAAGTGCAGTGCCAAAGTAAGATCTACATGGGGATATATTATCAATAGGTGAGGTGGAGAAATCCTACCAGTGGTTGGAAAAAGCTGGACTGAAAGACTACACAGAGACATTGATGGCAGCATAAGAACAGGTACTAAGCGCAAATTTATTGAAGCAAAGGCCTACCTCATCAGATAGGACACAAGGATGCAGATTGTGCAAAAACGTTCCAGAAATAGTTCAACGCATTATGTGAAATGCAAGCAGAAGCAACACTGACTGAAAGGCATAATCAAGTAGCGGACTTCATCTGCAGGAATATCATTATATGGCTTACCTTACTAAGACTAGGTGTGAGATCCCTCAAAAGCCGTAAAAAATAATAATACGAAGACGAAGATCCTGTGGGACTTTTCCATCTAGGCAGAGCAGATAATACTGTCAGAAATTGGCACTGATGATAGATATAGCAATAACAAATGACAGTAACGTTAGGAAGTAGGATTATGTAGAGTAGCTAGAGAAGTACTAGAGGTTGAATGCACTGGGGACTATAACCTCTAAATTAAAAAAGTGGCTCTAACAGATTCCAAGAATAATGTCAAAGATCTTTGTCCAGAAGAGCGCACTGAACCTGAGCAGAAGTCTCAGGTTCCAGGCCTCTGGTGGAGTTGAGAACGACCCATATCACCTTCAGGAGTGAAATATGTGTATATATATTAATATTAATGAATAAAATGTTCAGAATTGACTCGAGTTGGTTTGTATGAGGTTGTATGAGAACATCTGCGGTTTATCCATTAGGGAGAATTTAGGGAATTTGTCAGACAGTAGTAGTAGTTGAGTGATATGCTGTTTCTTAGATCAGCCAACATATGTTTGATTCTAAATTTGGTTCACTGATGGGATTAAATCTTTCATTAAAAGTGTAGTCCAGTTGGTGCTAGAAATCCATCTGTTTTTATCCGCAAGTATTTTTGTGGTCGAAAGCACTTTATCTTAATAGTTAGTGGATTAAATAAAACGGAAATTGTGTAATTGAAATTGGAATTGTACCATTAGAAGTAAAGAATCACATGTCTTAAAAGAATTTAATTTTTCTATTTTTTCAGGAAATTGATGCAATTCCTACATGATATACATGATATTGCCGTAATTAAACTCTTTATCTGCATAATTTAGATGGTGAATGAATTTCTAACATTAACAAATGAAAAATGGTAATTTTAAATTTCACATGCAGGTCGTTATTATCACCGAACTGCCATGAAATGCTAATTTTTTTTTCAAACAATCTTATTTATTTTCCATACTCATCTTTAGTTTATTGTAATCGCCTTGAAAATTGTTATATAATTCCTTTACACTTTAACACTGCTTTTTTTTCGGGTGGATTATTCTCCTATAAGGAAAAATGAAAAAACCATAATATTTTTTTATGTTCAAACTAGAACGATTTATCCGCTTATTTTTTTCTATGATGTTTTAATCTTGGTTATAATACAATATTTGTGCCGGGAATTAGGATTTTCAATTGCATTTTCCCTTAAGTCACTTTGGTTTCTTGATTTTAGTTCTTTTTTTCTCTTCTTCTTGATCCTTTGCCGATTCGTTTCAAAGGACGGCCTTATTCTATTTTTTTATTTTCTGGATTATTACGCTTAATAAGGCTAATCTGGAGTTTTTAATTTTTCTGTCGTGATATATTTTCTGCCTCATGTACATTATCTTTCCTCTCTTTTATTCTTATTATAGGAAGATTTTTGGAATTTGCAGCATCTATTATATATTTCGCATTTAGACAATAATCAGGATGAAGGAAAAATTTTTGAAAATAAATATTTAGTTTAATAAAAAAAGATATTCGAATTCGATATGCCTTAAATGTTTCAGCGTTTGCTGCAGTTCGCAAATCCATCTTCTGTCGATAATTGTTTTTCAGATTACTATATACATATGCATAAGCGTTAGTATTCATTATCAATTTTCTCATAATTACAAACAAATATTCTCTTTTTATTTGCTACAATCCATATTTATTTTTTACTTTCTTTTGGTTAATTGATCAACACGGGAAATGCTTATTTTTTAAAAATTTTGTTACTGTGTCATCCTTACTAGCGAAAGATTCCGTGTATATTCTAGTGTTTTCTAAAATATCGCTTTATATATTAATTTTGCCATATTGATGATAATTCGATTTTGATGAATTGGAGAGGAAGTACGTTAACAGTAACGAAATCATTTTTCAATGTATCCTTTCTATTTGTTTCGAGCAATTCTTCAAAGCAGTTCATTCACTCATTTTTTATTCGATAGATCCGATAGTTTATTTTTCCTTTGAATTTTTTTCAATTTTTTTGAACAGTTCCAAGCAGCTGTAAAGATTTTTTTCTTTATTTTATATTTTCATTCTGGTAAGACTACTTCGTGATGTCATAACCACTGGTAATTCAAATTTTCAAGTTTTTTTTGAATGTATTTTCTTCACTCGTGTATATTTGTGCGTGTAGTAGTATCGCTAGTTGCTTATTTCAAATACTTTGTATTAAGTTTCGAGTTCCCATAGAACTGAATTAGTTCTTTCTCTATATTCTACAACTTTAACGGATATGTATGAAATTTGTAATTTTCTTCGTCTTAATAAAATATGGTGTTATCTATTTTGAACATGCATAAAAGTTTGCTTTTATTTATCCTTCGCGTAGAAGCCAAAATATCAGTATATTGGAATTGGAGGGAGTTTTACAATTTTAATGGGCATTTAATAAAAAATTAAGCGAAGTGGTAATGTACCATTCGGATAAAATATCGATATTAATTTAGCATTTTATCGCCTCAACAATCGTAAATATCGAAACAGAACAAATCAAGATTAACTGATGTATAACTGTCAATGTTGCTATAAAAAAAGCCTTATAACCTAGTCGATTTTTCGTCAGCTATTAAATTTTCCCAAGGATGTGAAAATGCCCTTTATCTCGCCCAATGTCAGAAGGGAAAAAACAATATAACTGCTATTAAAAAAAGGTGAACATACGATGCACACCACGTATATGCTTACATCATATTTATATTCACTTTAAAAATGTCTTATGTTAATATGTTAATAAAATCACTTCAAAAAATATGAAAAAAATGAGTTTTTAAGATTTATTTCAACGTTTCCGCTTACTTGATGATGCATCATCTACATCATCACCTCCTCTCTTTTTGGTTTCTTTAGCTGACAGCAAAAGTTGACCCAGACCAAAAATGTCCTCTTCATCTTTTTCGAACTAAAAATATAAAGATAAATATTGACTACATCGTTACTATATCGAAATAAATAAGTAAAAAAGAATCAATCACTATAGGACCTGTATTCAAATAAGAAACAAAAAAAATGACCTGCACGGGTCCAGCAGATCGCCCTGCGCCAGGTTCAGCACTGATAAAACCTTTATCTGGAACAAAACGATTCGTGCTAATAATACGGTCAAGGTCATCACCATAGAGGTCTTTATCTAAGTTTTTGCCTGCAAAATACTGGGAATGGAGAAAATTGATATAATTAAATGAAAAAATAAAAATCAATTTAGAAAATTTTGAAGGTAGTGATGTATTGATTTAACTTTCAAATCAGTTCAAATCCTCTAGTGAATCATATCAATGAAAAAAACATCAAACACAGTACTGCCCAGTGATAAGTTGTAATAATTTTCTATATGACGAAAAACGACAAACTTGGTCTGTAAATATGCTGCTGGATGTTATCTTGAGCACGCCAAGGCTTATCATAAGCATTGTACGTTTCATCATCGATACCTCCACTGTTTAAGCCCTATATAAAAAATAAAATTAGACCCTTCCTTAATGACCCACTTCCAACAAAGACCAAAAACAGGGACCAATATTTTCATATATAAGGAAAAAAGTTAAACCTTAGACTGATCAAACAAACGCTGATCAAATTGAGTTTCAGTACTTTTGACACGTGTATCCGGTAGTCCAAGAGCAATCTTTTCACTTATATCACGGTCCTTACCACGACGCAATCGTTCCAGTTTGTCTGGATTATTACGAGCAATATTTCTTTCACGCCGGTGTTCATCGATCCGATCACGCCTAAGAACGCCTTTCTATACAACATGAATGAAATATGATAGTAAATCCAACAAAAAATCTGGTGATTTCAAAATTTGTAAATAATATTCATCAGTGCCAACAACCAAAAAAATTACCTAATTTGTTCTCTTTCTCGTGCTTCTTGATTCATTTCATCATTATGACTCTTCTTAACCGAAAGACGATCTTGCCTTTAAAAAAAAAACTGAAATTACAAATCAGCAAATAGGATAGCTTTACTTAAGGTAATAAGAAAGGAATCAAATCTCGAAATAATCCTTAAACCTACCTGGCTTTTTGAGCCATGAGTCTCATTTTTTCCTCCTGTTCCAACTTCTTGTTTTGTGCAACACGTCGTTCCATCTGCGCACGAGTTTCAACTGCTTCACGAGCAGTTCGATCAGCTAAATAAAGCGACTCCGCCAGCTTAGCAAAATTTTCATTGATATGCACCTGAAATATTATAGAATGCAACATAAACAGAAAAAATCTGTCGAAAATTAAGTGGTCCTTTTACTTTCACTAATAAAACATAGAAATTAAAAATAGAAACATACCTGTTGAAGACCACGACCATCAGCAGCAAGACGTTTATCTAGTGCTACCGTAAAACCTAAAAGAGTGAATATGTAAGGTGAGAATGAATTAGAGAACAAATAATAACCAGCAACCACAACAAATGAAAAAAATGAAAATATATCGAAATACTAAATATATTTAAATAGTAATTTTAATAGAATTTAAAAAAAAACCTTTGGGATTTTTCCAGTTTGAAATGCAAGGTGGAATTTTCCAGTCATTCTGTTCCTTTACTGTGGTCTGAAAATCCATTTAAGAATATCTTAAAATTTAGAATAGTAAGAAAGAAAAAAAATCCGACAAAGTAGCAATATCGAAGACTGATATTGAAATAGCCAAAAAACAAAAAAGCTGGAACCTTCCGAGTAGGTGAGTGGATTACAGGAGCAGGTGGAGATGGTGGTGCCCGAGGAATTTTTTGATTGATTCTGAAATGACATATATTAATTAAATCTTATAAAGATAACATTCTCAAGTATTTTCAACATATTTCACTTATAAATCAAATCATATAATATTTATTTGTGAAAAATTTTGGATTCTACCCAAACGAATAACCTGAGAGATTTACAAACAAAGAATATGAATTCAATTAGCACACAAGCTGATGAAATTTCAGGTAAGGTGATTGTAAAAATTCTATGCAAAAATTCACATACTTTTTGAAGACTTTACACATTAAATATCAGGCAAAATTCTACAAATTCTTCATTAAGATATAAAGATATAAAAAATAGTTCACTTGAATTTAGGTGGCTCCATCGGATCTTTTTGTTCTTCAACCATACGAATAATTCGTTGCTGGACACCACTGTTATGGCCCCCACCTTGCTGACTAGGTGTATATCGAATATATTGAACAGGTCCTTGTTTCTGTGCATGTCGGACAGGCAAAGCACTTGCAACCTGAGAAAGAAATGAACAAAACTCTAAAACTTAGGAGCAGATCAGAGAAAAACGATTATAAAAAGACAACCTTCGATGAAGTGATTTTTTCTAAAGCCAGCCTTGTTGCTTCAGTCCTCTCAGCAATTTCTTCATCACCAGGTTTGTGAAATGATTCGTCCTCTTCATCTAGAGGCTTGGATTTTGTATCAGACAAGCGACTGTATATAATCTACAAAAAAAGCAAAAATGATACAAAGAGCATATTGATAATAATAGTCATGCAAGCTTTGTCTAGCTTATTGTCTAGCTTTTTAATGAATAAAAAAAAAAACTTTGATTCGAAAACAAAAAAATATCTTTTAAATAATCTAATCTAAATTTAACAAATAAATAATCTAAATTAATAAATAATAATAAATAATCTAAATTTAAGAGTCAACCAAATTTACTTTATCTTTTGAATGACCAATACGAGCAATCGCATCGTGCCGCAGTTTTCCCTCTGTGTCGAACTGCAATGCAAGGGTTTTGCCAGCACCACTACTTCGATGTAAATCCATTCCCATTCCTAAATTAATTTAAAAATAAAATTGATGAAAAAAATGCAATTATCGATTATTTATTTATTTATGGTTATTAAAAAAGTATATAATGCTAAATTTCAAAAAACATTTATAGTACACCTCAAAATATCCATAGCATTTCAAAAAGATTATTCACTAAATTTTAATAGGATGTGGAATTATTCCGGAAATACGAGAGACCAGAAATATCACCACGCAAAAAACTGTAAAAAGAAGAAAACTGAAAAACCGACCAAGTGGAAACTGCGCAACATGTATTTCAGGGAAAGCTCCACCATCTCCAAAATCCTGAAAAAATTGACATTAAAGTAATAAGTATTAAATAATATAACAATGTGACTCAAAATTTATCTTCAAATACCTCGACTTTTCTGGGTATCCAAGCATTTCTGCTGCCATATGGAGGAGGCTCCTTGATCACTACTGAAGTTGAAACAGAAAATGCATCCTAAATGAAATGATAAAGACCAAAATTGAAATTAGTTCTTTTTAAAATAGAAAACAATTCGCTTGCATTTATGTGGCGCAATCGGATTTTTTTCTCCTTCAACCATACGAATAATTCTTTGTTGGATACCATTATTATGACTTCTACCTTGCAAGTTTGGATATCTCATTAAGAAATATTTGTTCCACTTCATATTTATTAGAAAAATCCCTTCTCTTTAATGTTATCACTATATTATTTAATAATACTAGCCTAAGATTTAGAAACTTTCGAACTTTCGCATACAACACTCGTTTTTTCAAAAAGTAAGTAAAATAAGTGGACAGTGCCCACTATTTCTGATTAAGATCATCAATCTGGTTACTACAGACCAATTAACATCACCTGCATTAGTAACAGATTACTGGAGAGACTCATTTGCAATAAATTGCACAACTATTTTGGTACCAACAAACTAATATTTCATCTGATTTGAAACTAATAACTGATTTTAGCATGATTTCCTTAAGAAAAAATAGAAACCTTATTGCTGTTAGTATATCAGTGACTGGACCATGACCAATAAATCGTGGTCGCAAAGTTGCAAAGTTTTGGACTCATCAAAAGATTTTTCACAAATCATTTCACATAATAGGTTCTTCAAGATTGCTGAATGCCGTTACCAGATTGGGCACATATGTAATGGAATTTTAAGTTTAGTATGCCTCAAGATAACTGTACGGCCTTTTCCTCGTTTTGTTGCGTTATAATGTAAAGTAATGGTACTACTGAAGTTATTTCTAATTAACATATCTACTTCTATGCTGATGACTACAAAAGAGAATTTTTTTTAAATATGCTGGAAATTTATCGTTAAATCTAAATCAAAAAAATAAGGCTAAATTAAAAATATAAAATATAAAGAATAAGAAGGAATGAGATGACCTAAATTTTGAATTTTCAGAAGACATTTAAATCTTATATCGCAGCCAAAAAATGTCTTCTCGATCCTCTCACAATAATAAGTTATGAATGAATCTTAAAATAATAAGTTATGAATGAATCTTAAAATAATTTTTGATAGATCCAAGAATGGTAACGGCCTCCAGATGTTTTGAACAATTTAGTTGTATAGTTTCAGGGTAAACATTTAAAAAACCAACCTCGCGCCCTCTAAACCAAGGATCGTTTCTGACAGTTGCCTCATTCGAAACAGCAACTGGGGGAGGTAAAAGCCTGAAAATGTGGATTTAGTACTTTACATAATAAAAGATGAAATCTGGGTCCGAAAGAGGCCACCAAAAAACAAGCAATTGTGGTCCCTATCTTCCATTACAGGTAAAGTAAATGTTTGACGTTCGCTCTTTCCAGCTAGACTATATCTTGAAATCCATTCTGTTGTTATCCCGGCTAGAAATGCCATGGAATGACTTTGAGAACTACATCGCTCACCACTTTTTAATCGCAATTTATTCCTATCAGGAAAACTTAGCTCTTGCCACACTCACGTTATCCATTGAATAAGAATCAGAAAATGTTGATATGGGAATATATCTGAATTATAATGCAGGATTCATAAACATTAAAATAAACTCAAAATGGAAAAAAATGGAGAAAATGTCGTTTAATATTTAAAGGCCTGAAAAATTTTAGCTTAATTTATAATAAAAATGAAAAACTTACTCAGCAAGTTTCATCGAAATGTTTATATTTATATTAAAATCGTTACTGAAATATTATTTACAAAAAATTTCCTGAAATAAACAAGCAAATTAAAAAATCAGGATGAGCTTAGGCACGAAGCGCTTAGGATCCCACACCATGATCACACTTAATCTCATGCTTTACAACCCCTCCACCTCCCAAAAAAACAACACATCTCACACAAGCTTCCAAATTCCCCGCTTAATGGCAAAAATAAAATATGATCGAGAATTTGTTTTCTGCTTAAGATTAAATTAAATAATTTAAAGCTAGATATTTTTTGAAATACAGCTTTATATCAACATGTCTTGAATGCGTAAAATTTGAGTTCAATTCATATATAAAATGTGCTTGGCAGGCAAAAAAAGCATATTCTTTGGGTTAATTCTTAGCTGCCATCTCTTGTACAAATTTTATAAAGTTTAATTGAATAAAAATAAGTGGAATTTTGAAATTCTGAATTTCTATGAACGCTATGAAGGAATTGGATAGAACAACATGGTTTTCTCTGAATTTTAAGTGAGTCTTTATTTTGGCCACCACAAACACCTTTCAAACAATGGATGAAACATCTTAGTCGACTGATGAGCTAGTGAGATTCCAGTGAAACCGATTTCGACGAGACATTTTAACTCGAAGCAAATTGAGCTTACTTATTCCGAATGTTGCAGGTAAAGTAAACAAACGATTTGTGATTTACTGAATATAAGCTTAAATAACAAGATTTTTTCTAAACGGTATTCACGGTATCCATTGTCGGCTAGACTCGCTGTGCTGGCATTTGGACTAGACATATATGTGAATCCTTTGGCGATAGAAATAATGGTGAATAAGGACAGATTTGCCGAGAGTAGTACCTCAGCATCTGCGCTTTAAATTGAGCAACAATCCACTGAGATATTTCTCCACACTGATTTGTTTTTCCTCGTTGGACGACACTATCGCTCTGTGAAGTAAATGCTTGACCGGAGTCGAATCCAAACCTCACTTCTCTGCAACAATTGTTTTGACACTGAGCCACCGATAACCCACAATACAACCCACAATATTAGATATAATTAATTAGCTAGTAAAAAAATCCATGCCAACAACGAGCAGAGAAATTAAGCAAATTACTGAATGTAGCTTTGGAATTTTAGTTTCCGACCTTAATTTTCATCTTATATTTTTTCATTCATCTTAACACCCTTTGCATACTTAACACTTTAAATTAAGCTTTGGTCTTAAAATGATAACATGATTACAGTACACTATTACGAAGTATCAGGAATTAAAGTAGGTTGTGAACATATATTTCAGATGGGGGCTGGGGGTGGAGCATGTAATGTCCAGTTAAAGAGGTTTAAATGTTTTTATTCAGCGGAACTTTAATTACTTTAATTCAGTTTTAAAAGGCCTTTCTTCGTCAATTCTTTTCCCGACATTTTTATATTTTTTCTCTTTTAATGATTTTTTAACTGCAGATTTTTGAACATCTATTTGGGAACGAAAAAAGAAGTAAAGTCACAGAATTCATTTTTTGTTGAAATGAATAGTGACAAACAAAATCACAAAACTCATCAAGGTTTCATGACTTATTACTTTTATTATCATCTTTTTTATTTGTTCATTTATAAATATGCTTTTTTTCAGCATTCAATTCACTTTAAATTTTAGTGCACAAAGTTGGTGGTAAAGTAAAGAAAAAAAATCGACGAATAGGAACGAAGAATGTAGATGCAAAAGCTTATACATTTCGTTCTGCGGTGAAGGCTGGTCGCGCAATTAGAAGGTTTGGTTTTTTGCTGGTTCATTCTTTTACGATACTAATTGTTTTTTTAAACATGATTTTTCAATTCGATTTCAAAATTCCATTAGTGTTTAAATTCTGTTCAGGAAAAACGGATTTTTGAGAGAAATTAGTTCAGCTGTAAATTATTTAAATGAAGAATGAAAGTTAGTAATAAAAACAATTGTGCTTTCATAATATAAAAAGTTTAATATAATGATATGCATATATATTTTGCAGGGCCGCTGACAAGGGTGAACGCAAAAAGCACATACCTTTAGTAGATAGAACTCCTGTCGAACCCCCACCGTATATTGTCGCAATTGTTGGGCCTCCCAAGGTTAGTTATTTTATTATTTATAAGTTTCTATTATTTGAAGATGTGGTAAAAGTAGTTTTAGGTTGGAAAAAGCACTTTGTTGCGATGTTTGGTGAAACATTATGTTAGAATTACGCTCACAGAAATTCGTGGCCCAATTACTATTGTTACTGGTAAAACACGGCGTGTGACGTTTACAGAAGTATGCAGTGACATCAGCTCTATGATAGATATCGCAAAAATTGCTGATCTGGTAAGATTAAAGGTTTTTAAATTATAAAATTTTTTTAACAAGGTTTTGACCTGATTTTTTCATCAAGCATCAAAAAATTTCAGTAGATATTTCACTAAATGGTCGGTATTAATCATTTCTGATTAATCTTGCTACATTGGCCGTTAGGATATATAGATTTGCCAAAAGCCATTTGTGGGTAGAAATATTGGTGGATTCCCTTCACCATGCAAATTTTCATGATAGCCTGATTTTTTTTCACCAGACAAGGCCAAAGCATCTTGCTTGAAATGGTGATCTGAAATGGAAATGGTAATGCATATCCGGTCTTGCATCATAGAAGTTATTTATAGTTTTTTGTTCCGCTAAATGAAAATGTTCCTTTTTTGTTGTAGGTTTTGTTAATGGTGGATGCGTCATATGGCTTCGAGATGGAAACATTTGAATTTTTAAACATTTGTCAAGTACATGGCATGCCTCGTATAATGGGTATTTTAAGTCATTTAGATGTAATTAAGAAGAAAGAAAAAGTGAAGCATGCGAAAAAATTGCTTAAGCATCGTTTCTGGACCGAAGTTTATCAGGTATTTATTTAAATCTTCATTTTATTCCAATTTATAATATATGTTGCATACTAGAAATTATTTCTTTATAAATATTTTATTTTAGGGTGCAAAATTATTTTATTTATCCGGTATGATCAATGAGCATTATTTGAGAAATGAGATTCACAATTTGGCTCGCTTTATCTCTGTTGCTAAACTTCGCCCACTTGCATGGAGGATTGATCATCCATATGTTTATTGTGATCGGTATGAAGATTTAACTAATCCTGAGGTATTTTCAATTTCAAGCTTATAAACTAGTAGTTGGTTTTTTTCCAGTTTAGATTTATAATTAAATATTTTGAATTTTTTTTTTATTCATATAAATCGAAATACAAACATTTTATTGTGAATCTTTTGCAATTTTCTATATATTTATTTACATTTTTGAGATTTTGCACGATAATCCACGGGCTAATCGAGTAATCTCGCTATATGGGTGGGTACGTGGGACATTTTTGAAAAGCCATTCGGCTGTTCATATTCCTGGAGTCGGAGACTTCCGAATAAAAGAGGTACTGTTTTTGCGTCGTTAGTTGCATGAAATTACAAATCGTTATAATTTCGAAATCTTAGCAGTTTTTTTCGAAAACTGATAAAATTTTCTTTAGATCAATGCACTTTCTGATCCATGTCCGTTACCATCAAAAGAAAAAGTGAAAAGAACGTTAAATGAAAGGGAAAGAATAATATATGCCCCGTTCTCTGGGCTTGGTGGAATTGTTTATGACAAAGTATTCCTATTAAGATTTGCATCAAAATTTTTGTATTTATTGTTTTAGCAACTCTGAATTAAAATTAAAAACGTAACTTTTAATTTCTGAATATTTTTTTCAAAATAAAAAACAAATTTATTCGAAAAACTGATACTTAATATTCCAAAAATGCGCTTCCGATAAACTAAAGATGTACACGTTTTCATCACATATTGAATTGAATAGTTACATTATCATTAAATATGAAATATCGATCTAAATAAGAGAAAGCAGTTGTAGGATGCAATTTACATCGATACAGGAGGATCACATACATTTCGCAAACCGCGTCATGAACTTCTTCGAGCCCTCGACAATATCAAGCAGGGAATCGATGATAAAATGGGAAAAATGGGGTTAAAACTAATTTCGGATGCCAAAAATGATCTTATTGAAACTGATGCCAGTGGGTGGTTTGAATATTTGATTTTGAACATAGTTCTAAATGTTTTGTTGTATTTGAAATTCATTTCTTTATTTCCTTTTACAGTTTTACGAGTCATGGGAATTTTTTTGGTTATCTTCGTTTTCGAAATGAATTTTTGAATTTTCGAATTATGATTTCTTATAAAGGTGAAAATCTCGAAGACAGTGAAGCAGACGATATTGAAGAAGGTGAAAACGGCTTTGGTAATGAAAATGAAACGGTAGGGCGCGGCGATATTGACGAAGACGAAAGCAGAGAGAGCTGCCTTACTGATGATAGTTGGTCAGCTTTGTCGAAAAAAGCTCAATCAATGTATGAATTAAAAAAACAGAGTCGTTTCAAATGGAGTACTGTTGTATATAATGAGACAGGTATGAAATATTCCTGTTGAAATTATTTTTTATTTTTGTTTGGCGAATTTTTTTGTGAATTTATGGAAAATTATAGAACTTAAGGTCTATGTGGTGCTGAAATATTTCTTGATCTTTCTCAATGGATTTTTTACCGTAAATCGTTTCGCCGTTTGTGTCGTCCACACTTTTTTCTCATATCCTTGAAATTTTATTCTTTTTTAGACGCAAATTCGATTGAAGAAACCGAGGACGACTCTGATGAATTGTTCGGAGGTCTTTTTAAAGTTGCCTCTTATGTTAACAGTGGGCTGACCATCAATCATCATGTAACTGTTTATTTTTTTCTTCAGCATTTGTCATTGAAGAATGAAAAGGTGCTGAGATATCATTGCCCTTCTCTGTGTGTCCTTCGTTCATTCCTTTTGGACAATTCAGTTATATAACATTTTCAGGAAGATGGATTCGCCTATAATATATCTTCATGCAACAGAAATTCACTTTTTCATTTACCAAATATAGAGTGGGATCTGGATGAGGTTTGTGATTTTTGAATATTTATTTTTTTTAGGTTATCTATTGGTTATTATTATTCATTTATTTTTGTCAATCCCAGTTTTTTTTTAAAAAATTAGGACCGGAGTTCCAGAATATATAGAATTTTCATATTTTCATTGAATTTAGAATCGTTCCTTAATATCCAGCGAATTTGTGACTGCAAAATGGGATGAAGAAGATGATGCTTTCGCACAAATAAAAGGTCTGTTGAAAATTTTCTCATTTTTCATTAATTATTTCATTAATATATTAATATATATATTCTTACAGGAAAAAGTGAAGAAGGATCTGATTATGAAAGTGAAGGTATGGAGGCTGTAAATAATGAGAAGTGTAATACCGATGATGATTCCGAGAAAAGTTATCAGATGCATGATGCGAATGATTGCGGTTCACAAGTTTTCTGTTTCATTTTCTACTTTATTCCTTTCCATTCCTTTCCTTTTTCATAAAACACCATTATTGGTTAATCTTGCTCAGCTGGCTACAAGGATTAAACGTTGCACGATCTAATGCAATCTTTGATGTAGTAGAAACCATTCCTTTTTCCATCGTCTGCGTCCATATATCACTGGCCCTTCTATGCGTTAAAAATGTTTCCTGACTCTATCAATCCAGATCTTGGTTGGGTCACCTCACTTTTGACGTCATCACGGATAGCAAACAACGAAGAACTTGCCCTAACCACCGAAGCCGATGCTCTGTGATGGTATATTCCTTTCCTATCGATATTATTGTAGCTTAAGATTTTTTTGCGATTAGCATTAGCATTAAATTATTAGCGCTATTTTTGACGAACTTCTCAGTGATACAATATCGCCAACGATAACTGTGCCTATTTAGAAAGTGGATTTAATTCCGTTATTAATTCTGGTAATGACCGAATTACAAAAATAAGGGTAACAGCTGCCGAAAATCGGCGTAAAAATGATAAAGAGAGGCTTAAAAATAAATTTAATGCTGAATATGATGAGGCAAACCGGTATTATTTGCAATTGAAAGATGAATTCGAGCAACAGGCGAAAGTTAGCTTTTATTTTACAGTATTTCGATTCTGTTTCTTCATTTTTCTTGTTGATTGCTGAAAACAACTGAAGTTTTTTTTTGTTGACCCTTTTTTAGCTTAATAAGTCAGTTTTCGATAATCTTGATGAGGATGTTCGTCAAAAATTGGAAGGTTTTCGACCGGGCACTTATGTACGTGTTGAATTTGAAAATATTCCAGTAGAATTCATCGATAATTTCGATCCTACAAAGCCTTATATTATTGGTGGACTTATAACGGCGGAACAAAATTTCGGTTCGTTGCAGGTTTGTTTAAAAGTTCAATATTTCTTTACAGTAAGTACTCTGGAAAGTAAGAGTAGTTAATTTCTGGTTGTGGTTATTGAATTCCAAGTTAATTTACACATCTTTCTTTTGTTATAACAAGGCATACCTAATGTTAATTTTATTGTAATTGTAATGGATGACCACAGTTTTTAATCGATACTTTTCGTGAATGAGATATATTGAGCCAGTAATATTTGCTCTCTCAGGTTCGTATTAAAAAGCATCGTTGGTATGAGAGAATTCTAAAATCACGTGATCCTCTCATCATTTCTTGTGGTTGGAGAAGATTTCAAACAGTCGTAAGTTGATAACCACTTTTTGATTCTCCTATTATTTTTTGAGTAAAGCGGTTCAATGCCATATCAAAAAATAAGTGGAGTCAGTTTACTCAACGCCGGGAATCTATATGTCTTGAATATTTTTGAATATATCTAAAAAAAAAGGTTTGAAATGTGAAATCTATTCGGATGCAAAATTTTTTCAAATAAATCTGAGTTTTAAGATTTGATATATTAGATATACTGATATACTGTTATACTGTTGATATACTGTTTGCAGTTTGAGCTTCAGAGTAACGGTGCAATTTTCAATTATTTTCACTTTTGTTTTCAAATAATTATCATCTTATTTTTCTGTTTTCAACAGTTTTCAGGTAATTTATTCAATGCAAGACCACAATATGCGGCAGCGTTTTCTTAAATACACACCGCAACATATGTATTGTCAAGCAGTTTTTTGGGGCCCTGTCGTTGCTCAGAACACTGGATTCTTGGCTTTACAGTCACTGACTGAAACTATGGTAATGTGTTATATTGTTGTAATGAAAATTCAAGCGAAATGATTGCATAAAATTTTTTTATTGAAGCTGTTTTCCTTTTTCTTCAGAAGGGATTTCGAATCGCTGCAACAGGTGTTGTTTTAAATCTGGATAAAGCTTTTGAGGTGGTAAAAAAATTAAAACTGATTGGATATCCATATGAAATATTCAAGAAATCCGCATTTATCAAGGTCCATATTCAATGTTTCAATGTTTGAATATTTTAATTCATTATTTTTCATTCAGCGCTGTTGCTGTCTTTTGCTTTAATATGATTAAAATTTTAATTTTAATCTTTAATGTTTACATTACAATATAATACAATATAAGTCAATATAAGTCTACATATGAAAGGTAATTTAGATTTGTTTAATCATGAATTATGTTCAAATCTTGATTATCTGTTGAAGTAATTACTTTTACTTGCTTCATTCAGGAGTATTTTAGGGTATGTTCAATTCAACACTTGAAGTAGCAAAATTCGAAGGAGCGTCAATTCGTACTGTCAGTGGTATTAGGGGTATAATTAAGAAAGCCCAAAGAGAACCACATGGTGCTTTTAGAGCAACTTTTGAAGACAAAATATTGCTAAGCGATATAGTATTTCTAAGATCTTGGGTAAGTATTTTGCTTAGAAATTATCGAATCGTTGGAATTTTTGAAATTGAAATCTTCAATATGAATTTTTATGGTTAACTTCAAAAGTATATCTTTAATTTTTAAATCTTTTTATCTCTCATATTAAATTTATGAAGATAACCTCATGAATAGTATGCAAGTTATAAAGGTGCAAAATAAGTTTTGCAGTTGCATTATTAACTATAATTTGGTTTATAAAAGAGAAATTAACCTCTATGATGCATTAAAATTCCTATTTTGATTTGAGGTAACCGTTCCAGTGCCTCGGTTTTGCGCTACAGTTACGAATCATCTTTTGCGCTCTGATACAGAGTGGGAAGGTATACGAACTGTTGGGCGTCTGCGTTTCGAAAGAGGTTTAAAAGCACCAATGAAAAATGACTCAGTGTACCAAGTAATCTGTTCGAAAACTAAAACATTTTTGAAACTGTTAACTGTTTCTCACGAAAGATCAAAAATATTTTGTTAATGAATTCAATTCGCTTGTGTTTTTATCAGTCAGTGGTTGGTTGACTTATTTACTTTCAAAATATTTCACCCTTTTTTCTAATCTGGTAAAGAATGTTCCAGGAAATTAAACGCAGGCCTTTCGAATCCGCGCCACTGGTTATTCCGAAAACACTGCAAAAAGACCTTCCGTATCGGCTTAAACCCAAATATGTCAAGAATATTAAAGTCCTTGATGACAGACTTATTAGCAAGCATACTGCTGTCATTCTTGAACCTCACGAAAGCAAGGTTTTTTATATCAATTTCAGTTTCTTTGTAATTTAAATGTTGGTTATAATCTTCTAAAGTGAATCAAGATATCGCTATTTCTTCGATTTCTTCTTGTTTTGTCGTCAAGCTTTTCTTTTTAATCCAATTTCAGTTGCACCGGTTTTTGGAGATGCTCGATGTGGTGAATGCAGATAAAGTTAAAAAGAATCGAGAGGCCATGGTCGAGCGTGTAAAAAAACATCGAAAGGTTACATATTATGCAATATACCTATGTTATTGCGTGTGTTTCTGTTGAAAGGTGTCTTAAAATTCACGCATTGTGATTTTAGAATTGTAATGATAATATTTAATAATGATCGATAATAATAATTAATAATAGTAACAATTAATAGTAATAATAATGATAATAGTAATAATGATAATAATAAATAGTAACAAATAATAACATAATAAATCTGTCGCAGGAGTTGCGAGTATAGGAAATAAAAGAGGAGGTAATGACGAATTTAAATGGCGAAATGATATAATATGTGAATTCGATAGTCGATTTGGTAATTTTAAAATGAGAACGCGATACATCTAATTAAGTCTTTCTTGAACGGACTTGGATCATCGTGGATGTCTTCTCATTTATTCTTGATGCAGCAGCAGTAGCGCTGCGAGGTTTGAGCCCACTTGAATAGTCGTTGGGGGGTTCATGGAAAGACATTCTTATTTATATCGTTTTTCATTTTATAATTATTAGATTTTCATTAGTTTTTATTCTTCGTTATTTGTTATTTATTCATTATTTATTTTTTTCCCTTTTATAATTCTTTATTTATTTTTTTATATATTCCCTGTTTTTTTTTCGTTCATTTTAAAGTTTTTCGCCAGTATCATTTAATCTTTTCAGTGAAATTTATCGTTTTTTTTTTCTTTTTCATTCTTTTGTATTTTTCATGAAATATTTAAAAACCTTTTTCTGCTATATTATCTTTGCTATATAAGGCACAACTTAAAATTTCATTCTGTTTAGGTTTTTCTCTCGAATATAATTAAAATTTGTAATATAATAATTTAATCGTTCTTTTATGGTAGAGTGTGAGTAAAAATGAAGCTGAGAAAAATTGTTGTTTCTAATTACGTCATCATAAATTTTTCCAACTTATTTAATGAACTGTAATTGCAGAAAATGGCTGTATTAGAAGAAAGTAGACTACGCGGCATTAAGGTCAATAAAAAGAAAATTTGTCGAATTTTATCAAAACGGGAGCAAATAAAGATAAGGAAATCAATTGATTCAGTGAAAATGACTCACAAACAATGAAAAGCATTATAATTTTGCAAAATTATTAAAAAAGTTGTTTCTTTTTATGGAAATAAAGTACTTTTATTCTCTCTTTTTCAAAAGTGGAAATGAAATCTAAACATTGGTTTCTTCTGAAATTTTGTTTTTTGTTTTTATTGGTTATTTTTGTATAGGTTTTGTATATACGTTATTTTTTTGGATATAAATGGTTATGAAAACATCGTCGAGAAATTCTTTGCAGAAATTTACGGTTTTTGCCATTTTTTTTCAAAATAGCCTAGGATATTTCGTGGAATAATTATTATAAGTTAGGAAATCGATACTTCATCTTTGTACTGGAAAAAAAAATTAATTAAAAAGAAAAAATGCAGATGAAAGAATTTAAATCTAAAAAAGTGCTTAGGACTTGTAATCGACGAGAATTTTTGGAGTTTTGTTTGTGGTAACAGCTAAAATGTAAATTTGAAATAAGTTTACAAAAATTGCTGTTTAAATTTAAGATAATTTAAGGGAAGTCTTTCGCGTGCCGTAAAGCTGAAAATTCAATTTTTCACCTTTCGTTATGTCAGTGAATTGAATTCGGAAGTGGTGCATCGCTTTAAGTTTTTTGTAGTGTATTCAAAAATGAGCAGAATCGATTGAAGACCAACAAAACGTGGCTGTGGTAACTAATTTTATATCGATTCTTTTTGGGACACAATTGTTTCATTTGCAGTGGTAAGTGAGGGGCTGGTAATTAAGATATATCGTTATTTAATATCATTGTTGTGATTATTTTGTGATTATTTTAAAGGTTTAATTACCCAAGTTTGAGGTACACGGCAACGATCGAGTTACGATTACGATATCTTTTTTAACTGAAAAGGATAAAGACTTTAAAATTTCAACGAAATTGATGATTTTGCTATAGTTGATTGTTTTAAAGATGACGAGGTTTCTTCAATGTTAGGTATGTATTGCTTTATTTCCGTTCATTTTTATCCAGAAATTTTGAATTTTAAAACTTAAGAATTTTTATTGTTAGTTATGAAGACCACTTTCATCAAATGGAAAAAAATCATTAAAAACTTAAATTTGATTTACTGCACATGTTTGGATTTCTGCTGAATAATTATAATCATAGCTTCGTTTATTCCAAGATTATACAGAACAATAGCTTGTAGTAATTTAATCTAAAAAGTGCCAAAAGGCTGAAAAATTGGAATAATTTTCTAGAATCTAGTGCATAATGTTCCGCCTTCTAGCATAATAAGTGATTTCTCCCACTGCCCAACAAAGCGTGCTGCGTTGGCCAGATTGGAATCCGAGCCATTCTGGATTCTCGGTGGCTTTTCTTCTTGTCATTGAGCTATTGGCGCGCCAAAGTTAATTAATAACCTAATATTAAAAAAATTTGCTTAAAATTTTTTCTTTGTTTTTATTATGATGCAGAGTTCTTTTTATTTCTAAGTTATGTTCAACTAAAAACGGATGACCTCCTTTTCACTTCCTTTCCACAGGATCATTCCTCGTAATTTATGGTTTTATGTTGGGAGTTTTCAAGATGCGACTAAGGATTCAGCTTTATTCCCGATCATTTTTCTCGGTAGTCTTTGTTTTAGCCTGTTTAGAATCTCTTAATGCATCCGTTCTTCCCAAAATCTCTAGAGAAAAGAGATAATAATTTCACACTCGTACTGTACTGGTGGAGTGTTCAGTTTTTTTATTTTCAGATTCTTAAAAAATATAATAACATCGAACGAAATGTTGGAAAGCAGAAGTGAAAACTATACAGAATTCAAAAACTTCAGTTAAATATTATCTGAAAGACGAATTCATTCTTATATAAATATAGCTATGCCATACAAGAAATGCACAGATCTTTGATTTTTTAATCATTTTGTTTATTTTTTGATTTTTTTCTATAACTTGTGCTTAATCGATTTTATCAAAATTTTTATGCTTCAGAAGGTTAGTGAAGGATACTTAAAAACTTCTTGATTTTCTTCTCACTAAACACTTTGAAATAAAAATTGTATTATAATCAGTAATCAAATATTATAATCAAATTGTATTATAATTATATTATAATCAGTTAAATTATTCCTAGAATATCTGAATCCTTCACCGTAGAATCACTTGGGAATAGAGGTACAGGTGATCGCCAGCAACCCGGATTTTTGACATGGCAGGTTTACTCTTGTCGAAAACAGCCATAACTAAATTAAAATATTATTATATTAATTATAGTATTATATAATAGCATAAGTAAGCGAAAAAAAATCAAATTTAATAAGAGAAAAGAAAAGAAAAAAAAAACTTATCGTTTGCGATGCCAAATGAGAAATCAATAATGAATATATCCAAAAAATAATAATTTCACCGCTCACTCAGTAATTTAATTAAAAGTTCCTTTAAGTTCTACGCAGAACGTCAATCGTTAACAAAATCTCTACCGAAATATGACATGGTCATAATCGAGGGAGACTGAAGTGGGCGCATTGGTCATAATGCCGATGATCTCTACATTGGCAAATATGGCATCGAAGATCGCGCTAATGGGGAACGTTTTCTTCGCTGTGCCGAAAAGCACGAACCTTTTGTTACTATTACTTACTTCTGGCATTGAAACATTTAATCATGTGGAAATCCCCGGATAATCAATACTTCAACCAGACTGATCATATCTTAGTCAGTTGTCAATGGAAAAGTTCTGTGCTAGATAGTCGTTGCTGTCGCGACGCTAAAACGGGCAATCTTGATGGATCTGACCATGTTATGATTCGAGCAAAGATCCGCATAAAATTTATAACTCGCAAAAAACAGATTCCCCCAAGATTCTTCAGTTGTCTCATACTGAAAAATTCGAGGACAGTGAACGCGTTTCAAATTGAATTACTGAAGCATCTCAATATTATAAATATCAATGGCTTTTCTGGAACGGCAAATAAATCCTGGTCTAAACTAAAGGAATGTATCCGAAAGTCAGCTATTTTCACGCTAGGCCATGCTAGTAGGAAATGCACTAGTTGAGTATCGGAAGCAACTGTCCAACTGTCTGAAAAAGCTGCCAAAGCATGAATGTCAGGTGATCCTGATTACTGAAGGCTTCGAAGATTTGCAACGAAAGCACCACGGGACAAAAATCACTATTGAAATCACTATCGGGACAGAAATCTTGAGAATGGAGACGGCGTCTCGATTAGGCGATTATAGGAAACCAATCCGCCTTCTTCATAAAGCAAATATAATTCGAGGAACGATCAGTGAGATGGTAAGGGACAGCAGTGGCGTGCCAGTCAAGATTATTAAGGACCGCCTCATAAGATGAAAAGAATTCTTTGAGGCCAAACTTAACCATGAAGCGCCATCTGTTGCCTCTGATATAACTAATACGTTCGCTGAACCATATGCTTGCAACTGCGATCCCCGATAGAAGAAGAAATAATATGTTATCCATATGCTTAAAGCCAATAAGATTTCGGGAGAAGATAGTCTTCGAGCTGAACTCTTCAAATGTTGTTTGTCGTCCTTTATATCGCACTTTCAACAAATTTTCCCTCTAGTGTGGGAAAAAGAAACCAGATGACTAAAGCAGAGCAATTCCTCTCCCAATTCTCAAAAAAGGTGACAAGACGTGCTACGACAATTTTCGAGGAATCAATCTACTAGACGTCTCAGCTAAAATTTTTACTTCCATTTTATTCAACAGACTTATAGCAGTACGGGACAACAGGATACTCCCTAATCAAGCTGAATTTAGACCGGGGCGCAGTTGTGCTGACCAGATATTCACGTTAAGAAGGATGTTGGAACATCGCCTTCGTAAGTATCCACAATCCACCGTCATGTATTTCGTCTATTTCGTCTATCAGATGCCTTCAATTCAACTGATAGAACAGCGTTTTGGAGAACGATGGAATGTATTCTAAAGATCAATCGGCTCATAAGTCATTTTATCAGCGTACATCGGCACGAGTCTGTATATATGGTGAACTGATATATTCTTTTGAAATAAGAACTGATGTTCCTCAAAGCTGCGTCCTTTCGCATAGAACATCGGACGCAGAGTCAATATAAATTAAATGAAAGGCTTTTCTTTTTATGTACAAGAAGTTGATAATGCTTCTTTTTATAAATTCATTACCGGTTGAGGAAGTGCTCGATTTTAAATACCTTGGGTCCACTCTAATACCAAATGGACAGGCAAAAAATGATATTTCAACTCGGATATCTCGGATCACGGTAGCTAGAAATGCATTCTTCCGATTGACGAAATCTTTATGGAGTCGTCGTGAAATTACCATAAAAACGAAAGTCCGTGATCTATATGGCCGCTATTCGTTGGATGTTGCTGTATGATTCTGAGACATAGCCAATGAGAGTGGAGGATATTAAGTTATCTGCCTTTGACCATCTTTGTCTAAGGTACATTTTACGGGTTCACCGAGTTGATAAAATCGCATATGATCGCATCCAGCTTCGTTCAAATACCACATGCATTAATGAAGTTATCATAGAGCGTCACCTTTGGTGGTTAGGGCACGTTTTCCGTTGTCAACCACAAGAGTTGTCGCATATTTCGTTACTTGCTAAACCATGTAATAGATGGCGTCAAAAACGAGCCAATCAAGACCTGGACTGGTACGGTCAGAAACGTTTAGATGGACCAGCAATTTATGGACTTAAACGATGGAAAAAGGAACGGCTTCTATTACTGTCGACGATGGTGTCAGGTCGCGCAGCTTGCAAATTCCTTACCCTTGTAGCCAGTGGAACCAGCCTAACCAGTAATGGTAAGCGCTGTTAGAAGAAGAATTATTTTTATGAAAATAGTTTAGCTCAAATTTGTGCAAAAAGTGTATTAAAATGGCCCGTGCATTTTTCTAATAGTAAAATCCTACTCTTAATATTCACACCCTTCTGTAGTTTTGCCAGTTGGCTAAATTCTTTATGTTGAAACGCTCAGCCACTAATTTCTCAGTTAATGTGGATGTAGGTCTTTTCTCTAGGGTTTTAGGCACTTATAAATTATTTTTTAAGTAATAGAAATAGATTAAATGTATCAGAATACAGCAGTCTGAAAGCATTACTAAATAATTTTAAACCTGGTTTTGAAAAATTGCTACAACAGACAAAGCTGTTCTCATTAATAGTTATATAGACATTGTTTTAATATATCACAATATTTTGTTTTCAGTATTTTTGTAATTTTCTTAGGAAAATATAATTCCAAACATAATACCAAACGATAAAAGACGAATAGTTTCAGCCAGACGAGCACCCAAAAATTTTCCTTAAATATTTATATATACAGTGTAATTTTTGGTATACACATTTCAAGAAATATTTTTAACAACTATCATTCTGTAATTCTGTATGATATAATATAAATTTTCTGCAATTACAATTGCTGGGAGCAGAAAATATATTTCGCTCGTAGGATAATGTAAGGAAGTGTTAAAAAGTCCCGTATTACAGTATTAGCACTTGTAAATTAGAATTGCAGACCTGAAATGTGTGAAATTTGGATAAATATGAAAGTAACAGAAAATAATTTTGATTTATGCAAATTCAAATTCTTTATCTTGATTTCTAACCATTTGTAATCGACCATTAATGCTGCATCAAATTTCGCTTTGTATTTTTTCCGCAGCTGTTGTAGCATTATATACAAAGGGTGGCAGGACGGTGCTGAGGAATATTGAATAGCCGAAATTACGGAGAATTGTCTGGCTGACATGAAAACAGTGGAAAAGATGCTAGAGAGATTTAGCAAATTTTGAAGATATATTGAAAGGTACATGACATTCAAAGACTTATAAAGACAGTTCTGCAAGTCCATAGATCCGTAAGATGTAGTAGTCCTCCATTACGTTTCTCTCAATTCTTCGTGGTGCTCTTGTTGCTGCGGCAGCAATAAAAATTGCAAGAGATTGTAAGTAGGGTGGTATCGAGGAATAAGCAAGCGACAGAATAAAGTGGAATGTCCGAGAAATACAACCAGCTTTAAAGATCTGTTTAAAAAAGTATACTTGAAAATAGTGTAGCTAATATCAAGTAGAATTTGTAATTCAATTGATCATTTCGATCCAAACGCGCAGTTATTTCTTTATTTTCGTTTTCTCCGTGTAAAAAATGGCATTTCTTGCTCATTGAGAATTCTAATTAAACTGATTCATCTTACAGGAAATTTTTTACGATATATTTTTACATATACAAGAATCAGTTCATTTCTCGAAGAATGATGAAGAATGATTTCTCGAAGAATGATGCATAATGAAGAACGTTATGACGCGTTATTACTCATTGTTACATGTACAGCAGGTTGATGGAAAATTATTTAAAGATATGTTCAGATGGCTTTATAGATAATCCGGCCTTCCATCTCTCTTCGTTGAATTTTTTTTTCGATCAACAATACTTATATAAATAATCGAACTGCTAAAGAATCCGCTAAAATTTTCGGTCTCTTATAACTTACTCCTATGCCACATATTTTTTAACGTTTTTCCATTTACACCTGGAAATATTACCTTGAATAACAGTCAGCTGCAAGGATGTCCAACCTTCAACTCACAAGTCGTAAACTTTTAACATTATTTATATATTTTCAGAACTGAGTGCGGTTTATTTTCCATCGGACCAGGCCAACTATTTCTCGAAAACAACCTATTATTTATGCCGCTTTCTTTAGTTTTAATTTCATAATAAAAAATTTGAATGGAAAAAATTTTACAGTAAAAAAGTTTTATAACACTAATTTTTTTCCACTTGTTATACCACATGTCCGGCTTAGAGAAGCCAAAAGAAATATTTTCTTCGTCTAAAATCTCAATTATAACACATTTTTCTCAAGTAGAATGCAATATACATTGCGCATACAGTGCCAAGAAAAAACAAATGCGAAATTTTATTTCAAACAACAAGCAAACAAAGCCTTAAACTTCCTAGGAAAAATTTCATTAACCTTTAAAAATTTTCTTAAATTTTTAGCAAGAACAACTCATTTTGGTATTTTATTGAATGAAAGCTAAAATTATAAAACTTTGCCTCAATTAGGAAGTTCAAAAGGACGTTTCCTATTTTAAACATTTATTTGACCTAATTCAACCCAACTGCGTCAATCACTGCGATTTAAACTTTGAATTTAACTAAATAGTACCAAAGAAAATGGACTGCACTCAAGTAAACCGCTGCAAGTGTCCCATAATTCCTTCACTGATATATCAGTTATTGAACTAGGTAGCTATCTGATAGTCCTTCCTCTATATATATCATAACCATAAAACGAAAACTGCATTATGCAATATCATTCAAAATCGGAGGCCCGATCTGCAAATTTTAACTCTGTATTTCTATATGTTTTAACTTTTCTTTTATTTGTTATTTCTAATACCCGTACATCGTTTTATGCTCGGCTTATGGAAAAAATAGAAAACAGATCAAATCATAAGCCTTTTTTATAATAAAAACAATATATTTATCAAACTTGCAGAACTAATATTGAAGTATATATATAAATTCTTCCTTGTGGGTGGTATGGGTCTCCTCCAAGCTCGTGTTGTATGACTTAATGTCCCATACTTGGATCTGTGAAACTCTGGCTCTATATAAAGTCAAAGTCAAAAAGGGTTTATCGAAAACTCAATGGAACTGTGGAAAACGGCACTTGAAATCAACTCGAAACAGCTTGCTCAAATATCGTTCAGGTCTAAGCCCTCTCAACCAGATAATACGAGAAGCGGATATGGATACAAATACAAGAGCAGGACTACCATCAACCATCTATTGACCTGCCCATCCATCTAACTCGAATCATAGCGAGGACATTGAGATATCATTCGGATTAGAGAAATGTGGCCGGACGGTAATAAAGAAAGGAAAAGTAAGAATGACCAATATGGTGGATTTGTCACCAGGACATGTAGCGCGCATAGAGATCGGCTACATGTCCCTTGGTCACAAAATCTCAGTCAGATGGTAACCACGATGAGGAGGCAAGCAAATTTGTAGCATCTAAGTATTACCAAAGGACAAGACAAGTCGTGAAGAACCAGCTCAATGGGAAGAACAAAATATGTGCTCTGCGAGTCACCAGATCTGCAGTTGGAATTGCAAGATGGACAAAGAAAGACAAGGAGACTGAAGACATGGATGTAAAGATCAGAAAACCTCTCATAACGCACGGAAATTTATACTCCAAGTCCAATACCCAAAGATTGTAACGGGAAAGAAGTCGAGTGGGCTTGGTGAGTATGAAAACAAATATCTTGAATAAAAGTCGAAGCATTCAGAAATATATGTAAGATAGCACCGAATGATCAGATAGTGAAAGAATACCTGAAGTATCAAGATATAATGAAGAAAGACCAAGGAGAGGAAGTACCATGGCAAAACAATCATCGATAAATAGTTGAAGTAGCTGATACTGTGAAAACTTATCAGTGGCTGGAGAAAGCTGGACTAAAATGGACTTCTCCATCCACACAGATAAACGGTATTGGTCAATCAACCCAATATCGTGATAGTAGATAAGAACTAAAAATAAGCACTGGTGATAGATACAGCAATACGGAATGACAGGAACCTTAGAAGAAGGACTAAAGAATCAGAAATGCGAAAAGAAATAGTAAAATGAACACTACGGACTATAACCTCTAAACTAGAAAAGTTCAACAAATCCTGGGAATAACATCAAGGATCTCTTCAGAGCGCCAGCTAGGAGCAGCTAATGCACTGAGCAAAAAGCAGAACTCTTTGATTCCAGGTCTCTATAGAGGATCTGGGATTGAAGATAACTCTTACCAGCCACAGGGAATGAGAAAGAAAAAGTGAAATCGAAGAAAAAATATTAAAAATTGAAAGAGGACACAATCAACATAATAAAGAAGTTTTGAATTTCGATTCAGAAAACCGAAAGTAAAACCGAATCAAATCAAATATAAATTTTAGTCTAAAAAAGCAAAGTCAAAAGTTGAATAAAATTACAGAATTACAAATTACAGAAGTTTAAAAAAGTGCAAATCAAATGAATAAAAAATTTTCACGCCAAGTTGACAAAGCTTGCTTTAAAACCCATGAACCCATGAATGAGGCAAATGACAGATTTCTTTTTTGAGCGATGGAATAGATTTATCTAGAGCTTTGCTATTCGGAACAAAGTCGTGAGGAGTAGAAATGATACATGAGAATGTAAGACCTAAAATTTGTTTCATTGAATAATAAGAAATAGAAAAAATTGGAAAATCGTTGGTTAAAATATATGAATTAACAAATTTTAACGCACTACACCCATTAATATAACTATTCTACTGTTTAGCCTTCATTTATTTGCTTTCCTTTTTATTGATACCGAGTTTACATATATTTTTTATTTTTTTAGTCTATATTGCTTTGCATTTATGATTACTATAAATACCTATTATTGTAACTATTCCTTCCGCCTGCCTCATTTTTTAAGCTCGTCAACCTAATTATCAAAAATTAACTGAACTATTCTATATCCTTCTCTCCATTATTATTAATATTAATAATTATAATTCTCAATCAAAGAGCAAAGATTTGCAATTAGCTCGAACTGATGTGATAAGAAAAGACCTAAAACTGCTAATCATAATCACTCGCTTGCGCCAATACGCTCCCATTTGCCTTTTTTTTACTTATAATGATAATTTACTTACAATGAAATTTGATAATGAATCAACAAAAGTTTAATCTATGATACACCAGTAATTTGAATCCTTAACCTAAAAATTGGAAATATCAAAAAGCCCATAGCTAAAGAACTCAAAAAGATTAATAATTAATCTTAAGGATTAATAATTTCGCGAAAAAATCCACAGCGCTGAGTAGAAGTGAATATCCAATACAACAAACTAAAGTAGTGCATTTCATTTAGTAGTGCAAGAATTAGGTTCATTTTATTTAAATAGATAAAACATAATAAACAAAACATTAAAAAAATAGCTTTATATAAAATATCGTTAAAAAAATACCCAAAAAATAAATCGGCTCAAGCATTCTGCCTTCGATGGTATTTATATTCCAGTGGTAAATTAAAATAATCTTTTGTGGATTTTCTAGAAAAGAAAATAAAATATATAAAAATACACCAAAATAAAAACTATTATGGAAAATGTCATAATATGACTTCTCCAATTATTCTTACATGATAAAGTAATAACAAATGGTCCAGCAACGCTAAATTTAATCGAAGACCTTGAAAAAAATGATAAAGAAATAACGCAACTAACATAAAACTAATTTTTGCATTGTGTAAACAATCAGGATCAGCCGCCGCATTCACACGTTTCAAAAATTCATCATACATATCATCAGTTCTATCTTTTGAAAAATCATTCAGTGGTTCAAACCGCGTAGAAAATAACTTATTCTATAATTAATTATCAAATAAATATGCTAAAATATGTATGGCAAACTTATAGACAGCAAACCACAAGAAACTTCAACTTCTTGCTCAGCTTCGAGTGACGCCAATACTTCATCTCCATTAAGGGCTATCCCATTGCCACAAACATAAATATGCTCAAGAATTTCCGGATCGCACGACTGTCTACCGCATTTCGAGCAAATAACGAGATTTTGCAAAAGATGCTTCCTAAAAAAAAAAAAATCACGAAGCCAGTTTTTACTAAATAATAGTACTTTTACGCAAAAACTTGAAACGAAAAGCAAGATAACGAAGATTAAAACACTTTAAAAAATTAAAAATTAAAAAAAACTTCTCAACCGTGGGCCGAATTGAAGTTTACAACTTTTGAGTGTACGATACCGTGAACCCGTTTTCTGGGATCGTTTGTGATCTTGCCTGTTGAATATTAAAAATATTCTCCCAAAAAAAAGGCAAAGGCATCTATGAAAATTTTTTACTGACCTCAGCATTCCAACTCTTTTACGACAACAATCAATGAACTTGTGATTTCCCATTGCCTGATAACAGTTAGTTTTATACGAACATTTTCCACAACAGTATTCATATTTGAAATGCTCCTTTACTAATCCTGGATCTTCACCACATTCTATACATTTTGAATGAGAACTGGGGACCCATAGTTCTTCAAACTAAAATTCATGAACAAAGTTTTGAAAAAAACTTTTCTGTAGGAAAAAAAAATTCTATAGGATGAAAGCAAAATCTTTTTAGATAGAGTTCAAAAAATTTTTTTTATCGAGTTAATCCATTTACGGTGCGATATGGTACGGCATAATAATTTTTCCGAAATATTAACGGTTTAATTTGCCTTACTGAACCTAATCAAAGTAGATAATTCAATTACAAATAAATGAATATAATTATTATTAACAGTAAAACATAGTTGAGCATCAATAGGAACTGGGCTAGCATCTGAGTTTCACTTTTAGCGCCACGTTTATTTACCTCGTTTTAACTTTTTAACTTACCCTTCTTCGCTGTTGTAAACAGAAATTTCTAGAGATCCACTTTGGATTCAATTTCAAATGATCCCTTTGATGCGCTTTCTTCTGCGATAAGGTCAAAAATTTTAAAGCACATCGTTTACATTCGAAGCGAGTTTCTAAATTTTCGCTATGAATTTATGAATGCCATAATTTGGTTTAAATTAATCTAAACAAATCCAAAATGTATGAATAAAATTAATGTGAATAAAGCTTAACATTTTTGCATGGTAAAAAAACTCTTATAAGAAATGAACGTATAAAGAAATATTAACGTTTTAGATGAGCTTTAAAATGTGACACATATCCAGGTTTTCGCACAATAGAAGACGCCTCCCCAACCACTTTGTAAGTTATTAAACAAAACGGACAAAGCAAGTCACGAGTATTGAAATGAAACTTTGTAAAATGGTCAATGAAAAGAGAACGACATGATGTTCGAAATTTACACCTTCTGCAGTGGTAAGGTGCATCATATGAACCATGAATCACAGAATGTTTGACCTGCAAATAATTTAATTCTTGTGAAATCTTAAAATACAGTATGATAGGCATAAAGAAAGGCACAGACACTTATAAAGAATAAAACTTATAAATAATATTTTTAATTAAATCCAATCCTTTTCCCACAGCTGGTATCCATTTATTAAACTCCTGCTAAACCTGTCATCCGGCCATAAGAAATCAATACTTCTCTCCTTTCTGATCGCATAACTCATTTACACTGAAACAATTTCCACTAAACGTACCTCGTTTTCTGAACAGCAACGAACCATTTCAAAATTCCCTTATATATAAATAATTATCAAAAAAAAACTAGATAACAAATACAAAAAACTTACGGACACAGTAATTTCACAAATCGGACAAACATTTTTACTATCACCATCTCGGTGAATATTATAATAATGCTTATAAAGTCGATATGGATTTGGGGAAATATGCAAACAGTGTGGACATGTACATAAATGTCTGATATCTGCTTGAAATTCACCACCGTTAGACAAGTGTTGAGCAACATGTGACCATAAGTGAAACATGAAGTTAATATTATTTGATAAAATCTTCTGACAATTACCATACGTGCACTGGAAAAAAAAGGTTAAAGGCTATTAAAATTTTTATTAAATTATATTAAAATTTTTAAAATTTTTTTATATTAAAATTTTATTACAATTTCTATTTTTAAATTTTATTAAATTTTCTATCATATTAAAATTTTTTGTACAGTTAAACTAATTTTCTATATCGATGGACATCTTCCTTCTTATAACAAGTACTAACAATCTCTATTTTTTAAGGAGATTAAACTGCAAGTGAATTTAACCGATATACCAAATGATACAGTATGATAGGCATAAAGAAAGGTACACACACTTATAAAGAATAAATATTTTTGAACTTATAAATAATAAATATTTTTAATTAAATTCAATCCTTTTCCTACAGCTGGTATCCATTTATTTAACTCCTGCTAAACCTGTCATCCGGACGTACCTCGTTTTCTGAACAGCAATGAACACCTTGTCAATTACATTTAGGGACATTCCGACATTACTTAAAGATATGATTAAAATGCCCCTCTATATAGAAAGGAAATGACACAAGAACCACAGTGCTCGCATTGCTATGTATAGAAATGATTTCGATTTAGTGGAAATGATCTAATTTTATTTCAAATTCCATTTTAATGCTCTTATTTCAGAAATTTCTAGAATTTCAATTTTTGGAACTACATGTAAATGAATTAAGTATCGACTTCTGAACCATGTCGATCCCTCTACGTAAAAAACCTTAAGAAGAGTTTCTTTCAACAAGCCAAGTATTAAAGCAAATGTTGTTGCCCACTTTCCGGAACGTTTGTCAAGTATCAAAAAAGTCTGCAAAATTATTTTGCCACACGATTGAATAAGTTTTGCAGTAATCTCATACATACAGTTATTCCCTTCTAGAACCGCTTCAATCGCAAAGTACTACTTTACGTTTACCATTTAGTAATAGACTTTTACCTCCTCCATGAATTGTTCCATCTCAACACCCCTTGAAATTTTACTGTGTCGTCTTATGTTCTAATAATTCTATGCGTCTATTTGCTTTACTCCTTCTTGCAACTCATTAGTAATTCATGATCATAATCTTCTTTATATCATCCTAACCTCAGAACCCGTTCCAACCAACCACTCCATCCTATTAAACAGCACTGAGTTTTTGAAATCTTTTTATTATCTAATATTAATACTTTATACTAATAATATTATATTAATACTAATATTAATACTTTCACATATTTTCTTATAATACGTTGATACTGTTAGGCTTTTATATTACGTAAAATTAGCGACGTAAAGTGGTGTATTGTGGCAAAATTCTTATGTTAGAGACTAGTACTCGTTAAAAGGATGTCGTATTGCTCACGTTAAAGTAGTATCACGGCATTGGGGGCATAAGTATGGCAATCGAAGGGCATTCTGAAAGAATTACACGGTTTCAAAGTGCTATTAAAGGAATGTAACAGGTATCAAGAGGTATGATGATTTATTTTATTAAAGTTTTTATCTTAAAAAAAACTTGTTTTCTCTAAATTCCGCTGAACTTTGTTAAAATTTTTTTCTAATACCTCATTTATTACCGTCCAATACTTTCTGGCTAATCGTCTTAAAAGCCGTCTCTACTGCCAAAGCTCCATTTTGTACTAACTCCTGTTCCTTAGACCCAGCATAAATTTTTCAATCTATCAAACAACCCCTTCATAATTCTCTAGTAAGTTTCTCCGAGAATCTTTGACAATTTCCTAATATCCCCAAAGCCCATATAAAACATTATCTTGTTTCTTCATTTCCTTAAACAATATTAAAGACCCTTGATAAGCGTTTCTGAACCTGCTGTTGCACACCACTTCACAAAATTCTTTTACTAATCTTTAAAATTCTATTGCAACTCTATTCTCTATTCTTAGCTCTAAAACTCTATTCTTTGGTAAAAAATATCTCTTTATGCTATGCTAATTTCTTTAGGCCCCACAGTGGTGCCATAACACATTGACAAACTCAGCTGTGTTCCTCTGTTGCAATTGTATTCCCTAATGCTCCCTAAACAAAATTTCAGCCAGCGTATTCAAACTTCTTGATGCCCTTCAAAACCCATCAGTTGAAGAAATTCTGCAAATTCCATAAAATATTCCTTAAGACTTCATAGCCTAAACTTCTTTATCATAATCCATTTGCAATATCATCCTTTTTGCCACTCTAATGTCCTAAATTCTATGGGCTGTACATAGTATTAGTGGGTTGCATCCATCGAAAGAATATGACGAGGTATTAGGAAGCCAAAAAGGAGCCAATACATGGTAATGGAATTTAACTAAGCGTTTGTGTCGTGTTTTATTTAGAAATATTATGGATCAATCTAAAACTTCTGAATTACAAACATTATTCAACTCAGTATCTCAGTTAGTGGTTCGCGATTGCAACTTTTGGCATCAAATGTATTCAATAACCAATGTTCTAGATGTTGGGTGTCACCGAGATAGACAACCGAAAAACAGGATTTCAATCCTTGTCCAAGACTAATCCAGTGACCATCTTTCAAACCACAATTGTTGCATGAAGTAAATAACAATAATTTTCAAATGTCGCCTAATCGGGTTACTATTTCCATATTCGTCACCTTGCAGTGCAGGCTTTGATTTCATCAGTGATTAACCATCTCAGTGCTAGCTGCTGATAGATAGCGCCTTCTGATAAGCCCTCTCTCGCAGTTGGACCGCCGCAGTTTCTGATACCCACATTATCTTCTTGCAGACGGTGTATCTTAGCAGGCGATTTTAGATGATAGCTATAGGCGAGACCAAGATTTCAACTAGCATCAGCACCAATCGGCTTAACATATAGTCCTTGAAATGGACCAATGGACCAACTTAAAATATGCTCATTACCCCTCAGTCTTTGAGATAATGAAATGATTTTCGACTGCCTGACCAGAGTGGGTTGCCAGTGTTCGATATGATCAACTATTTAAAACTCATCCAATGATGACTGAACAAAATATAGTCAATTTGGTTTGAACATTGATTGTCTGGAGAGTTTCATATGATTAGACGACTTCTCTGATGTCGGAAGCATACACTGGTAATGAAATTGCATCTCGGCAAAATGAAGAAGACTTCCTTCACTAACATATGGGTCCTAAAACTTGCTTGTCACAGAAACTAGGGAGAAATCCTATTTCCTATTCACGCATTCTAATCTCCGAAAGCCACGGTTGCCTTCAATTATTAACATGAGAGCAATGAATTGCGCTCCAGATCAGCGCAAATCAATAACTATCCCTAAAGGCTTAACCTAATTTACCTTAAATAACATCATGTGAAATACTTAAAAAATGAATAAAATAAACCTTGAATTTTGCTCTGAACTCTACTGCTGCAAATTTTGGTGCTTTCCGATCACAACTTTCGACGCAAATCTGACTAAATGACTTCGATTTCTTGATACCTTTTGATTTTGATTTTCCCCCTTTCAGTTCAGTTTTTGTGATAATTGGTCGATTTTCATTGCCAGCATTGTCAAAACTGTTTACAAATTGTGATCTCTGCTGTAAGGGGCGACGATGCTGAATATGCGTTTCTGCATTCTCCTTATTTTCATTGGTCGTTACTTTACTTATCAAATTTGTTTTCTAAAAATATTATAAATTAAGCGAATAAAATATTTCCATTTCCTAAATTCAACAAAAAGGAAATAGGTAACATGTCGAGAATAAAATTAAATCATTGAAAAAATTAAGAAATTAATTTATTTTTTGGGAAATTTATTATTCATTTAAAAGAAATAGTAATTAGAAAGAAAAAAATGAAAAACTAACATTGGGTACGGTCAGACATGGATTTCCAATGGAATGCAGTGATAATGTCTGCTGTTGCTGATTTTGATTTCTTTCATTTTGTACAATTTCACAATTTTTCTTTGTTTCGAACGAAAATTTAAATGGATCTGCTTGAAGCGCGAAATTTTTCTCAACTAGATCGTGTTTCCATGATGCAAATTTTTTTAAAAGAAACCTTAGATCAATTGGACGTTCATTGATAATTGACGCTGTGACTCCAAACGTCGCCGGCTCATTTGTTGTTGTTCCTGCATTTATCATAGTTACTGCTTTTGCATTTGCTACTGTTGCTATTGCCGCTGTTGTTGCTTGTGTTGTCGTTGGCGCTGGAGCCGTTCCTCTTGGATCACTACTTCCAGTAATGTTATCATCGTCATCGTCATCACTTAGCACCACAATCTCCATATCAACATTTTTATTCATACTGAAACCGATTCTTTTATGAAAATTGTGGAATGGCTGAATATCAAAGTTTTATTTAAAAAAAAATCAGGGATTTATTTGGTAACTGATCATTTGTCAACGGTTAGAATTTTTAACGAACCATAAATTTACGTTTCTAATATATATAAATTTTAATATAATTAATATAATATATTTTAAAATTCTAATATAAATTTTGGCTCAATTTTTTATTCTAAATTCGCAAATTTTTCTCTGACTAGAATAAACGATTTAAATAATAATCTTTTATTATTTGCACAATGATCTATTATCTGAATTATTTTCCATTTATGTATATTTTTTCGAAAAAAAGTCCCTATTTTTCGGAAAACTGTCAGAAGAAATCGTAATGATTTTCATCGGACTAAAAGGAATCAATACATCGACTACTAGAATCCACAGTGAAAACAGACGACATCCATGATAGATAAAACGCAATAGGGAAAACTATGCATTAAACGAATAATTTCGAAAAAAATTTTAAAAAATGAACTCGTTTTTATAAAGATTAAAGAGAAGGGATAGAATGGTTAAATGCGTTGTTGTTTAGTTCGGAGAGGAGCTGATCCTGAGGTTCTCTTCTCCGCAGGAGTAAACTTGTCCAAAAATCCGGGTGGTGATGGTGACTCACCTGTATTTCTATCGCTTCTCTCTCCATGGCATATTTGTCCAGTGCGACAAGCCAGCGGAGCGAATTTAACCAGTAATGGTGAGGACTCTTTAAAAAAAAAAGAACAAAAAATAAAGAGAACACAGCAAAGCCTTAAAATTATTTCTTATATACAAAACTCACACTTCCTCCTTGAATAAGAATTTTTTTAGCCTACATGTACAAATAAAAATTAAACAATTTTTCGCCCTTTTCATTTTCTTATGAATTTATGAATTTTTTCATAAACCAGAAATTCCCAACCTTTCTTTTACATCGATCCTATAAAAAAATAAATTCTTTTCAATCGACCTATTTAGAATTTTTATGTTAAAAAAATACACCAAGCATATGGCTTGTCCACAGATGCACTCCGATTGATCTCCATGGGAATCCTTCAGGAATTCCGAAAGCAATCGGGCCGTTTATAACAAATTCAGTTATAAATAATAATCGAAGCAAAATAAAAAATGAGAAAAGGAATATAAAGAATAAAAAAACCAAAAAGCATTCAATACAATCATTTGCAAATATTTAACAAACACTATGATCTAGTACCACTGAGAAACGAATGATGGAATGGTTACTTATTATCATTCGACATATAATACAATAAGAGATAAAAGACGAATAGAGTTGACGAGGAAATAGTAGGATGGGCGATGACAACTAAAAGGTGAAAGAAGATAGTGCGCTTAATCTTTTATTGGCTGAGGTCAAATAACGTGAATTTCGTTTGTAACCAGTGAATAAACCTTTCGCCAAAGACTCGAGCTAGATCTGACTCTAACAGAATTGTCATCTATCCACCCCACCCCCCACCCCACCCTTGGGCCCAAATAAGTTAGAGGAAGAAATTACAAGTGGCAAAAAGTGGATACGGAAATAGCGCGAGGAAGAGAAAAAGAAAGACGTAGAGCAGCAACAGAGTGAAATGTCAACGACACAAAATCAGACTATAAAAGAGTGCAGAGAAACCAGCGATACGAATAAATTTAGCGACAAAATAGTGCAACAATGACAGAGAATGTAGAGATGGGAGAGGCTAAGAGTCATAGCATGATGAATCACCTGCGATGAATTAGTGTGGTCATGGAAGAGAGTTGAGAATCGGAAGCAAAATACAAAAGTGATCGATAATCAATATAATGAGAGAAGAAGAGACGTAAATCAGTGCCAATGAAATAGTACGGCGAAAGAATAATACACAGTGATGAAAGAAAACAAAAAATGGTGAAACGGTCCATTACTTTGTTAGAGATCTTTCTGCCAACAGCTCGTAATGTTAGTGGTTAGATTGAATACAAGGATAAGGCGTTTCCGGTCCTTCCATGATGGTTAAACCTACAACTGAAAGCAAAATCCTGTTGTCGATAACCTAAACACCTGTATCTCTACCATCAAATTGACTTGCTAAACGAGAAGTACTAAATACTAGAAGATAATCGAACAAACAGTTTGTCGCTTAGAAAAGAGCACAAAGAACTGTAGTAACTGTAGTTTATCGAATAACTAACAAGCAAATCTTTTTCCAACAGCTTTTACCATTAATGGTTAAGCTACCTCCGCTGGCTAAAAGGTTAGAGAATTTCAGACTGTTTGGGCTGATGTTATCTCTTCCTTTTTCCATCGTTTTAAGTCCACTGGTCCAACAACACGTACAAGATCTTTCCTAAGTGTATCAATCCAGACCTTGACTGGTCCCTTTTGACGCTATTCATAGAGTTTACGCAGTAGCCGAATACATCAACTCCTGTAGTGAACGACGAATGTATCTTAGGCATGATTGGTCAAAGGCAGAAAACTTAATATCCTCCACTCTCACTAGTAAAGTCTCGCAGTCACATAGCAAGAACGAGCGAATTGCAGCGATATAGACGCGGATTTTCGTCTTCATGGTAATTTTGCAACGGTTCCATAGAGGTTTCATCAACCGAAAAAACAGTTGTCGTTATCGAGGTTACAATTTCATCCTTTGCCTGGCCATTTAGGATTCTTCTTTTAACAACTCTCACCATTACTGGTTAGGCTAGCTCCAGCAGCTAGAAGGATAAAACGCGTCCAAGAGGCACGGTCTGATGCCATCGTCGACGGTAACAGAAGCCATTCTTTTTTCCGTCGTCTAAGTCCATATATTGCAGGTCCACCTATACGTTCAAAATCTTTTTTGATCGTATCAATCCAGGTTTTGACTGGCTTTCCTCGTTTTTGACACCAACCATCACAGGATTTAGCAAGTAGCGAAATATGCATCAACTCCTATGGTGGACGAAGAACATAATCAATGCCTTGTCATGGTACTGTTAATGCAAGTAGTATTTGAATGAAGGTGGATGCAGTCATGTGCGATTTTATCAACTCGGCGAACCCGTAAAATGTACCTTAGACAAAGGTGTCCAAAGGCAGATAACCTAATATTCTCCACTCTCATTGGCCATATCTCACGATCGAATGAATCGCAGCTATACAGATGTGCGAACTTTCGTTTTTATGGTGATTTCATGACGGCTCCATATAGGTTCGTCAACCGGAAGAACTCATTTCTAGCTGCCGTGATTTGGGCTATAATATCTTCTTTTGCCTGGCCATTTGGTATTAGAGTTACCCAAGGTATTTAAAATCGTGCACTTCCTCAACCTGCAATGAATTGATAAAAATAGTTATTTTATCGGCACCTTGTATATAAAACGAAAACACTTTCGTTTTATTTACATTGACTCTGAGTCCGATTTTTGCTGATATATTATTTAGCATTACTTGCATTTTGTCATAACTGCCAGCAAAAAAGACTATATCAACAGCATATTCAATCTCTGATACGATACTCTGGACTGATTTGGACACCTCTTGAGTGCCGACAAGCAGTGTCCATTACTCAGTTTACTGCATTGTTGAAAATTCTAGAGGAAAGGACATAACCTTTACGGACACCAGTTCTTATTTCTTATTTCGAAGAAGTCTGTCTCATTTGGTATTAGAGTGGACCCAAGGTATTTAAAATCGGGCATCTCAACCTTCCTCAACCTGCAATGAATTGGTAAAAATAGGTATTTGATTAGCATTTTGTATATAAGACGAAAACACTTTCGTTTTATACAGACTTATATATATATATATATATAGACTTGTGCCGATGTACGCTGATAAAATGTGTGCTTTTATGAGTCGATTGATTTTCTATGGAACACCGTCACATTCCACCATCCTCCAAAGCGTTCCTCTATCAACTGAATCGAAGGCAGCAGCAAAATGAAACGTAACGGTGGATTGTAGATATTTTAAGCGGTTGAAGCGGTGTTACAACACCTTTCTTAACGTGAATCTCGTCTGCACCACAGCATTCCGGTCTGAATCCAGCTTGGTTAGGTTACATCTTGCTGTTTTCTTGGACATGCCGAGTGGGCTGATTCCTCGGCAATTTTCGCAGTATGTCCTGTCATCTTTCTCGGAAATTGGTTGCAGAATTATCAGAATTTTGCTCCAGTCACCTGGTAATATTTTTTTCTTCTATACCATAGAGTATATTTGTTCAATGTGCGTTATGAAGGACGATGGATTTTTGAAGAGTTCAGCCCGAAAACCACCTTCTCCGGGAGTTTTATTGGCCTCAAGCTTCTAAATGACTATTTTTATTACTCCCTGTTCTACTGGCTGTTCTTGGTTGCAAACACACGGCTCGACGAGCGATTCAGCTATGTCTGGGACAACGGATTGCTCACCGTTTAAGTTTGTCCTCAAAGAGAAAATCTCATTCGGATAACCCAAAAGTCATAAAAATCATGATTTCAAGGAGTTCGCCTTATTTACAATAAAGAATTCCAGAAACAAAAAAATTTAATTAGAAAATTTAATCAAACACAACGGGAAAAGACTCAGCCACAGTACACTGGTTCCATCTTCTCTTTATACAAAACGCAAATGATCCGCGAATCTGACGATATGCATTTCGCGACAATCAATAAATAGCAGTTAATATAAGTCAATAAATAACGATCGATAAATCGATAATATGAATTATTTGATATAACTTTTATGAAGGATTTATTCGATAAGTAATAATTTCTGAAGAAAACGAGAATAGAGAAGGGAAAGATCTGAAATGCGATGCAACAGATTTTCGTGGAATCGGTGAGTACGAAAATTATTGAATTATGCGAGCGTGAAAGCAAACGAATTCGTCACACGCGTTCGTTTGCACGCTGCTTAACCATGTGAAACATTTTAGTTAGTCTGGTAGAAATGGTACTTACGGCTTCCTCAACAATAGTTTAATAACGTCTGTGAAACGGTCAGTGCTTATATGATCCTTCTTTTTCTTGCATTTCGTCTTCTATTTTTAATCTTTTAGCTGATTAAACTGATTCCGGTGCCGTGTCAGAATCCACTCTTTCCTCGACCAGAGTCTATGCCCAGCAGCAGACTCGCTCCATTCCGGGAACAGGAATTGAATTATATATGATTTAATTGGCCTACATATCACTTATTAGGTGTGTGTTTGTTACTGAGCGGTTGGCGTGAAAATTAATGTTAAATAATTCAGATTCAGTTCGAATCAGACAAATTTAAACCCATATGCGAATCTCGAATCACCCCAACTTAATAATACTGCAATATTCTGCTTAAGGTTTAAACCTTCAACGAATATGCTGTGGCATGAAACGGCTTAAGCAGCCTGCTCGTACCTCCTCATCGGTTTCTCGTTCATCTCTTATTGTCTTGTGATTTTTCATTTCTGCATTCTTATGGTTCGAATTAAGTTTAGAAGGTTAATTAAATACATGCATTGCATGGATTTGGAGCAAAGATGAAAAGCATAAAAATAACCAAAAGGTGGCAACCACTGTGATCATAAGAAATATTTAGCATCTTTTTAAATGTAATGCAAAATTAGCAAGTTATTGTAGATTTAGCTGAGCAAAAAAAGGCACCTAAAAACTTATTTTTCTAAACGTAATTATAAATTTATTGTAATTCCATTTTTTTCCTCAGTATTTTAATCTATAAAGCGTTAGTGCTTGTTAACTTGCAAATCCTTTAAACTTCATTTATATTTGGCTTGGCTTACTGCACTAATCACTAGCCTTGGATTTCTTTGTCAACGAAGATGGAAAATAGCCTAATGTACATTTAAAAATACCAGTTAGCAATAAACTGTTAAACTGATCAAACAATTTTGCTCTCTTCATTGCACCATTCTGCTTAGATGTATGAAAAGAGAAACCAACCCATAGTTGTTGACCACATATTTGATATCTATAAATGCCATACGTAAAAAATATTATTTTGACCGGATTTGATGGTCAACTGGTAGAACAATGATGTTGAAATTTAAAGATAAGTGATGCGAAGCAATTCGTTACCCTACTAAATTTGCCAGAGAAAATGGCTAATTTTGTAATGAATAAATTAATGGGCTTATGGACGTTCGTCAATAAAATCATTATTTTGGCAGATTTTTGTTGAACAAATGAAAATTGATGATTTACATTCAGCATGATTTACATTGATGATGATTTACATTCAGCATGATTTACAAGCCAATCAAGATGAATGCTGAAATAAATTCCGTAGCTTTGGCAATTAAATTTTTTCTGAAGCGCAATGTCGAAATTGACGTTAGCATTTATTTAACTGTAAATAATTCGATAGCCAGGCCTACCAAATGAATTGCTACTCATGAGCAAACGATGGGCTCGGCAGTCCTTTAAATACTTTAGATTTTTAAATTTTATTTTTTGTTTCATTTTTTTAGTTGTTTGCTTTTATTTTTAAGGTACAACATTGATATATACTCGCCCATCCAACAAACTGCCATTAATTGCCAAATTGCTCGTCGTGTAGTGCGAGTTTTGGCTCGTTTAGGTTTTTTTGAATTTTTTAATCCGCGTGATAGACTCTCCCGTCACGAAAATCAACCTATTAGTTTAGCAACTGAGCTTCAATTTATACTCGATGAAATTGATTTATTCTCTGAATTATTCAAACTTATATTCTATATTCTGAATAAACACGAAAATCTCCAGATAATCATCATTCAAACTGAACTGAAACTGAATTTATATCATGGTCAGTCGTCTTTGGAAGGATTCCATGTCGAATAGCTGTTCCTATCACGAGGCTGAAACTGCAATAACTTTAACGGATCAGGTCATGCTATGTTTCGAACCAAGATCCACGTAAAACTGACAATCTGTGAGAATCAGTACCCCCAAAGATTTTTTGATTATCTCAGGCTAAAAAGCTTTGTGGCAATAAGTCTACTTCAGATAGAATTGTTGATACATCTAAATGATGTAAATATCATTGCACTTCTGGAATGGCCGATGAATACTGGTCTCAACAAAAGATGACTTCGAAGGTCGAAAGGCAAATCCATGTGTCACATGGAAATGTACTAATTGTATCCCATGCAATTGTCTAATTGTGCGAAATGACCAACAAAGCAGAAATTTAATGAGAATCTAGCTATCGGATGCTTCTGATATATACAGTACGGCGGTACAGAAACCGCTACTCGAATGATATGGGTTTGAATATGGAGATGGCTGCTCCAGCACATGATAATGGGAAACCATTTCGCCTTCTTCATAAAGCTACCACAATACAGGGAAAGGTACCTTAATTCAGTTAATGAAATGATACGGCATAGTAAATTTATAACTGTTAAGGCTGTCAAGAATCGTCTTGCAAGGTGGAAGGAATGTTTTGAGGCCAAAACTTAACCGTGACGCGCCATCTATTGCCTCGGATCGCTTATCGAGCTATATGTTTCCAAGTGCTGCCAATAGAACAGGAAATTATCTGTCATCCAGAAATTTAAGAATGAAACTGCCATAAAAGATGGTTTATGTGAACACTTCAATGCTGAAGGCTTCAAATATCCACTGTCCTTCACAACATATTTTATGATATGGAAGACAGAAATAATACCAGATGACTGGAGCGAAGCAATTCTGCTCCCAGTTACCAAGAAAGGTGACCAGTGCTGTAACGAGGAATTAGCCTACTAGACGTCTCCAAGAAAATTTTTGTTTCCCTTCTATTGAATAGACTTGTAGCAGTAGGATACGCTCTATCCAAGCTGGATTCAGAATGAGAAGTAGTTGTTCAGACCAGATATTAAAAAGGGCGCTGGAACATCGTTTTAAATATCTCCATCGTCAAATTTTCCATCGACTTGCCGTTGCCTTCGATTGAGAGAACCGCGCTTTGGATGATAATGGAACGCGACGATGTTCCAGAGATCATTCGACTCATAAAAGCTTTTTATTAGCTTACATCGGCACGGTTTTGTGTATGTGATGAACCGATTCATTCGAAATAAGATATAATGTTCATCAAACTTGCGTACATTCGCATACAATATTCAACTATGTGATAGAATGGACAGTGAACACCGCTTGTCGACATTCGCACTCAAGAGGTATATAAATCAGTCCGGAGCATCATAAATCTTGAATATGCTAATGATGTAGTTCTCGATAATTATAATGAAATGCTAGGCAATGTCAGCAACTGCAGCAAGAATTGACTTCAGAAGCAACAAGATCAAATAAAATAAAACGAAAATCTTTTCGTCATATGTAGAAGCTGGTAATATATACCTAATTTCATAAAACCAATACTGGTTGATGAAATGCCCGATTTTAAATACCATTCATGGATCCACTCTAATCCCAAACGACCAAGCGAAAGATGAAGTCTCATTCTGCAGTCGATGCTGTGCTTTGATGGAATTTTCAGATTAATTTTAATCCTTCAATTTCAAATTGAATGGTACAACCCGGACAACAATAGCTAGAATACTTTTTTCCTATTGGCAAAACCTTTATGGGATCGTCGCGAAATCACCATAAAAACGAAAGTCCGTGTAAAGATATTGAGAATTATTATCTACCTTTGTATCTAAGATAATGTTTACGGGTTCGCCGAGCGGATAAAACCTAACTTGATTGCATCCACTCTCGCGCAAAACGACTTGCATGAAGAGTGCTATCATGGACCGTCACTCGAGTCAAAAATTGAACTGATACAGTCAGGAAATGTATTACTACAGTGTCAACCAGCTTGGATGTAGTCAGCGGAGCCACACTCTAAACCAGTTGTGGTGAAAGCTGCAAGAAGAAGAAAGAAAGAATTCAGAGACTGCTGAAGGAACGACAGTTTCTTGGTGAAATTAAAATGAATTCTCAAAATTCAAAAACTAATTATTTTTGTTTTAAAAAGATATCATATGCGATCTTACTACTTTCCCTATGCTTCCTATTCTAGAATGAAAAGAAACTGGGGTTGAATGATGCAATATAAAGATTTATCTTAAGCAAATGCTTGCGAAATTCAAATCCTTCTTCAGCAAAAATATTAACCCGCCAACCCACATTCCGATAACTGATAGTCAAATGGTCAGTGACGATTTCCTGAAGACGCATCTATTAGCGCTTCGAGTTTCGCTAATTTCTGATTATGAATTACCTAATGATATATCTGATTCTGATTTATGAGCCAATAAACTCAATTTGAAGGCTCAAATTGAATAATTTCCTTCCTGTTGCAAGCCTTTAATTAATTTGATTGGCTGAATTAACTGCAAATGCGGTGGTACATCCGATTCTAATGAGAGAAAAACTTTATTATTTTATTATTTTATCCTTCGCGAAATGAGTTTATTTTCGTTCATGCATGGAGTTGGCAATGCATATTTTTTTCATCATTCGTTATTTCTGGTTTTGCTCCCTCCATTAGCCATAGGGAAAAAAGAACTTTAAAAATTTTGAGCTGAAGCTAAGGCTATTTGATAATTTTTTTGATTAATAGGATGAATACATTTCATCAGAAAGCACCATTTCGCGACAAAATCACAAATCTCCGACATTATCTTTAGCAATTTTATTTTAACAATTTTCCAAATTTTTCCTCCTAAAAGGAAAAAGATCAAATCTATTATACTACTTTTTTCAAATAAAAAAATATTCAGATAAAATTCTTCCACATTTTGGATTCTTGCTATCACAAAATGCTTAAGCAGCTCTGCATATTATGCAATCTAAAGGTTCTATAGGCAGCCTTTTCCTATGGCTGCCTTTTCTTGCACACAGTTCTCGAAGGTTTTTCAACGTTAATCACTAGTAAATATTTTTAAGACGTTTCGTAAACTTTAATCTCCTGTTAATCCCCGTGGCTTCCCGCCACAATAAGTTTTTACTCATGATTTTGATGTTAAAGAAATGTTATTCAAATATTTTAGGTTTTATTCATTTAATTTACTTTATTTCTAACTTGGTTTTATATTCGTTGCAAAAAAATAGGCAGAAAATAGTAATATTTGTTGTTGCCTTTCACCCTATTATATTTGGATTCTTGGATTGCCTTTTTTGTAAGAGCAGTAATAGCTATGTGTCGCCACACGTTTAGATAGAAGTTTCATCCTCAAACTTGGGTAGTTAAACTAATAAAGGAGAAATCGCAGAGAATTAAAGATAATAAATTATTAAAAAAGCGCATAAATAAACTAGAATGCCTTCGAAATACAATCAAATCTAATGAAAATTAAAAATAAATAACAAAAATACAAAAATTGTTGGGGACCGCCACTCGAACCCAAAGCATACGATGAAAATAAATTGTTCGGTGAGTGTGACGCCCATGCCAAAATAATTGAAGGTTGAGGTTCCTTTCCGGAAATTGATTATAAATTGGAATTGAACTATTTTAAAAAAATATGCTATGATAAAATTAATTAAGTTAATGGATAACTTTGGTGAATCGAAATCACTAATTTAAAATATATCTGGAGTAAACGACTGCTGCAGTTGCTGGTTAATGCTTAATGCATAGCCGCCAACGTTTCTGGTTAACTGGTTTCGAGTCCATTATAAGGTGATATTTTCTGCCGGTGAGTTTTTTGGAATAGAAGTATAGGATTTCTAACACCACCAGAAATTTTTGCAGTTATCAGCAATTTTGCAGTTAATAAGAAATGATTTAATTAAATATTATGCAAGCAATGGCTGTTTTCTTTCTGTAATATTTTTTCTTGAATTTGCTTAATTTACCTACGTTGTCTGCAAAGAAAGGTTACTGCCAGTTTACTCTGAATCGAAATAATCATTAAATAAGCTGTAGAATAATAATTAAATAAAGTTGAATAATAATTAAATAAGATGTTTTTTTGCGTTTTCTGTTGAGGATCGATAAATCTTCTTCATTAATTCAATTTGGATTAACTGAATTAAAAATTATTCTGCAAAAAACGGAGATCTCTTATTTGTTTTTCATCAAGTTCTTCACCTTTGTTACCATCGTTTATCATTACAGCACATCTCTTTTTATATTAAAAACTCTTATATACAGGCCTTTTTAATTTGTGAAACTGCAATCCTTATAGGTTTATGCCGCAAGTCGATTCGGTGCCATCATTATCAACATTTCGGTTACTGAATTTAACTGGTTTTAGATCATTTGGATCAAGATTTTGTTCCACATTACCAGATAATTGAAGTTTTAAATATTTCAGTATCAAATTATATCAGATTGCGAATGGTAGTGGTTCAGATTATTAACAAGGTTTCCAGTCATTAAGAAATTTGGATGGGGCTGGCAACCCACTCATAGTCCTATCGTTATGTGACTATCGGGCAAAATTTCTGTGTTAAGGCGAACATATGACGTTAACCATATATTTCAGATCGAAAAGAGGTCAGTTGTTTTATTAGTGGAAATTAATCGTCCTAGCAAATGATTCCATGATTTTAAATGTTTTGACAATTTGATTTAAAATCAGAAAATAGGCAAATTAATGGTTTCATACACAATATATTATTATTTAGAAATTGTGTGACGAAAATGGTTAATAGCACTTTTCGCGTGAGAAAATGTAACTCTGAAAAAAATTTAATTTAAGCTCTTTTCTAGCCAATTAGTCTTACAAAAACTATAAAAAATGTAATTCATTTTTCACAATGATTTTCCCAGATTTTTACATCATTTTTTTTTCGTAGCTACTTATTTTCATTCTTTCCATTCCCTTATTTCTTGAATTCTTCAAAATCTTTTTCAATACTTTTCTGTCGCAAAACACGTTAGCAGGACATGAGTGTGTGATGTATGCTTAGACAGTCATTTCAGAATCGATCCTATCCTTAAACTACCAAATTTGAGTAGTACCAGGGATTCATTTGTTCTTCTGTCCTCAAATGGCTCTCTGACGAAAACATATCGTTATCATCAATTCAACTAGTTTAACTAGAAATAAGTTGGAAAAAAATAAGACATTCATCAAAGGCTTATTTTATCTTGTTTCAATTTTTCACAAATGAACATTTCTAACTGGTCATTTTTTCAGTTATTTTTGATAGCTGAGGCTGGACCCCAGGCAATCATGGAAAATTTACATGGAGTTGCTATGCTCATTGCAAGTTTTTATGAAGTACTTTACATTGAGGGATTTCATGCATTGCATTGAGAGAGGACATTGAGGGATAGGAATTTCTCAGTATCTCAGTGAATACAAGAATTAATTAAATTATTATATATATGTTATTAGTGCATTTCAGTCTGCATTAATCGGCATCACGACAAATTCGATGGCTATTTACATAATATCCGTTTCATCCCACCTTCACAGTTCATTTAGTTACTTAAATATTTCACAATCGACAGCAAATATCATTGTTTCAGCTGTTTTTTGTTTTTGGTCAGCCCCCTTAGCTTTAGGGTAAGGATTTTTTTGATAAAATACCACTGACAAAATTCGAAATTATTTCAATAACGACTGATCAATTACAGTGAATCGTTTACTCATAATGCACTAATATCACAAATTCCTGGTCATTTAATATTATTTTCATGGTGGGTGGCATTAATTTCTCATTTGGCTGTATCTTGTAATCGTCTTATTGCTGCAACGCGTCCAACTGACTATTCGAAAATTTTTGCAACTCGTAATACAAAGATTATAATAATTTTCGCTTGGATCGTATCTTTTTCATATAGCTTGATATATGAAATAGGTAAGTTTATTACAATTGCTTTTATAGGATTATGAGACTTGTGCGATCTAAAAGCATCTAATTTTTTCAAATTTTCAACTTAGTGTTTGATATTTTTTTAGAATTTTTATTGAGTTAAAAACAAGAGCAACTTTGGGAAATTATGATATAACAAGCGTAGTTATGACACCTTCCTCTCTGCATGATTTTAAATTGATAAATTTTATTGATGAACAATTACCATTCCATTGCCATTTTAATTGTTTTATTTTTAGATGGTTGTAATTTTTGTTTTAATCGAGTTTCCTTAAGATGGCAATATACCGAAACACCTTGTGGAGTCATACTATCAAATTATCTCGATCTTTTTGCTTGTATTTTGCTGATTGTATCAGTGTTTATCATCGATATAACTACACTGATAGTGCTAAAAAGGACAAAACCGGCAAGTATATTTATGTTTTGGCGCAGTGAAACTTTAACCTGAATGTACTACTTTTTTTTTGAAGAGTTTTCACCATTATTTGTTAAAGTTCACACTGTTATTTATTAATTAGCGATAAAAGGATCCGCTAATCTCCACTCGAGCCGCTGGCTTGTCGCACTGGACTAATACGCCAGGGAGTCCCTTGGCGATAGATGAGTTGCCAGCATCAACCGGATTTTTGGACGCGTTTAGTCCTGGGGAGAATGAAAAATAGTATCGGCTCCGAGTTGAACAATAACCCACTAAGCCATCTCACTCGTGGCATAAGCCTATGTAAATAATATTATTTTCACCAATGAATCAAACGACAATGGATAGCGTGCACTGTAAAAAAAATGCTTTTAAATTTTCCAATTTTTTTCGACTGATATTTTATGAAAAGGTAAATAAATAACTACTAGTCTTATTTTTAATTTAATGGATATTTTAAATCTTAACTTAACTTCCATATATTATATTGCAATCTTTTTTTTTAGAAAGTTGGACAAATCTTTCCAAAAGCTATTTTATATGCACGTCGAAAAAAAGAAATTATATTTTATATCCAGGTTTTCATAAAAAATTTCGTAAAAAAATCTTAAAAAATGTGGGTATATCGTAAGCATATTAAAAATTAAGTTCAAACTGTTATTTATTAATTAGCGATAAAAGGATCCGCTAATCTCCATTCGAAGCAAAATAGTTATTAATGAGTTGAGCGTTTGTTGCCAAAAGTTATGCAGGTCGCAAAAAATTTTATTGCTGATTTTCCCTACCACTGTCTTCCTATTAATCATACTTCTTATTCATGGTTATTTTATTGTTTCTTTTGTAAGATCTTCAAAAAATATTAATAACAATTAATAATAACCAAAATTTTGCCAGTGAATATTTGGTCAAAATGAAAATTTTAAATTTCAGAACCAAAAAAATTTTTGATCAAAATTAGGGGAAAAAAATTATGATGAAAAAAATGCAAATTCATTGGTTAAAAATAATTTCCTGCAAAATTTTCGGCTATTCTGTTCAGGCTTTTTGTTCAACTGTTGCTTATTTGGTAACGGTAATCTTTTTCTATGTCAATGAAATACTTACCAGTTCTCCTGTCGCATCGTTTTACATGACAACGTTTCTTTGGGAATTAGTGCATATGTTAGATGGGTAAATACTTTTTGAAAAATTTAAATCCCGTCCCTTTATTTATTGCTAAATATGAGCTACTTAGCCATATGTATCACTACAGTTCCATTGTAATATATCGTGCCATATTAGCAAAATTTAAGTTAATGATTATCAAACTAGCATCTACGAACCTCCTAACGTCCACTACTCTCAGTGTGTCCACATGCCTATGGGAGCCATGATTCAAATTATAAAAAATTATGTTTTTATTTTATTTGAGTGGTAAAAAATCATTTTAGTGTTATATTCACTGGAAACTGTTAGGTGCAAGTTGTATTGTGTACTGGAGATCCACTTATTTTTATGGTGTTGTCTAGAGATTTAGTGGGAAAAAATGACCACTGATTTAAGTTCGACAAAACGGTCTGGTGCTGATATGAAATAACCTGTATAAAATTTACCATAAAATTTTTTATCATAATTTTTTTTTAACATATGATTGAGAATTAACCTGCCATATATTTTCATTTTTTGATGGTACAATTTTCAGGTTCATTTGCTTCATGTTCCATTTGAAAAGTAAGGAGCACAAGGAAAGGAAATCAGGCGTCAGATGATATCTGTTCCTCCGAAAAATTAAATATTTTATTTTAAAAAACCCACTAAAAATTTCATCATTGGATTTCATAAGACTCATAGTGGGGAATGAATAATTAATTGAGACTTCTGATAATTAATCGAGGCTGAGGATTTTTTTATTTTTCCTCAAACTGGCAGTCTCATGTTTGCAAAAAATCGTCAATTTTATCGGTATAAAGTAAAAAAGAAGCAAAAATATGAAGTGAAAAAGAACAATGACAACTTCTGAAATGAGGCAATTATAAAAAGTCAAAATTATAAATCAGAATCTATGGAATTTATTTGAATTTTATAAATTTTAGTGGACCATAACTATAAATTACCTAATGCTGAGTTGCTAAAATGTTATTTTCGTAAATTTGCTTTTATTTATTTATTTTATTTGTTTATTTGAAAAATTATCATATAGGGACTAAACCATGAATTATACGTCATATGTTACGTCCTATTGAATAATTTTATTTATGGATTTGACAATTAAAAAAAGAAAAACTTTATAATTCTCTTATAACTCTCTTCATTTCATCTTTCATTAGCAAGCAAATAGTTGTGAGATAATCGTCACGTTTAAGATGGAAAACAACAGGAATTTTGTGGAGCTTGAAAAAAAATTCGAGTTTAGAAATATTTATTATATTTGTTACTTTCATTGCGTTTACAACATATTATTTTCATTTGTATTGATGTCAGCTAGAAGATCCTCATCCTCAGATCACTACAATTAAAAGGTTTTCTGCGCTCAAAAATTTATTGTGCTGGCGGCATTTAGTATGTTACAAAGTTTATATTTGTTGTTTCTCCGTCTGTGCTTTTGTTTTTAAAATGTTGGATTGGAAAATTTAAAATATTTAAATGATATAAATATAATAATATTGAAATATAAGAGCTTAACTGATGATATTATGGGAAATAATAAAAAATAGATTTCAAAAAAGTTTTATTTTTGTGCAGAATTAATTAGGCGAATGATAATCAGATTTAAAGGTTTTTGATTTTGATTTTGGTTTTTGCTTTTGAATTTTGATTATTGGTATTAAAAAAATGAATCTCTAATTTTTATTGTTAATAATAATTTTAAATGGGTGAAATGAAATTTTCGATCACTAAATTAGAATCGGTTAGTGATATAATGTTGTGCGTGTGGAAATCGCCTTCAAAATAAACTATTTTGCAATCGCCTTTAGTTATTTTGCAAATTTATTTTGGAAATAAGATAATGGAAATGAAGATTTCGGATTCAAAATTATACTTTTTTGAAAGAAATTTTTATTTACTTTATTTATTATTTAATTCTCGATAAACTTTTCTGAAATTATGAAGTAATAATTTTAAAAAATCAAAAAATTGCTAGTGCCAGAAAACCAGAAAAAACTACTCGAGTGGCATAAAATGCCTCAGTTTTATTCGAATAATTGATAATCGCATAAGTAATCAGAAATAGATCGTCGTCGTCAGTCTCTGAACAATAGTTATTATTCAAAACAAATTTCAAAATCTCACATGATCTGATGGAAACATTAATATATTTTATTTTCGCTTCTAAATCCTATTTTTTAAAATACAACACAGCAATGCAGTAAAGTCATGTTAAACGTTAACGTACGAATAAAAGAAGCAACCAGTTTTTTTTCTCTCATCGAATTCTATTTGTTCATGAAAACCTTGCAGTTTTCATAAAATCAAAAAATAAAAAATTCACTTATTGCTATTATATAATTTGATTCTTCTATAATAAAATGTATATGAATATAAATGTTTGTAAAAATTGTGCAAGAATGGCCTATTTAAACTAGTAAATTGCACTTTTGAGGAATAGCAAAATTTTAGAATGTATACAGTTTATATGCTCCACATATATGATTAATGAAACGCTAAATCGCTGCAAAAAAACTTGAGATTTGTAGATTATTTCGAGGAAAGTGAATGAAGAAAAATTTCAATTTTATTTCCATTTTTTAAAAATCAATGGTAAAATTTCATTTCAAAACCAACAAACAAAAAAATAATCTATGAAAATTTTAGTTATCCATAAGCAAAAGTAAAAAAAATTTCTTACCACCTGTAAAATCACTTCTGGCACTGTTCATAAAACGCAAAAAATCACAACAGTAAATTTTGGTTTAAAGTGGATCTTCGATATTAATCCAATCAAATTAAACATTTTCATGCCTCCTACAATTTGGATTTTATGAATTTTAAAAAGAAAAACGACCCATAAGACTATTTAATTAGCTGAATGCAACATAAAGAGTTTTTTTGTTTTGAATTTCGTTGGCAATTTTTGTCTTATGTTCACTCCTTTCTTCGAATCTGCCCATTTAACGTAAGTTATCAGTGAAATATAAGGATTATTCTATGGCATATAAATACAACGTAGGCATAAAAAATATTTTCAGATATTATAGAATCAAAATTAACCATGGTTGTGAATTCAGTTGTTATTCATTCTTCCCTTGGTCAACAAAATTAACAATAGCTAGAAATATTTTTTCAGCTGTCGAAAGTTACCAACCGGCTCTATAGAAAAATTCATCTCTATGATCCAACCGATCACTTAATGAATTTTACTTTTATATAATAAGTTCTGTGATTTCTTGTAGGCTTTACGTCTTCAACGATATATTCTTTTCACCTTTTCTTTTCATGCGATTGATTGGCTCACCATTGTATAACATTGATATACAATGGGTTTATATTAAAATTCCGAAAAAAAAAGGAAAAACTGTGTTGTCATTTCTTGACATTTCTAAAATTTCTTGATATTTCCTCTTGCCATAAAATAAAGTGACACCATTTCTGAATTTATAGGGTTTCAAAATTTTTCCTCTTCTCTCGGATTTTGGTCAATCTAGATTTTAAGCGGCTTATATCATGCTAAAATAATTGTTTATTTATTCAATTCTCTCACTTGTAAATTGAATGGGAATAGTTCGTTTAAAAAGTGTAAATAAATTGGATTTTCCACATTTTTTAATCGCTGGTTATAGCCAAATCTCAATACAAATATGCTTATTCAAAATTTATTTATTGTTTGCTTATTTTTTCTCTTAAAAAGATACTGTTTTGGTGAGTGATAAGCATCATACTTCGTTATACCTTTTTATTCTAAAATTAAGCTTCAAAAATTTATATTTTATACTTTGTATTTTTTCTATATATGAATATCAGTCTATCACGAAAAATGTAAGAGAAATAGAAATTCCTTAGGAACTCATTTAATGTGAATGAATCGCATTTATCTGTGAATTGCAGTATAAAAAAAGGATAAGTAAGGAGTGAAAAATGATAAAGACCTGAAAGAGCAGTATCACTTAAAATAATCATCAAAATGTTAGTCGAGAGAAATTGTTCTCATATCTAAAAATTCATTCCTAAAATAGATCAGCAGCGCTATTATTAAAAACTATCCATGTATCCATTTATTAACTGAAATCTTTTAAAGAACACAAGGAGAATGTACCTCCGCTATTTACTAATATTTTTATCATTTTCGTATTGCACAACTTTGAACTGTTTTATGGGACGATCAGTGAATATCGCGAAAGGCGATTCAAATTTTCAAAAGTACAACTGTGGTTTCAATTCTCGCTATTGTCTGAAGAAATTTTATCCTTATCAAAGTAAACTTTTGTTCTCAGCGATTGATCAAACTAGCGATTAAAAAATAGAGGTTAAGTGATAATTCGGTTTTGCAGACAGCATCAGCGTAATCGAAAGAACTTGTGATCAGAATGGACAATGCTTGGTTACCGTTTTCGCATTTAATATTATCGATAATTAATACTTATATTTTGTAATAGCGACATCAGTAGATGTGGTCATTGTGCTTCTTTTTCGAAAGTTTTTTTCTGACGTTTTTCTAAAACTAATGAAGTGAATCTTTTTTTATACTTTTTAGTGAATTTTTCTTTATTTTGCGATAGCACTGAAGCTCAAAAAAACTATTTTTAGGCAACAGGAGACGGTTGTTTTTATGATCCAAACAGCAGTTCAGAATTTTGTTGCTGCAGTAGAGATTTCTGCAATTCTGCAGTTTCTATCGAATACAGTTATGTGACGATTGTTTTGATTTCTCTCATCACAAGATTTTTATTCTAAATGCATTTTATAGCACATTTACTTATATGAAGCGAAGTTTTTACAGCACTAATTTTTAAGTTTTTTTTATTTTTTAAGGATGAATATAGTCTTAGATTTTATAAATAAAAAAATCATACAAATTTGTCCGTAATTATTGCTTATATTTCATTGAATAAAGTTGTGGATATAATTAACCATTTAATCTATTTAAGTGTCACCTTCTACACAAAAGATAATAGCAAAAATAAATTTTTTTTCATTCTAAAGATTTTCTTGAAGTCTGAGATATTAAGAACAATCATTTGTGGACTTGAAAAACTGCAATCGGACCACTTATGTAAATAAATAAAAAAATATTAAACTTAGCTATACCGAATTTGCAATAGCACTCTTAGCTTCGAGGAAGTTTCGCACAGAGAAATGAATTAATGCGATCTTGCCACAAAATAGAAATGATTTAACTACATAATTTGTAAAGTGCTATTAATGAGTTGTGAATTAAAGTGCTATTTCAAAATTAGCTAATCAAAAGTTTTATTTATTTTCATTAGAACATTTCTTTCGTTAAAGGAAAACATATGCAAAGTTTAGTACAATGCTTGCATTCTGAATCCTTCGGAATAGCATAAGCATAAATTTACTGCGAGAATCGGCTAACAAAGACTGCCGAACGTGGTGGACATGGGCAATATGCTGCATCATTTCCTGGAAGACCAACATTGCCAGGTGGTCCATTTTTGCCACTGGTGCCAGCTGGCCCCTGCTCACCAGCCGGCCCTGCAGGGCCAACTGGTCCTGGAGCCCCATCCGCCCCTTTGTCTCCATTGGGTCCAGGAGAGCCTGCAGGTCCAGGTGGCCCAAGAGGTCCTTTCGACCCTGGTTTTCCTTGCCCTTTTTGTCCATCTTTGCCGGGCGGCCCTGCTGTTCCAGCAGGACCAGGGGATCCTTGTGGTCCAGCATCTCCAGGTGGCCCAGTCGGACCAGGCGGCCCGTCCTTCCCTTGGACTCCTGCCGGTCCAGATTGGCCATCTGGTCCCGCTGCACCAGCTGCTCCATCTGTGCCTGGTGGTCCAGGAGGTCCAGCAGGACATTTTATGCATGTAGTATCATGTGGGGGACATGTGACTGGGGCGTATGTTACTGTGCTGTCCTCGCCTGGAGAGCCAGGAGGTCCAGGTGCTGAAAATTAAGTAAATGAATTAAATACATATGCTACTTAAGAATTTTAGGCTTTTATTTATTGTAATGTCAATTATGTCATCGCAAGAGTTTTCGTTGACAATTTTTGCTTCAACTCTTAAATTTTTAACAAAATTTTTTTCTATATTATTAGATGTAAATTGTAAAACTTTTCCTTAATTGTGGAAAAATTCTATTCATTACATTTCAAATTCAAATGACTTACTTCCATCTGTTCCGGCCTCCCCAGGTGGTCCTGGCGGACCAGGTGGGCATATTGGTTTTACTGGTTCACATTGACAAAATGAAGGGAGTCCTGAAAAATCTTGACGTTTCTGACGGAAGATGCTATCAAATGGATTTTCACGCGGTTTGCTTGGAGGTGAAATATTTATTTGGATTTCCATCATTTCAGTCCAAGCTGAATCAGTTTCAACGCGGAAAATCTGTAATAATGTTATGCCAGCTTTTTTTTTACAAATTATCATATTAATCAATGCGCCATTTTTTCAATAATAGATTGTAATCTATCTTCTTATAGCACTCAACCACTATCATTCAGGTTTGGCTGGCTCCTGAAAAGCTTTAGACAGATCACTATGGGATAAAATTATACAATAGATAAATTATATATTAGATAAAATTATCGGCTCCACCTATTTTATTTTTGATGGACTTAGTCCATAATACTTTCAACTCATTGTCGAAGCAAAGCATTACTCGGCCATAGTACGCTTTTAATAGTTAGTAAACTTCAAAAACAAGAAGTTGTTTTGTAATTTTCGTAGACTCACAAAATATATATATATATATACTAAAATTAAATAACAGAAACTAAATAATTTGATGACAAAAGGTTTCGATGGCAGCGTCATCGAATAAAAAACAATGACGCTGTCAACCGCAATAGTATTTTTCGAAAACGAAGAATTCACTATGAAAATATGAAAATTCAGTCGGGTAATTCATGTGTCCGCAGAAAATGAAAATAAAAAATTATTAAACATGGTGAGAAACATGGTGAGAATTATGAAATGTACGCTTGCTAGCTGTAAAAAAAAAAATGTCATGCTTTGAAAAAGTTTCTAACCTGAACTCCATCAACAACCTCATCGTGAATTTCGTGTATGGTGTTGTACAATGAGGGAATGGTTATTAAGCATGCAAGGATAGCGAAAGTACTACATGTAGCCGCAATACCAATCACAATCTTTTCCTCATGCATAACTGGAAAATGCTGATCGATGGAGAAAATGCGATTTATATATGATGCAAACAGTACGACCTTCAGACATCGTCAATTCGCTATTTCCTTTGTTTCAACCAGTTTTACTTAACGGTTTCTCCGCCTCGTCCGTTATATATAATTGCTTCAGGGAGCCTTTCAAAAAGAGTAAAAAGTTTAAAAAAACGCTCACCATGCTGTGAACAGGTGTTACTGTATATATATTTTGCTACTGCGCTGGAAGATTTCCGAAGAACTTGCCCAGAGGTCTTGATGAAGTTTTCTTGAAAAATATTTTTAATAAATGGTGATGAATTTTGTCTCAAACATTGAACTATACTAGCCTATAGGAAAGGTGAAAACAATAAATAATTTACAGTGACATGCAGTAAAGAGTGAACAAATTTCATAGAACTTTCTTTGACGATATCACTGAATAAAAACTTTTACGCCTTCACATAAACTTGGCACTACAATTCACAACCAAATTTCTAATCAGGATGAGGTCAAGCTCATGAAACTGCTGCGAAGTTCTGCAATCAAATATTATCTCTTACAATTTCTAGCCAGTGATCTTCTTAAAAGTCCTGATTAGATTTCAGATCAATAGAAGAAATTTGTGACCGAGGTAGTGTTGCTCTAATTGATTATTAAGTTCTGTCTCCATCTGTTTCTTGCAAATAATAATGCTTTAAAATGATTGGTTCTCGGTACCAACCTACATGTCTTTGATGAAGATGCCTCACTTTAACTTATCAGTGCAGCCAACTAAACTAGAAACGGTAAAAAATATGATCTAAATGAAGTATAAAAATTTTTTATATTACTTTTTATTTGTGCTTTTCAATACATATTTTCGAAAAGTTCTGCCAGGCTTTAAAGAAGATTGATGACAAAGAAGTAACTCTTGTTGCTATGTTTTTTTTTTCCAGCCATATTTTGCATATAAAATTTTTTTCTATACGAGACAATGTAAAACATTAACGAATTTTGGCAAATCGAGCGAAACTAATTATTTAACAAGTTCTTTAATGCAGCAAAATAATGAATTTCTGATGCCCTGACGAAAAATTTTTCATCTAAATTTTGTTGCTGTATTTTTTCTAGAATTTTCGATAAAATTTCCTGATGCTTACGCTGTAATTATTTTTTTCAAGGTCTCAATAGGGCTTGTAAAAATGTACATTTTGGTTAAGAATTTGATTTCCGAAAAATTTTTTTTATCTTGTGGCGAAATAATGCTTCAAGGCGTAGAAAACTTGTTTAGTTCGTATTCACTTCTTTCATCAAGATTTCCAGATTCCTCTATTTGATAAAAAATAAAAAACATGAAAATCTAAAATTTTCATTTACTTATTTAATCAACCTCTTATACATCATCCATGGTTGCATGTTTCTGGAGTGGACTCTTTCTTTCTATAAAATTCTATTCGATAATCATCTCAGATATGTTCTCATAAAACTTTATAAAAATGAACCATAAAGACAATTGCAAAAAAATCTGCAAGAAATGCATAATAGATGCTTTCATGATAATTCATCAATCATTTACCATATTTAAGGAATTAACTTTCAGAAGTTTTTGTTGAATTAAAATGCTCTATAAAAATGATATTTACCAATTCCAGGCCACCGCCTAATTTTCTAATAATCAAATATATAAATGAATTGCCCAACTTTTCAAATTTTAAAATTGATTACCTTTACCCTATTTATCATTTTTAGGTAATAGAGTAGAGGCTTTAAACAGCTGTTAAACTTAGCAACCTCTGCCAGCACCTGTGAGCTGCATATTTTATATCACTGGACACCTGTTCGTAAACAGATCTAACGGCTAATCGCTTTTAATCAGTCTGATCTATAAACATTTATTCGGCAAATTAGTTTATTTAGGCAAGAGATTAATTTCATTTTTTCGTAAAAATAAATCTCTAATATCAAATAAAATTACTGAATTAAATGTTTACATTCTAGCGCCCAACGAATTTTTTTGGGAGACTGCAAAATTTGAAACAATGCAATTATAATCGATTTCATGACTGACAAAATCTTTTATTCCTAAACAATTACATATAAAAAATTATTAAAAATTAACTTTTTAACTAACTATACAAAACTGCTTTTAAGAAAACTGCTTTTTTTCTCATCTAATTCGTATTTGTACGCGATTATTTTACTAAACCGAAGGCAAAAAAAGTCGTTAGTGCCAAAATATATTTGCTGAAAAATTGTATAGAAAACATTTGATATTTTTGTAAAATCATACTTTTCGAGTATTTGAGACTCATAATTTTATATTAGTGCAAATCATTACTAAAAAATTCCCTTCATATTTCCTCAAAATATTTTGCTTTCTAGTACTTAAAGCTAAAGAACTTGAGAAAAAGCACTGGTAAGTTTGAATAAACCACTTTCTATGACTTATATTCTATCGTTTGTGATTCTATCGTTTGGCAGTAATAGAAGCAGCTGTTAACGTATATAAATTGTTTTTGTGTTTGCAGAATGATCAGTTCAATTTTTATCATTTTTCTAATAATCCATCGATATTTTGGTGCTGCTCATAAATACAATGTGGAAAAGGCGAACACGATAAATGAAAGAGTTAAGCGACATGGCGCATGGCATTCGAGTGCCGATTCAAACGAACAACTTGTTAACAATTTGCAAAGTTAGTGTATTTCGAATATTTCTTTAAAAAATTCATTTAGAAAACAACTATGGATTAAGAATGCAAGCTTTCAAGAATACTTGTGATTAGTGGCACATGATTTTTTTTTTGGGGGAGCGCTTACCGTTTTTGCTTAGGTTCGCTCCATTGACTTGAACAGAATTTTACCACAGAATCACTTGGCTAGAAGTAAAGATGAGTCCAGCACTGCCTCGATTTTTGAAAAACAGGTTTGTTCCTAACGGTAACCTCACCACTGACGCTCCGGAATGAGAACCTATTAAGTCATTCAGTCTACTTCAGTTAATGAACAAAATAAGAAAAAAAAATATGAACAGTGGAGTGGCAGTGAAGAAATCACTTTGTATATTTGTTTCGTTCATCTGTAAACAAGGGTCAAGCTGGGCATGCGGCCAGCCATTCGGTTGGATAAATGGCACAAGATAAAAAAAAACAACTTAACATTGAAACAATAGAAGAAGATGGATAAAGATAACGAGATAAGATACAAAAAAACCGAAAAATTCTTTAATAATATTAATATCACCTTGCCAGAATTTTCCTTACCAAAAATTTTCATTACGCGTGGAGAGCAGGCAACACGCCTTAAATTGTTTTTTTTAAATTTCTAAACCTTCTGCTACATTGATTTTTTAGGCAAATACTATAAATTGGTTGGAATCCTTATCAGCAGCTTTTAGCTAATTCCATTACTAGTGCCAATGACAACGAGGTTTATATAAATTTAAAAAAAAATTAACATTATTAGAAAAAGATGTAAAATGATTAAGTGCTTTTACATCACACTAATCAAACTATTTTAGATAAATGGAAAATTTATATATTAATTGAAGAGACTCCTGATAACAATTAAAGGGACTCTTTGATTAATGATAACGTTCCATTAATACAAGCAAGTACCATATCTTGCTAAATATCTTCATGTACCATATCTTGAATAAAAGTTGTGAAAATTCAGGATTTGAATTCCATGCCAGGCCAACATTTTAAAAAAAGAAGGGAAAATCTAAAGTCCTGAAAAGCAAAATTTATTGGATATTATTATGAATATATATATATTGAATTTATACTGTTTTGTAATTTCAAAACTTCAAAATTGAAATATGCTTAACCTAATAATCCCAATAATCTTAAATATGACCATTCAGTTAAAATAACATCCTTAGTTAGTTTGTTCTAATAATGTGAAAAAGTAGTGTAAAAAAAAAGAACTATGGATGCGAATAAAAAACTGTAGATCAATAATTCAATTTTGCAAATAAGTTCAAGAAGTTTCAATCCATTACTTCGAGTTACGTTAAAGTTGGAATTAAAATTACAATAAAATTACTGAAGGATTGACATAACCGTTGAAAATTTTATAAGAGTATATCCGAAATTTCATAAGAATGTAGTAATTTCACTTTTTTAAATTTTAAGAAATTTAAATTATGCAATTGCAGTTTGCTTTTATAGCTAATACGAGAATTAGGATACAAAAGACGAAAGAGTTGAGACTTTTCTGTAGTCCTTCGAATAATTTGTGTGACTTAAAATATCTACGAGTACCAGACAATATTATATTCTAAGTGGGCCTAGCAAATAACAAGGAAACTTTTATTTTTGAAAAAAATCAATAAGTCAAATGTTTTAGAAGATTTTTTTAACAATTAGCCTACGGAGAACAAAATCTTAATTCTGATCAGTGGTTAACCAGGATGTGATAAATGATAAATGATCAATAACTTTGAAAGGAATATTATCGACATAAACAGTAGGAGAATCAGAGACGAGAATTCTGCATTTTTCTGTAGAATTTTTGATTAAATACTTTATACAGATATTTTGATTTATTTACTGTTGCGCCATTCGATTTTATTTGTCATTCTGTAATATTTGTGAATTTTCGTTTTTCCGCAAAAATGATAAGTCTTAAAATCGCCGACATATATATATATATATATTGTATATAAGAGTAAGATGAAATATTAATAACTCTACTTTAACAAAACATTAATAGAATGCAATTACCTTGAAGTATCCTTAACCTAATCCATATTATATGAATAAACGTGGCATTAATACGAATCATTTGAAAATTCAGAATACTTAGGTAATCTTAACGCCCTTCTAAATAAATCTCCAGTAACGCCTTGGCCAAATCTAGATGGATAAAAGAAATTCGTTGACTTCGATTAATGATAGCAGATCATTCATAGAGACTGGACAATAATTGAAACTGGGAGATAGGATGGCTCAGTAGGCTGCTCAATTGGAAGCGCAGATGCTGAGGTTCGATTCCCTGCAGGTAAGCCTGTACAAAAATCCGAGTGATACTGGCGACTCACCTGTGTTTCTATCGCCAAGGAACTCCCTGGCCTATTGCCCAATGCGACAAGCCAGTGGAGCGAGTTTAACCAGTAATGATGAGGATTCTTAAAAAAAAAACTGAAACGCATTAGACTTCCTCCAGCAGAATAAATATTTAGGGAGATTAACTTGTTTGTTACAACCTAATCGTATATTTTATTGGAAACGTGCCGTTCTAATATCTCTCTACACAAGGGAGATTATGGTTCTAATCGGTAAGTAGAATGATTGTACTTATTGCCTTTTTTGAATTTTGGTTTTGGCATTACGTAAAATAGCTTTCAAGGTTTATGGTGCCAGTTAGATTGTAAGATATCTTTATGTGAGATATGTAAGATAAAAATTAAATACAGTAGTAAGTAAGATATTGAAAATGTTTGAGGAATATTATCTAGTCGAGTACACATGGGAAATTTTAGCTGAATTAGCTGAATGCATGACAAACACCGATTAAGGAGATCTCAATATTACTAAAAAAGCTAAATGAAGGTGAACTGTCGAAGAAATTAGAATGAACATCGATCGTCGTCATCTAAGAATTACTTGAAAAATAATTATTAAACAGATTAGCCACAAATTCACTGGTACCCTTCTAACATTTTGTTTCATTATAAGTCTGCTTTTGAGTTTTGCGAATTTATTTCTAATTTATAATTCCAGAAGTGATTTATATGCTGAATTTCTGCCTTCTTTTCTTAGAAAGTACTGAACGGATATATTGAATTTTTTTAAACAAACTTTGTATATCAAAAAATCAAAAGAAGAGAACATTAATTTGTATTATTATACGAATGTTTTTAGTAATATTCTTTAAGGGTCTTTAAACTTAAAAAATTTGGAAATATACTTCTCTTATTTCTTTAATTAAAGGTAGAAAAATAAGAATCTCTTTCTCACCTGTGGGTAAGAAAGAGATATGATATCCTTTAATGAGATATCCTCAATCTCGGCTTTTCTGCCAAAGGTCTGTGAGAGTTCTCCTTAGTATCTTAACCGTTCCTAGTAATGTGCTCTTTTGGACAAAGATCTCTGATGTTCTTGGAATTTGCTTAAGCCATTTTTCTAGTTTAATTTTCTAGTTTAGTGGTAATTACTTTGGCCTTTATTTTTAATATCTTTTCTAGTTTTCAGCCCTTCGTATCTCTCAAACTTCTCATATTCTTCTTCTTAATGTTCCTCTCGCTTGGTATGTTTTCATCAGTGCTGATTTCTGATTTTCGTCCGCTACTACGATGTCTGGTTGGTTGGCCAGTATTTCTTTGTCTGGATGGAAAAATCTCGCAGGATCTTCACCTTATCTACAATTTTCTGGGGAATCTTTCCTGTAGATGATGATGATCTTATTATTCTAATTGGTTATATCTTTCAGTATATGTTGTCCCTGTTTGCAATTTACATCCTACCATTATGTGTTGGACTGGACCGTTTTTGCACATCTAGGATCGTCAAAATCTAGAGTTCCGTCTAATGTGATGGATCTTCGTTTCCATGGATGTGACGCTTAATACTTGCTCCTGTGTTGCTATAATCAATGCCTCAGGGTTTTAAACTTACAGAACAGTAGGGAGACAACGCATCGCCTCGGTATATGCCACACTTGATAGCTATTTGTTCAAGCTGTTTCGAATTGATTTTCCACAAACCCATTGGTTCTTAATGAGCATCTTTAGGGTCTTGTTAACTTTTTATAGAGCCAGACATTCACCGATCTATGTGTGAGGCATTGAGTCATAGGTTTTCTTATAGTTCAAGCTGTACACAGATTGGTCTGCCAAAATTTTGAGTCTGTCTTACCTAAGCAACTGGTGTTTGTTACCTTTATTGTTGTTCCCAATGTTTTCTGAACTGCACTTATATACTGGCTCATATGGTCATGAAACTTGATGGCTATGATGCATGATAGGACTTTCCACATTGCCGAGAGGCAGATTATTGGCGAATAGTTGGACGATGTTATTTTCCTCGAAGATCTTTCATGATTAATGCTGTCCTTCACTTGTTAACCAGTCTGGATGAGAGCCTGCCACAAGCAGCTGGTTCATCTGTTAGGTGCTCATGAACCGCTATTATCTTCTTCAGCCAGTAGTGTGAATCATATCCGGAATAAAAAAAATCCAGGTACCTTCCAACTTTTTATATTTTTAAGCCGTTGTTGTATATCAGCAACTATGATGACTGGTTTCTGCTCTGGGAGATTGTTGTGATTTGTTTTCAGATCTTGCAGTTATTTTGCATTGGTGTTATGAATCTTCTGTTTTTTTTCCAGTATTGTATAGTTTCTGCTGTTGGTGGTTATATTGTTGCAATATTACTGCACTGAGGTTGAGAATACACCTTGGGCAGTTCCTTGGAAAACCTTTTATTTTCTCAGCATCCGGATACTATTTTTATTCCTCATACCCCTTCTATCAGCTAGCTAACTCTTTTGCATTGCGCTCTGATATTATTTTCCAGCCTTATTTTCCAAGAGCGAATTGCACTGTTATTCTTTTTGATATACACCACTTCGAGAATTACAATAGCTGTGGTACCAATTTATTAGTTTCTGTTGCAGTGGCAGTAGGAATTGTTGGGAGGGCTCTTTTTTTATCTTCGATTATATTATCTGGTAGTGCACTGAGTCTCCAGTCTGTCTCGATGGTTAATTACAGACATTTTGTTCATGATTTGCTGCCTCATTTCAACTGTTTTGCTTTGCAGTGGAGATATTGGAAAGCAATTTCCAGCTTCCTAGCTTGCAGCGTATACATCTTTTCTTTTCTTTCTGAACATTCTGGGTCTTATGTGTAGCGCATTTAGAGAGCAATTTTCTATGTTAAAACATTGAGTCACTAACTGTTTTTCAGTTAATGTAGACGTAGATCTTTCTTCCATCCACAGTTCCTTCATACATCTCATATAGCCCCTTCAATTAGATCTACTGTTATAGCGGCATTCCATCAATTCCAGATTGTCTTGCCTTGTTCACGTAAGGTTTCAGTTCTAGTAGCCTTTTTAATGCTATATCGCCCTAGTCCCACAACAACTGGCGCTGTTTTGGTAGCCCACTTGTCATTAGATAACCCTGATCCTTAAGCCTCTGGCGTGGATCTTGTTAATCCACGCGGCGTCCGAACCGGTGTATGCGACACTCTCATATTGAGGTAGGGCAGGTAAGCACTTAAGGAGTCTTGCCTAAGGACCCCACCGGAAAGTTAGAGGCTTTTGGCTGCGATTCGAACCACAATGTTGTTTTTTATTCCATACCGATCGCCCGTCCTTAACTACTCAATATATATATATATATATAATCTTTTCTTCCACCCCCTCCCCCTATAGGTGAACATGATCATTCTCGGGTCCTCTACCGAATGCCTGAGAGGATTCTGCGCAGTATCTTAGCTGTTCCTAATGGCACACTATTCTGGATAGAGATCTCTGATGTTGTCCCTGGAGCCTGCTGAAGCCATTTTTCTAGTTTAGGAATCTCAGCTCCATGTGCTCCAATTATCAAATATATAAAAAATATATATATAAATAATGAGTTCCAAAAGAGTATGATTAAGAATAACAATTTTCTGTGTGAAATAAAAAATGGCACTTAGTCTGGCAGTGAATTGATATTTGACCATAGATGATGCCGTGGAAATTTTTTGTTGATAATGAATATTTTCTTTTAAAAACCTGGGAAAGAGGGAGAAACTAGGGAAAAAACTACATAACTAGCCAGTTATTCCCAATAATTTCAATTAATGTTTCTGATGAAGAAGCTGTTGGACAGAGCGTTTCAATCTTGCAATCGGTTTACACAATTCCAAACCAGTAAATCTGATAGCATTGATATTCAACCGTAACAATTAAAGCAAGTTAATAAAACCTTGCAAGATCTTATCATAATCCATAATCCTTCTTCCTAATGTTCTTTAATTCTTCTTATTCTAACATAAAAAATTCAGCCTCGATTTACAATAAATTGGGGATTAAGATTTATTGACCTTAAAAAGTTCTTTGTAATCTCACTGAGAAGATGCACACCTTATCACATTAATCACCTTAACCGCCTTGGTCGATTTGCCATAATTAAGCGGAAAGCAAATTGCTTGCATTCTATGTGTGGACGAGCAAATGTTTTATATTGATAAGAAAATGTGACTTCTGAACTGAATTTAAAATTCTAAAGGATTCCTTAACAATATTTCTGTTGCATAAATCAAATCTCTGAGTTAGAATAGAATGGCGAATATATAATGATGGGATATTTTCAATAATAGGTAGAGAATTTGGCAATTATGCAACAGAATTTTGAATCATCATGGGTGATTTAATACGTCTCTGAAACCTTGTTTAAATCATACTGAAGACTGTTCAAGTGATCTACTATATGAACGACAAATTTTGGAGCCATCGGCATATAAATATGAGTTAGAAATGCCATTATGCCATTAATATGCGAATGTCTTGAGCCTATTGTAATTAAAACGAAATTATGTATAAACACATGGTAATTTAAAACCAAATTAAATAAATTATTGCAAATAACTTAATAACACCGTGGCGTCTACGTGAAACGGTATCAACAGCTGTTGCTAAATCCAAATAAACCGCTGAAACCATATGGCCACGGTCAGTTTATATGGATCAATCCCAAATGTCAGCTAAATAAATGGTCAATTTTTTTCTCCTGAAAACCATGTTTAAATCCAGATATTAGTTTATTTGTTTGGCACCATAATTTCTTGTATATGAGCCTTTCCAGATAATACAAATAATACTAATCAGTTTGTACTTAGGTGTATTACCTTTTTCTTTAAAAAAATGCGAAGTTGTATGCGAAAACTTCTGGTAGGATTAATGCCATAATATATTTAAAGGGTAGATGTAAAACTAGAAATCTAGTAGTATTCTAGTGAAACATTTTTATATTTGTGAAATATCATCGGCGGCAGTGCGCAGTGCGCACAGATGCAATTAATTATATTAAACCCTTATATCCAATAAAAGCATATCTATCATATATTATTTAGGAAGAAATGCTGATTAAAATAGTGGTTTAATAATTTTAAACTTGAATTTTTATTCAAAAATATGCTGAACAAGTGGCTCCCAATGGTGTCGACATATTCGATGGAACTTTGACAAGTTGGCGGAAATCTAGTGATCGATTAGAGGTCGACAATCACTGGAACCAGTCAGACTTGTATTTTTACTTGCATTTTTTTTAAAAATCATACAAATTTCAAATGATAATAAAAATAACAATCATGTAAGAACTGTCTTATTTTTTTTTAAGTACGAAAAAACTGGAAAACCAAGACTAATTTCAATCAAGTGGTCGTCCAAAAATTTTCTTTAATATGTTTAAAATTTCGAAGATATATTTTGTAGCCATATCAAAAAATCTTCATTTTTTCATTATTTTACATGCGAAATCTTCGAATTTCTGAGCGTTCAATTGAAAAAATAATTTTTTGTGGACGATCAACGTAAAGGAGAACAAGAAAAAACAAGAAAAAACCTTATTGGAAAAATACGAATTTAAAAGTTAATAGAGATTACAACATTCAGTTAAGACAGATTTGAGTTTTCTGGATTCAAAAATTTTTTTTTAAATCCAAAATAAGACAGTATTAGCGAAATTTAAAATCCTCCTTACATATGAAATATTTGCGTGTCTCAGTACGAATTTATTTTATATGTAGAGAAATCATCATGGGAATGAATTTGCTTTATTTATTCACTTTTCCTAAGTTCTCAAATTGTCAACGTAAAAATTTAGGGATTTTTTTCCTAAATGAAACTTTAGAGCAAACCTTTTTTAATGACATATGAATTATACTGTTGATGTTAATAAGAAATGACACTTGAAGGAAATGATGGGAGAACGATAGGAGGTATAACATTGTCTAAATTATCTAATTATTACATTGTTATATCTGATAGAACCATTTACATATTGACCTTTAATAATAATTCAAAAAAACTGACTTTTCTCATAAAGTGAATTGTGAATCTTATCATTATTATAATTAGTAAAATCTAAGGTGAAAAGATTCCAGTATAGTCTGTATATTTTTATATATATGTCGCTGATGAAGTAAAATTTCTTGATAGGAAAAATCATTTTAATCATAAAAGATTCGAATTCTATCTTTTCGTATTCTATTCTTTCAAAACCATCAAAATTCAGCTCTCTACCTCTATAACGTCGCTCAACCATTGAGATTTCACTGAGATGCTATCTAAATTATTAGGAAAGGGCATATAACATGTATTTTAGATATTGTCTAACACTACAGTATAATGAAAAAAATTTTTTACTACATAGTTGCTACCACATCACCATTTAGGTCTCGTAAACTAAACGACATCGGCGAGATCATATAAGTTGCTTGCTATCCTAATCCATAACCAAGTCTGGCGTAATCCAGCAGTTCTAAATGCTCTAATACCATATTTCTTTAGTGGAGATCCTTGACTGGTTGTCCATCCATTTACTTTTTAGTGAGGACTTTTCCTTTTATAGCATGCTTGAGTGCTTTTTTGTTATGCAGATCAAGGCAGCGAAAAACGTATTCTGATCTTAAGTGCGCAAGGCATAGGCGACGATTTCCCCTCGTGTTTACGATTTCGTTTAATGCAATTAATGCTCAATCCTGCTGCGCATATGATATTTTCAGCAAATTTACCAGTGACTCCAGCCTTATCCTTTGTGACCTGTTTTACGTTAACTACAATAGGATATAATTTCTCTTCTTCCACTGTCGAATACTCAGCCATGTGTTTCATCCAATTTACGTTTGGGTGAGCTGAATGGTGTGCATCTAATGGGCTTGGACCGATTTTGTCAATTAACAGCATCCAGTTATTCCTCCTAAGCTCCTCATTGGCCAATAAATGTGTCGGCTGTACTCTGATCATTTGACCAATTCCATATGTTTTAGTAACGTGAGCCAGAATTTTTCGTCTTATTAATCCACTTGCTGTGAATAATCTGATGTAGCATCTTTTTTTCTTTTTGAATATTTGATTATTTGCTTCAAAATCAAAAATTTATAGGAAATGGTCAATTCAAAGATGACAGGGTAAAGAATGTAATGCTTGCAGTTGATCGTGGTGATTTTGCACCAACTCATAGCTATGGGGATTACCCCGTATCAATTGGATATGGAGCCACGATAAGTGCCCCTCATATGGTTTGAATATTCTTGCAATGTTTTAAAGAAAAAGTACTATAGAGTGCTAACACCAAGTTAAAGTACCTCTCTTTTATCAAAATAATAGTGAAATTAAACAGCGATTTTTGAAAAATTTGCAAAGATGAGATTTTCCCATTGCTTAATACTTGCTTAATACTCGAGTTTTTAGCATGCTTTCGCTCTAGAGTTATTGAAGGATCATTTGAAGGAAGGTGATAAAGCACTTGATGTTGGTTCTGGATCCGGCTATTTAACGGCTTGTATGGCAATAATGGTTAGTTTTCCATTTTCAAAAATTTTCAGCACTTCGTTTAAAGAATTGATATAATAATATGCCCATTTATACCGGATCATTCACAATTTTCTCCTAGTGCTGCAACTGTTGCTGAATTTCCGAAATTATTTCAATTAGTAAACTAAATTTATCACACAAATTTTCTAGAGAATTGAATTTTTTGAAAATCGCTGCAAATTATGAATTATAGGTTGGTAAAACCGGCAAAGTAGTCGGAATTGACCACATTGATGAGCTCGTTAATTTATCACGTCATAATATCAACAAACACCACGGTGATCTGTTATCGGAAAACAGAATTATTCTCGTAGTAGGTGATGGAAGAAAAGGGTATGAGGCAGAAGCACCATATAAAGCGATCCACGTTGGCGCCGCATCTCCCAAAATACCTCAAGAGGCAATCAATTCACATAGAAATCTATCGTCCATAACAATAGATAATGTACAAAAAATTTTCAGCTAATTGATCAGTTAGCAATTGGAGGTCGAATGTTCATTCCGACTGGCCATGAAAATGGCGTTCAACGACTTATGCAGGTTGATAAAGATGAGCAGTCGCAGATAAAAACAATGCCTTTAATTGGCGTAAGATATGTTCCTCTCACTGATTATGCTTCGCAGCTCCGTGTTAAAGTGTTTGATGAAAATGCATAATGTATTTTTCATTCTACTCGAACAAATGTTTGCAAATTGGCTTAAAAAAAGGCTATCTTGTAATTACGAAAAAGAAAACATAAGAAGGCTCGCAGTGTAAGAAGCTTTTGTTAAATAAAGTTTCAAAAGGGTTCGTAATTTGCCAAATCAATCAATTTTTTTACATAGACTGTCTCATAATTTCACCAGGTAATTTAATAACCCTTATAAATTGATTTCATAACATTCACTGACAACTTTGTAATACTTGCAAATGATTTCGAACAAGAATAGCTCGAAATTTTGATTAAGATAGTCATAAAAATATATTCATGTTTATATGCTCGTAAGTTATAGCTTCTTCAGTTTATGATTTATTTACTTATATATGTTATATTACGTATCTATAAAATATGTAGTTATAAGATGCACTTAAAAAAGAAAGTTGTCCATGAACATAGCGTCGACAATTTGACACGTTTCGAAGCATTCAGAGCATATTCACAATAACCAATCATAGTATTACTCCTCATTTCCGTTTTCAAAAATCAAACTTCATACATTAATGTATTTAATTTAAGTCTTTTTACGCTCACTTTATCGAACTTTACCTGAAGCTCACAGATAAATTTTTGGCAGATCTTACATTCATCTTCTTTGATGATGATCACTTTTTCCTATTGTAAAAACACCAAAACTTCCTGACGGATCGTAGGTCACCTCAGTGCCTTACAAACAAGTAAAGCCCAGCAAACTTCCAAACCTGTGGTAACTGATTTATATTTTTCTGCAGCGTATAATGTATTATATTCTTAATAGGGGATAAATAAAGGTTTTATATATATATATATATATTCCGACGTTTTTTTGTCTATATTATTCGTTACTTATAAACCAAGCGCCTAAGGCCTTGCCAGATTGGTTCTTTAAATAAATATGAATGTATCTATCTAGCAGCAGCGACCCGGACCAAAAAATAAAACATTTATACTTATAAATTTATTTATTTCAATATATAACCGAGCATTATGAAAAGCTATGCGCTGGCTGAAAGAAAAAAACTATGAACGAAACTTACTGCGTAATGACACCACCTAGTATTATTTTTAAAGGAGGCTATAGGAAGTACACAGACAACATCATGAAAATTTATTATTCGACAGCGAGAATAAAGAAGTTCTGTGCCCTCAAATTAGTTTCTTAAATAGGCATTAACATTTCTAGTTCATTTCACCATCTGACACTTGACTTTTACATAAAGTTAAAAAATTTGATGAATTCCAGATTAAAAGATTAAAAAATCATGTGAAAATTTTGTTTTATAAATAACGTATTATTATACTCTAATAGGGGATAAATATATATACGCATAAATGAAGGTTTTGATAAAAAAAATCTTTCAGGTTTATTCTTAATGGATTTAAACTATACTACCCAGGACGGAAACGGAAATAGACAAAACTCGCACAAGTTGAAGGAATATTTTTAATGTATAATGGGTGAAAGACTGGATTTTCTTGATGGTGTAGCACTCTGCATTTATTAATGGAAATAGAAATTTTTTCTCTTTCTTGAGACCTTCTGACCATATTATTTAAATCCTCAAATGGAGCCAACTTGTCCGATCCACCATGTTCGGAATAAATTTTACAATCATCTGCATAAAAATGAATGGTAGAACTTTTAATAACTTTGGTCATATTATCAACATAAAAAAAAAGTAAAAGTAATAAAAAAACGCTAAAATAATCTAATATTTTTTTGGACTGTATTTTCTTTCGAAACTACGCTGAATCCATGCTGGAATAAACAGAACAATAAACAGAACAGAACAATACCCAATAAAACTTGCATATCTACTTAATAATGACAACACTTCTCGCCACATAGCATGTGCCGTATTATTAGCTTCTTGGTACCATATGCAATCTTTGATTCATCTAAGGTCTAAATTTTCATGCGCTCTCTTTTAGCAATTGCTGATTTGAGTTTTTCTACTGGTGACTAGGGCAAAATGCCTCAAAACCTTGCAAATCCACGTACTCTACAATTAATTTAAGTAGCTCGTTCTTCAATTAAGTCCATTTATCGCTGGAAAGCTTATTCGAAATCTCTTTTGGCTGGCAATATCGATCCAAGCTTTGACTGGGATTCCTCGCTTCTGAAATAGCCATGTTTCGTACCTCCAAAATAGGATTTTGTGTATAAAACCAGACAGACTAATTTCCATTTTGAGGTAGATTTCGCAGCGCTTCCCTAGATGCAACCATTTCTGGCTGCAAACATCCCAGTTAAAATTTCAACATTTGCATAACCAAGTTTTTATGAGAATAAATCTTCTGTATTTAAAACTCGATACTTTTGAACCCGTGAAAATTTCATTAAAATTAATAGTTCATTTAATATTGTTCAGTATATAAGAAAAAAAGGGTTTCGTCCTATTTAAATGGATTTGAAAAGCCAATTTTCCCTCCTCTTATCGACACCAGGTTTGATATCTGTTGTAACCTCTCCCAATTCATATATTTAAAAATAAAAAAGCAGAGCCGAAAGCCTCACGCTTGAATTAATAACAGCTAATAAATGAAAAAAATTGATGATAGCGATACAAAATACAAAAGGAATGCGATAAAAGCCAACAAAATAAAGAGCAAATGAAAGGGAATTATAGACTATGAGTCTAAATAAATATATTGCTGATAAATAACTGTATAAAAAAAATTTCAAGATTCCTGCATAATGTGAGGTTTCTAAATAATATTATAGATCATTTTTTTTCCTTCTTCTTCTAACATCTCTCATCGTTGCTTGGGTTGGCTCCACTGGCTACAAAGATAAGATGTCTCCAAGCTTCTCGGTTCGATGCAATTGCTAGTGGTAAGTCCCTCCTTTTTCCATCTTTTATATCCACATATCGCTCGTCCTCCTATTTATTCAAAAATTTTCCTGAATATATCAGCCCAGGTATTGATTGGACCATCTTGCTTTTGGCATCATCCATCACAGTGTTTAGCAAGTAACGAAATATGGGTCAGATAACGCACCTTAACCAGCGAATGTGACGCTATATGATGGTACTGTTAATGCAAATAGTATTTGAAGGAAGGTGGATGTGATCATGTCCGAATTTATCCGCTCGGCGTAAAATGTATCTTAAACATCAGTGATCAAAAGCTGATAGCTTTTTGGTATCCTCCACTCTCATCGGCCATGTCTTGCAACCATATAGCAAGATCGAACCAATCGCAGCTATATATAAAAACGGACTTTAGTTTTTATGGTGATCTCGCAACGGCTTCATAAAGGTTTCATCAACCGAAAGAACGTATTTCTGACGTTATCTGGTTTACCATGGACGGTTTTACTTAATCTTTTTTTAAAAATAACTAATTGCATACGGGTTTCAGATTATTCCACAAATAGGTTATGAGCTCAGTTTTGCATATAGGTTTTAGTAATTTTAGTTCATTAAATCTCGTTTGGTTCAAACTCAAAATTATATCTGGAACAATCTGATTTGACATAACCATAAAGATATGTACGAATTGAATCTTAATTCGACGAAATGTGAAATAATTTAGGTTATATAATTCAAGTTATGTTTTATAATTAAAATTGCTATAAAGAGGAGCAAAATATTTTCGAAGTCCAATTAATTTACATGATTTGAGGTATCTAAGAGAATAACAGGCCACATCATCATAATCAAGAAGTGACCGAATGAACACTTTTAATGAACGCAGAAGGCTTTCAATTCTACTTGCCGTACCTTCAACGATTTCTTTACTACAACTCTGCAGTGAAGGTCGAAATCAACATTTTCATCCAGAATTATGCCAAAATATACGAGACCAATTTGATTATTACCACTAATAAATAGATTAGAAAGATCAGATCCTTCAGAATTTATTTCCAATAATACCCTACACTTTTGAATGGAAAGGATAATCTGTCAGACACATAACCGGTTGGCAATTGTATTGACCTTGTAGCTATACTATCTGATCTACCATGAGAATAAATTTTATAAACATCAGCAATAAGATATATGGTAGACTTTGGTGATATCATCAACATATAATAAAAAAATTAGTTATATAAAGCCATATTTGAAAGAATTATTGATACGTACAGCTTGGTATCCGTCCTTTAAGTTATTTGTAATTTGATATCATTATACAAGCCTCCAGTAATGCCATAATGGTGACCAACAACTTAACGTAGGAAATAGCATCAAATTTACGCAAATATAACTGACACTGATGTTCTTTCATTACCTGACATTATTTTTCTTTCATTATTAACTGACGCTGACCAATCAAAAAGATTTGCCAATATTTGTGAAGTGATTTCTTTCGTAAAAAGGCCTTGCTGATTGGAGTATTAAAACGCTGGCACCAAGAGAGCTAAGCAATTTGTTGCAAGCAACTGGCACCGAAAATGACAAAACTACTAACAATCCAGATTCTGTCATGTTCTGGAATCGCTACATCTTGGAATTGAAAAAATTTTTGTTGAGCGGTCGTTTCAAAAAAATACTCTCGATTTATTTTTGTGAATTTATTTTTCCTTTCTGATCACAATTCAACTAAGACCTCTTAAACTTTTAATTTTTTTTTACCAAACAACGATTAAAATTAAAATAAAATAAATTAAAATTATATCAATTAAATTAAATCTAATCAATTAAATTGTATAAAATATATATATATACACAGCCATATATATATATATATATATATATTTTCCAAACATCATTGTCCATTTTATTATCTTCTTCAAATTTAATTTCCTTTTTGCCTTTGGCAGAAGTAAACCTGCTATTATGTCAAAAATCCGGGTGGCTGCTGGGGACCCATCTGTAACTCTATCCCCAAGTGACTCTATGGTGAAAAGGTTAGATACACTTCATACGGTGTCTGCGTCTTCCGACGCGCACGATACTTCGAGCCCAGTGGTACATGCGATAAATATACAATCCGGGCTTAAAGCGATCCCAAGGCTGATAAATAAAATGTGCTCTCAAGTCAGGGTAATTGCTCGAAACCTATCAAGGAGAACAACCCTCTGCACGCGCGGCGAGGTATTAGCCGCATCAGCGTTGAACGTCAGAACGCTTATGGACGTTGCAAGCCAAGCAATCACTGTCCACACCCTGTCTAAGTCTCGTAAGGATATCGCTTGCTTGTCGGAGGTCCGTCTTCCTCACTCTGAGCCTCGAGCAATTATTAATCCTGGTTCAGAGCAGAGATACTGGCTATATCACTGTGATGCTTCGAATAACTCGGGACGAAATGGCGTAGCGATTGTTATGTCGGACAAGGCCTATTCTACTTTGATTGAGTGGAAACCGGTAAACGAACGTATGGCCTATACCCGTTTTAAGGGTAAATTCTGCAATATCTCAGTGGCTATGCTCCAACTCTATCATATGACCGTGATAAAGACAAGTTCTATGCGGAACTTCAACTGCTAACAAAGTCTCAACCGAAATATGACATGATCATAATCGGGGGAGACGGGAATGCTCGCGTAGGTCATAATGCAGCCGCGATAACTTCAAGAATTGGCAAATATGGCATCGGAGATCGGTGTGCCAATGGGGAACGTCTTCTTCGTTATGCCGAAGAGCATGAACTTTTTGTTACTATTACTTCCTTCCGGTATCATAGAAAACATCTAGTCACGTGGAACTCCCCGGACAATCAACACTTCAACCAGATTGATTATATCTTAGTCGGTCGCAGTTGGGAGAGTTCCGTACTAGATAATCGTTCCTATCGCGGAGCTGAAACGGGCAATCTTCAGGATCTGACCATGTTATGGTTTGAGCCAAGAGCCGCATAAAATTGACAACTCGCAAAAAACAGCATACCCCAAGTTCCTTCAACTATCTCAAACTAAAAAATTCGGGGGCAGTGGGCATATTTCCGAATTATTGAAGCATCTCAATAATACAAATATCAATGACTTTTCTGGTACGGTAAATGAATATTGGTCTAAACTAAAGGAATGTCTCCGAAGATTAGCTATTTCCACGCTAGGGTATAGTAATGGAAAGTGCGCTAGTTAGGTATCGGAAGCAACAGTTCAATTATCTGAAAAAGCTGCCAAAGCATGAATGTCAGGTGATCCTGACTACTGGGTGCTTCGAAGATTTGCAACGAAAGCAACAAAGCGGGACATAAATCACTATTGGAGTGAATGGCCTCAAGAATGGAAGCTGCGGCTCGATTAGGCGACAAGAGGAAACTATTCTGCCTTCTTCATAAAACAACTATGACTCGGGAAAGGATCAGTGAAATGATAAGAGACAGCAATGACGTACTAATCAAAAGTATTAAGGATCCCCTTATGAGATGGAAAGAAAACTCCATGAGAAGATGGTCTTCGGGCTGAGCTTTTCAAATGCTGTCCATCGTCCTTTATAATGCACCTTCTACAAATGTAATCTTTAGTATGGAAAAAAGAAATATTACCAGATGATTAGAGCAAAGCAATTCTGCTCCCAATTCTCAAGAAAGGTGATAGGACATACTGCGACAATTATCGAGGAATCAGCCTGAAATCACCATAAAAACGAAAGTTCGCATCTATATTGCCGTGATCCGTTCGATCTTACTATATGGTTCTGAGACATGGCCAATGAGAGTGGAGAATATTAAGAAGCTATCTACCTTTGACCACTCTTATCTTAAGTACATTTTACGGGTCCATCGAGCGGATAAAATCACACATGATTATATACATCTTCAAATACTGCTTGCATTAATAATGTTGTCACAGAGCGCCGCCTTCTCTGGTTAGGGCACATTCTCCGTCGTCCACCACAGGAGTTGACACATATTTCTTATTTGCTAAACCGTGTGACAGTTGGCGTCAAAAGCGATGTGGGCCAATCAAGACCTGGACTGATACGAAAAGATGAGAAAAGATTTTGAACGTATAGGTGAACCAGCAATATATGGACTTAGACGATGAAAAAAGGAATGGCTTCCATTACTGTCGACGATGGCATCAGATCGCGCCGCTTGGAAGCGTCTTACCCTCGTAGCCGTTGGAACCAGTCTAACCAGTAATGGTAAGAGCTGTTAGAAGAAGAAGAAACTACATCTGTGCACTGAAATACATAACCTAATCTATCGAATAACTGAAACTATTGGGAAAGAACAACACTGGAAAATAGATTCGCATTTCGAGATAGCTTTTGCTTACAGATATTAGTACTGACAAATTTGGACAAAACACTTTGATAAAACGATTATCTTCCCTAGAATACCCTCGTAACTTACCAGAGCTCTGCCCTATATACCAAATTAAGAGCATATCAAAATGGAAGCAAGTAATAGTGAATTTTTCAGAAGACAAATGAAAAAAAGGAAAAAAGGACAACAGCAATCGATATAAATCATGAGCGGAGTAAGCGTAGCGTAACCATTCAGGAACAAAACGGGAACAAATATTAGCGCCCTTACTCAATAGATAAAATTGCAATAAAAAAACAGACTAGATTAAAAGCAAAAAATAATGAATCCTGATTAAGAATTAGAAGAAAAAAAGATCTGATTTGCACATACAAGATACCACTTGGTCCTGTTGAACTAGACCAGTGGTCAATTTCTTGCTTTAATAGCCTCTTCAAACTCTAAAAAATTTGTGGATTTGATCTTATACGCATTAGAAATTCAGAGATTTTTAAATATATTAATGTATATAATATAGTACCACAGAAATATGGATTCCAACGTAGATTGCAAGAACTCCATAAATGTTAATAACACTAGAGGCAAGGGACTGGAGATAATGCGATTCTGCGGAAAAATTTCCAATAATGGATTTTATGGCCATTAAAATTCTTCAAGAAAAAAAAATCATGAGAAGGGGAAACAAATATACTGAATTATTTCAGTATGTAATTTCTCCGAGTATAATTTCTTCGTACTTCTTTCGAACAACCCAAAAATTCAAAATTTGATAAGTTTTACTTAAATATATCGACAACACTACTAGAATACTAGTAGATTTACAAACTTAATAATTTGCCAATAATTACGTACATCCACCACAAAAATTTTTAAAAAGATATATTCATTTATTGATCAAAAAAATGTTTCTTATTGAATTGATTGAAATGGAATCTGAAAAATTTCAATAAAGTAGTTACTGGTAAATTAAAGTGCATTAAAATAATTTAAAATTCATGATTTACTAAAAAACACCGTCTATTCCGGCCAAATTTTTCAGTCTCCATGCTACTGTCAGCAATTTCTCGCAATTTCGCGGGTGCTTCTTGGCCAGCCCTTTCCATCACTTGTATTAAATCTTGGGCTTTATTTTTTCCATCTTCCTCAGTGAAAAAGGTGTATGCTATTCCCTGAAAAACATGAATAGTACATCTACAACCTCTAGTGATCACAGTAAAAATATTTAACATGGAAATAGACCTTTTTGCCACACAGTTATCCGGGAATACAAACAGAAATGGATACGTAGTACCGCCTCAATTCCATCTTCATTAAAGAAGCAGAAACTGAACCACCCACCGTCAATTATGAATGAATGAAATATTTCCCATATTTCCCATTAAAACAAATAAAACCTTTTTTCTGTGTCGAGCTGTCCGTCCAATTCTGTGAATATAACTTTCAGAATCCTGTGGATAATCAAAATTAATAACATATTCGATATCATTTACATCTATAAAACGTATATTTATAGAGCAAAAAGAACGTTTATGAGTAAAACATAAGCATAATTTCCCAAATTCTGGGCAAATAATCCTTAGAATATAGGAGCATAAACTTTCACAGCAAAAAATTGTAAACAAATTTTTGTAGCAGAACAGTAAAAAAAACCAAACCTAGTCCTCTAGATGCGACATCAGTAGCCAATATAACTGGAACCGAACCAGACCGGAATTCTAAAAACCGTGGAATAAAAATTGCGTGATATAATGTCTTATTGATACCACATGTTTTACTTAAGAATGAATATAAAAATCAGTAAAATATAGCTAGTACGATCAAGAACTTAAACAGCACCTTGTAAAACCCGATTTCGTTCCGACTGACTTTTGCCACCGTGTATGGAAAGAGCAGACACACCATATCGTTGTAATAAATTAGTTAACTTATCAGCTCTTATCTGCGTTTTCACAAAAACAAGAGTCTTGGCATCCTGCAGCCAGTTTCAAGATAGATGCATTTTAAGATACTTGCGAATAATTTTATAGTTTTTTTAAAAATTTTATAAGAACATCATAAAATGGCGACACAATAATATATTATTATTAAATATTAAAAAAAAGGCCCTCAGTTCCAGGGCAAACTCCTAATATAACCCAAAATTATACAAGACATTAAAGACAAACGAAAAGCAAAAATAAACACCTACATTAATATAGATCTTTACACTAATATTTTTAACATAGAAAAAAATTATTGTTATACAATATCTTTTTTTCGTGAACGGTCCGCTCTACCAACTGCTCTATTAAGATAAATAAAAAAAAAGATGATTATTAAAATTCTACGTTTCGACACACGCGATGATGTGTTGACCACAGTTGTTTGGAAAATCAGAGTACTCAAAGACATTCCAAAAAGCAGTGACTGTCGCATTCTTTTTAAATACCCTGTGGATATAGCTTGCTTATCGGAGGTCTGTCTTACTTCGAGTAAATATTAAGCCTGGCTTCGAGCAAAGATACTGCTATATAACTGTGGTGCCTAGGATAAATCAGGGCGAAATAGCCCAGCGAGACTGAGTGGAAACCGTATGACCCATGCCCGCTTTAAAGGTAAGTTCTGCCAGTCATTAGTCTTTATGCTCCAACTTTGTCTGCAGATGACCGTAATAAAGATAAGTTTATAGGGAACTTCAACTGCTAACAAAATCTTTACCGAAACATGAAGTATGCCAGAGAAGAACTCTTTCTTCGTTGCCAAGGGCTGAATTTTTTGCTACTAATGCTTCCCGCATTGTAGAAAACATTTAATCATGTGAAACTCTTCGGATAACCAATATTTCAACCAGATTTACATCGTAGTCAGTCGCCGTTGGAAGAGTTCCGTGCTAGCTAGTCATTTTTATCGTAGGATTCATGCAAAAATCTTCATGCAAAAATGTTATGGTTCGAGCCAAGATTAACATAAAACTGACAACTCGCGAGAAAGAACATTCCCCAAGATCCTTTAACTATTTCAAACTCAAAGATTCGAAGACAGTTAAAGCATTTCAAACCGAATTATTGAAGCACTCAGATGATATAAAATCAACGACTTTTCTGGAACGGCAAATGAATACTGGTCCCAACTAAAAAAATGTTTCCGAAAGTCAGCCGTTTCCAGGCTAGGGCATGCTAATAGAAAGTGCGTTAGTTGGGTCCAACTGTGTGGAAGGCAAGAATATCAAAGATCAAGTGATCTTAACTATCGGATGCTTCGAAAAATTAAAAAAACGGCAGCTTGGTGCGACCGAAGTCATTATTGGAGTGATATGGCCGTGAAAGTAGAGAGAGGGGTTCAATTAGGCGACAATAGGGAACTATTCCGCCTTTTTCATAAAATAAAATTATAACTCTGAGAACGATCAGTAAAATGGTTAGGGACAGCAATGGTGTGCTTGTTAAGAATATTAAGGATCGCCTCATAAAAGGAATTCTTTGAGGCCAAACTTAACCATGATGCGTCATCTATTGACCTGAACATAGCTGATTGGCTGGCCATACAACTGGTGAACCAACATCAAAAAAGGAAATAATATATATTATCTTAAGCTTAAAGCTAATAAAACTCCGAGATGTTTTCCGATCTAAACCTTTCAAATGTTGCCCATTGTCCTTCATAAAAATAAACCTTCAACACCTTCAATAAATGTACTCTCTGGTATGGAAGAAAGAAATAATACCAAATGACTGGAGCAAAGCAATTTTACTCCCAGTTACCAAGAAAAGTGACCAGGACATACTGTAACAATTAACGAGGAATTGGCCTACTAGACGTCTCCAAGAAAATTTTTGTTTCCCTTCTATTGAACTTGTAGCAGTAGGATGCGCTCTATCCAAGCTGGATTTAGAATGAGACGTAGTTGTTCAGACCAGATATTCATGTTAAGAAGGGCGCTGGAACATCATTTTAAATATCTCCATCGTCAAATTTTTCATCGACGTTCGATTGAGAGAACCGCGCTTTGGATGATAATGGAACGCGACGATGTTCCAGAGATCATTCGACTCATAAAAGCTTTTTATTAGCTTACATCGGCACGGTTTTGTGTATGTGATGAACCGATTCATTCGAAATAAGATATAATGTTCATCAAACTTGCGTCCATTCGCATACAATATTCAACTATGTGATAGAATGGATAGTGAACACCGCTTGTCGACATTCGCACTCAAGAGGTATATAAATCAGTCCGAAGCATCATAAATCTTGAATATGCTAATGATGTAGTTCTCGATAATTATAATGAAATGTCAACAAGTGCAGTGAGAATTGGCTTCAGAGTAAACAAGATCAAATAAAACAAAGCGAAAGTCTTTTCGTATTATGTAGAAACTATTTTTAATTCATTACTGGTTGATGAAATGCCAGATTTTGAATACCATGGATCCACTCTAATCCCAAACGGCCAAACGGCCAAGTCTCATTCTGCAGTCGAATGCCGTGCATTTGATGGAATTTTCAGATTAATTTTAATGCTTCAATTTCAAATTAAGTGGTACAATGATAACCAAATACATTTTTCCGATTAGCCAAATGGGATCGTCGCGAAATCACCATAAAAAACGAAATTCTGCATCAGGATATTAAGAATCTACCTTTGACCACTCATATAATATAATATAAAGTCTAAGATAAAGTTTACAGGTTCGCCAAGCGGATAGCCCAAATACTACTTGCATTAGCCATCAAAGAGTGTCGCCTTCCTTCATTCTTCGTCGCCCACGTTGACACATATTTCATTACTTGCTAGACCAGGGATGGATAGCATCAAAAGCGAGGTGGGCCAACCAAGACCTGGATTGATAGAATTAGGAAAGATTTTGAATGTATAGGTTGACTAGTAATATATGATAGTTTGCACTTCGACAATAGAATAAGGAATGGTAATATTACTATTACCGAAGCTATCAGATCGAGCAGCTTGGAAATATCTTACTCTCTTATCTAGCGAAACTAAACTAACCAATAATGGTGAGAGTTGTTTGAAAAAAATATTTGGCCCTACAATATTATCGCCAAAAATTCGAAAAAACTAGACGAATCGCAATATCCATTAAAAAACTTACATTCAGTTGACACAACAATTCTAATAATCTCTTTTCTTTTTCCTTCTCTGTGATGACTAAAATATTTTGAATAATATTAGGATTGGCAGCCAGTTTTAGAGAACCGACGTTAACAAAAATAGGGTCGTTCTGATAATTATGAGCCAAAGAACGAACATCATCTGGCCAAGTGGCAGAAAACATAAGTGTCTGCCTCGCACACTAAAGTTTTAAAAATTTGTTTTAACTCATGTTGAATTAATAAATGATAATTTGACAAGACAAATTCGAAAATGAATTAAGGATAATTTATATAATTGGTTTCTATTATCTCTTTGTTAATTACTTAAACTTCGTATTTATTACTGAATAAGCCACAAAATTTCTGTCACGAATGAACGCTAAAAAATGAATAATTGCCAAATAGCAATAAAAAACTCATCTACATAAATTTTTAGAAAAAAAAGAACAAAAAATTCACACTAATGGTGCTGATAATTGTACGGATCTGAGGTTCGAAACCCATATCCAGCATTCTATCCGCTTCATCTAATACCAAATAACTGCATCGTTTCAAATCAATGACATTTGCATACAAAAAATCATTCAAACGACCCGGTGTTGCAACCAAAACATCTACACCTGAACAAATGGTTTTAAAGATGATCAAATTGTGCTCAAAATGGGTAGAATCGATAAATCAATTGAGCGACCAATTAAAGCGTGGATGCGGCCGTGGTGTTGTGTTCGATTCTTTTCCTTTTTGGGCATAATTCAATTCGATTTTATTTAACCAATGATTGGTGGATTGGGAGTTGGTTGGCGAATTTAATAATTTGTTTAACGTAATTTGTTTGGTTGTATTTTTTTGTTTATATCATTTACAATGTAATATCTTCTAATTTCTAATAATATCTAATTTTATTGTCATATTATTTTAAATAAAGATTTAATTACCCAAGTTTGAGGTACACGTTGAACGATAATTACGATACTACAACGAAAAAAGAGCTAACGATTTAATACAAGACAATCAATAAGACTACTGCTCTTTTTTCATTACACAAATAAAAGCGAACAATCTGCACTTTTTAATAAAATAAAGTATATGCATAAGATATATACAAATGAACAATGGATGGAAAAAAAAGCAAAAAAGTTGTATTTCATAAAAATAATTTAGTAACCTTTAACGAGATTCCTAGACTGAACCATACGAGCAGAGCCTCCATAAACACACAAACATCGAACACCCATCAAGCTGCAAAATGATTTAGAAACACTTTCGACTTGCTGGGCTAGTTCTCTCGTAGGAACCAGAACAACAACTGAAGGCCCCTCACCATAAACGCATTTCCCTTGCTTGGTAGCATGCATTATACCAGGCAATATGAACTAAAAATACCAACCATAAAAGCATTTAAAAGGGGAAAAGTGAGCTTGATTTGTTAGACAATTTCTAGGTACTATCTGATTTATAGTATATATTGATTGAACCTTGGAATTTGTATTAAAATTCGACAAAAATATTTTTACTGTCCGACGATTTGGAAGACAATTTTTTTTCATTTTGCTAATGATGGAAACGGAAATAAATCTAAAATTTTATGACAAAACAATCCTATTAATAATCAAGAAAAATAGCAGAACCGCAAGAGTTTTTCCGGATCCTGTCTGAGCAACGGATATCATATCGCGACCACTTAAAGCTATTGGCCAAGAAACAGACTGTATAACGGTTGGATCGTCATAAGAATTTGTGAGTTTATTTATAATCAGTGTGTCCAAGGATGATTCTTCAAAATTGAAAGCAGGTCTCGGAACATTATCTCCTTTCATTGTCACTTCATTATGTTTCATCCACTGATTTATTTCGACCTTAAAGCATAATGAAAGAATTAGAACAAAACTAGATTAAATGAGTTGATCATTTTTATGAATTTTCGATGCATCATCCATAAAAATAATATCCATAAAAAATGACTAAAAAAACACAATATAAACAATTTTCACAAATTCTAATACAATTTTTTCAATTTCTTTCAGTAATATACATAAATAACGGAAATGTATGACCAGAAATTATCAATATTTGAAAAAAACACCTGTAAACAGAAGAATTAACATTGAATAAAAAACTTTTTGTTTAAATTATAAAAAAAAGGAAAAAACACTTTTATTTTGGGTTTTTTTTTATTGTATCGAAACTTTATCTCGACTCTAATTTCGATTGAGCCAACCTGGAAATGAGTACCTCAGAACGAGCTCTGACATCAGGATGTTCGTTATATTCGCCCCAAACCGTTGGTTTCACATTATTTTTATGAATTTTCGATGCATCTATAAAAGATGAATATAAAAACACAACATATATATAATTTTCACAATTTTTAATATAATTTTTTCAATTTCTTTCAGTAATTTCCTGATTTAATTACATATCGATATATTCTCAAAAATAAAATTCATTAAATAATGAAAAAGTTAACGAATGAACTTAAAAAATGGGAAAAAAAAGAAAAAAAGAATTTACACTTTTCTTTAACGATTTTTCTGATCGCTGAGGATGCGCGAATCGAAGAAAGACGTTTATTCTTCAGTTCAGAATCATCAGAATAACTGAAAAATTCAATCAAGATTAGAATAACACAATAAATAACACAAACAAGCAAATAATAACTCTAAAAACTATATATCACAATAGGTTCAAAAACCATTAAAGTGGATAAATATCTTTCAATGCTATGATCGTTTTGAAGAAAAAAAAATCATCGGAATCGAAATGAATCAAGTAATTCTATAAGGGTAAGCAAAAATCTATGATTATTTTATGTTAGACGGAATTACTAAACATCAAATTTGTATAACCATAAGATGCTAGCGAAATCGTCAATCTTTTTATTTTGCGCTGAATAGAATCATACAGTAATGGATACTGCATGTATAGATCAGCGCTGAATAAATTTTTAAACAAATAATATGTCGAACAACATATTAAATCCTGCACTTTTTTAAGTATATCAAACTCACAAAAAAAAAAAAATAAATGAATTGCTGATCATTTTTTTTTACAAATTGCCTATTTCTGATTGTCTTTGTTCCACTAATTGAGAGAATCAAAGCCATCCTCTAAAGAGTTAACTGAGCAGGATTTCGACCAATGCTACAAAAGTTTTAACTATCACTAATTTTAATTAGCTTTGATTAATTTTTAATTATCATTGATATTTTGAATCAAAGTTAAAGAATTAGACAATTCACTACGGCAAAAAACAGACCAGCACAAACCTCAATTTTTTAAAATAACAAACTTATAACCAATCAAATAAAAACAAATGGACAAATAAATAAAAATGGGAAAAAAAGAGAGAAATAAAAGCAAATAAAAATTCATAAACATAAAGAAAATAAAGGAAAATAAGGGAAACATAGTTCATAATAAAAATATATGCAAAGATAAAAGAAACTGCAGAAAAAGTAAAAAATTAAACCATTTGAATTAAGGAACAAAGTAGGTAAAAACATGGAAAAAATAAACAAGCAAAAAATTAAAATAAAGAAAGAATTACAAATTTACGAAGAATTATAAAAAATAAATGAAATTATAAATATAAATGAAAATATTTCCAGGGAAATGTGAAATGATCAAAATAAAAAAAAGTTTCAAAAATATAAATAAATAAGCAAAAATGCGAAATTCCACAAATTAATTATCATAAATATATAAATTAAAAAAAAAAATAAATATCGCTCCTCTGGCTTGTTATCGAATAAATATCAAATAAGCAAGACTCATAATTTACGAATTCTTAAAGATTTGTTAATAAAGAAACATTAAATCCCCCACATATAAAGTTTTTTTAAAATAACATTCACCATTACTGGTTAAATTCGCTCCTCTGGCTTGTCGCACTAGACAAATATGCCAGGGGTTGACAGAAGTACAGATGAGTCATCAGTACCAATCGGAGATTTTTTGCTCTTGCAGGAAGTAAAACCTCAGGACCAGCAGTCCTAATTGAGCAACAACCTACTGAACCATTCTATTCTTTATATATAAAAAAGTGGAAAAAAAAATAAGTTATCAATTTTTTAAAATAAAAGTTTAGCGCGCTCATTACTTTCGATTAGCTCTATTAGCATTAATCTCAGAGAATTATCCTCTTCTTCTACAGCTTTCACCATTGCTGGTTAGGCTGGCTCCGATAGCTACAAGGGTAAAACGTCTCCAAGCTGCTGAGTCCGACGCCATCGCTAGTAGTAATAGAAGCCATTCCTTTTTCCATCATCTAAGTCCATTTATCGCTGGTTCTCGTATATGTTCAAAATCTCTCCTGGCTGTATCAGTCCAGGTCTTAATTGCCCCTGCCCACTTTTAATGACATCCATCATACGGTTTAGCAAGTAACGATACATGCGATAACTCTTGTAGTGGACTACGGAGAACGTGTCCTAACCATCGAAGGTGATGTTCTGTAATAACATTATTAGCGCAAATAGTATTTGAAGATGGATACAATCATGTGCGATTTTATCTGCTCGACGGACCCGTAAAATGTACTTTAGATAAGAGTGGTCAAAGGTAGATAGCTTCTTAATATTCTCCACTCTCATTGGCCATGTCTCAGAGCCATATCGTAAAATCGAACGAATCACAGTTATATAGATGCGGATTTTCGTCTTAATGGTAATTTCACGACGGCTCCATAAAAGTTTCGTTAGCCGAAAGAACGCATGTTTAGCTGCGGTGATCCGGGCTGTAATATCGTCTTTTGCTTGAACATTTGGTATAAAAGTGGATCTAAGATATTTAAATCGAGCACTTCAACCTCCACCGGTAATAAATTCATAAAAAGATGCATTTTATCAGCTTCTTGCACATAAGACAAAAAGATTTTCGTTTTGTTTGATCCTGAGTTCGATTCTTTCTGACACATTATTTAGCATTACTTTCCAGCGGTGACTGACCAATATATATTCAATCTGATTGGAATATTGGCTATCCGGAGAGTTCCATGTGACTAGATGTTTCCTCCGATGCCGAAAGTATATATTAGTAATAAAGAGTTCTGCTCTTCGGTAAAATGAAAAAGGCATTCTCTGCACTGGACCCCGATGCCACATTTGCCAATTACTGAGTTCATCAAAACGACATCATGACCTACGCGCGCATTCCTGTCTCCTCCGAGTATGACCATGTCACCTCTCGGTAGAGATGTTAACAGTTGAAGCTCCGCATAGAACTTATCCTTATCGCGGTCATCTGCAGCATACTGTCGGAGCATATACACTGATGACCGAAATATTGCAGAATTTTCCCTTGAAACGCGAGTATGCCATACGGTCATTTACTTGCTTCCATTCAATCAGAACGGATCGAGCCTTTTTAGACATGACAATCGCTACGCCATTTCTCCTCGAGTTATCCGAGGCATCACACTGGTATAGCCAATATCTTTGGTCGGAACTAGATTTAATAATTACTCGAGAGCCCGATATGAGGAAGACGGACCTCCGACAAACAAGCCACAACCACGCGATATTTAGAAAGGGTGTGAACAATGATCGCTTGGCTTGCAACATCCAAAGCAGCTATAACCAGTACCTTGACAAGCACCTTACAAAGTGTTAGCGGATAGGTTTTCGCCTCCCTTGACGGATTTTGAGTACTTATCTCGATTCTCCAGCAAATTATCAATTTTTTAAAATAAAAGTTTACCGCTCATTAATTCCAGTTAGCACTATTAGAATTAATCTCAAAGAATCACTTGGCAGGTAGAAAACTGTGTTTTTAATACCGGTTTAATTCTACTAGGGACAAAACTCGAATAACTCATTCTCGACACGACAGTTTGCTGCTACCAAATTATGCTGTCTCTAAATTAAGTATGAATAAGGAAGTTAAAGAATAATAAATTTAAATAAAAAATATCTAAGCCACAAAAAAATTGATAAACTGGAAAACCTAAATAGGAAAAAAATCAATTTGCACTGGCTAACTGTTTTTTATCATCTTCATCATTTATCATCTTCATCTATATCATTTTTATTAAGCCATATAATAACGATAAATGACAATAATAAAGTTTAAAATGATGTTTAAAATCTAAAATAAAGTTTAAAATCTAAAATAAATTTGAACGTAATTGAATATATGGCTTACATTGGAGGTCGAAAAGTTATAAGTTTTGCAGAAGAACCTGAAAAATAAAAACGACTGAATAATAAAGGATCCTTAGATAACTAATAGTACACGTTGATTAAAACATGTTGGTTCCAATTTGAGTCAATAATTAAAATTTTGGTCTTTATAGCAAGCTAACTAATCGTTAAAAGATCCTTTTGGAAATGCTGCACTTCTTACTACTACTTTCTTGTTTTTCAAAAATAAATTTGATGCTTTTACCGTTAAAATAAGCCATACGTTATGCTTTACTCAATATATAATAGTATTTATTCTAGATATTCTTAGTCAAATTAAATAACTGAAAATCTACCTATTAAATACACTTTTATATGCTAAAAATACTTTCTATCGTCTAAATCGTCTAAATCCTAATTCGGATTATAATTATAAAATAATTTAAGTCAGAAGAAAAATTTTAGTGGTGTTGTATTATTTACTTCGAAAGTAAATTTGTTGCCAGAAATAATCGAATATAAAAAAAATAAATAGTAGTACGGTATTAATCCATAAAACATTTTAAAAATACCTAAAAAAAAAAGAGAAAACATTTCTTTAGCAAAGCTTGTTCACATTATGAGAAACCAACTATTCAATGTGCAAAAAATAATCGCACAAAATAATCTTCCTTTTTTTCTTTATTCACACATCTGTTAGCTAATTTGTAAAATATTTACATCTTATTTATATTACCATTTTATTTATAGATCAAAAAACAACTATCAGAAAATTTCCTCTACGATAAAATTGAACTAATTTTTTTGTAATTTTTTATCGATCAATGCGACTGTAAGCCCAATCCAGATGGGCAATGTATGGCTCTCAGCAGAAGTGATGTTTTTTTGGAGGAACGAACCACTCTCCTTCGTCAATATTCGCTTTTTATTAAAATTATTAAATAAACTCTCCCCTTAATCAGATTCGCTGTTTATTTCGAATCTAATTGATAATTAATTCATTTATTATCGTAAATTGTTATTTTCGGCTAATGTTTTGATTCACAGTCGCAAGAGCATTTTTTTCCGACATTTGTTGAAAATAAACATTTTTATTCGAAATAAGCACCTCTGCACCGAAATACATTAGCCAACGTAATCCATTATAATTAATTTTTCATTTAATGTAATCAATACATATGAAATAAGAGGCATATGAAATCCTTTACCTTACACATGTGCCTGTTTATAAAACTTTGGTTTATAAAACCAAAAAACTCCCAGATCAATAGGACTAAAAACTAAATCACAGAATTATGCGTGTAAATCAGTAAATTCAATCGAAGGGGCAGTGCGACGAGAGCTGCGAAGTAATATGTAAAGCACAGGAGACTGCCTAAGGGAAAACACTGTTAAACGCTCCGAAACAAAGGAATGCAGAAGAAGACAACTTACGGATGAATAATGCCACTTCGTTTCACTTGGTCCCGAATGCCTTTCGACGCGTCGAATCGTTGTGGAAAAACTTTTTTAACGAATTTTTCTTCTTCGATTGATGTCGATGTGCTATATAAGCAGAAATAATTTATTGCAGAAACTGCTTTACTCTCGTAAATATTTACGAAAATTTTACGGCATTTCAACCGAAAAAAAATACATCCCTCCTGCAACAAACCACCCATCATATTCCAACTTCAAATAATACTCGCCAACCTCGAAAAAAAACTTCTTTCTTCAAAACGCAGCTACATATTCAAAGCCGTGACGCGACCGCACCACACTGTCGTAAAAGCACGATTCATGAATCCTGCAATTACAATCGTCGTTTCCGGTTAGGCTCGGGCACTGTTACAGTAGAACAAGGAGCTCCAACCAACGAGTGGGCGCCGGGGATTTGCAATTTTACACTTCGGCGATTTGAGCAATTAATGAATAAAGCAGTGACGGAGAGTCCTGCAAGGAAAATTCCTACGCATGAAGTGGTGACAATAAGTTTTTTTTTATTTCTTTTATCATTTTATCGCTTTCTTTAACGAGAAACTATTGTAGCATTGTAGATGAAGCGATCTTTTAAAGCCAATAAGCCAATAACGCGAGAATGTGCCTTCCAACAGATTCCGGAAATGCACGTTCCTGTGCAAATGGAGTAAATAAAAAAAATGAATAAATGGAGTAAATGGAGTAATTAAATGCATGTCGGCAAAAATATGTTAATGTGTTGGACATAATATTTCTTTATTCAGAATGTGACGACCTATGATATATAATCCCTGCTGCATGCAATAAAATTTTGAAGAGGCTTATTAGGATATTTTCAGTATTTAATTTCAAAAACCATTTCTCCCCACGCAGGAGTTAATCTTTCAAAAATCCAGATACTGATAATCCACTTACATTTCTACCGCCAGACGATATTCTGTCAAAAATTAGTCTGGTCGACTAAGACAGCTCAAATAGAATAGTGAGCTTCAAAATGAAATATTAATATAAAAAGGTTTATATATATACATATTCAAAATATTGCCCTTTTTATCTAGCGCAACTTCTGTAGTTCTCTAATATCACGTTTGAATATTCTTTGGGAAAAATGGTACGAATAAAGCGATACGGCAGGGGTCATTTTGACTGAGTGCACATAAGGTATTCATTTAATAATTTCCATAATTTTGTATTTGAGCATTTTTATTTTCTTTTACGAGTAGTTTTACGAGAAGAACTTGTTCAATATTAATTTTGAAATTTTTTTCAAAACAAACATTTCTTCATTTATCGATATTTCATTTGATTGTAATAAAGGATTGAACATGTTTTTGCTATTTTTTTCAACCATTGTATTTACTTACCATTAAGATAAAACTAGATACGATAAAAGTAAAGCAAAAGTAAAACCAGTGAGAAGAAAAGTATTTCTTATAAACGAGATAAAATAGAAAAGGAAACGAATATAGGCATCGTTCGCGATTCACCAGATGCGACGGAGATGTCGAAAACGAAAAGAGAGATAACACAGATAAATATATATATAAATATACACAGGTAAAAATACACTTATGAGGTAAAATCGACCTTTTCAGATCCTTCGAGAATAACATCACTATTTTTTTAGAATAAAATCCTTCAAATTTTTTAAATTTTCAGCCATCAGTGGTGCCAATTCATCATTCTTTTGCCTCAGTGACAAAATAACATACTTCTGGGTTTTTATAAGACATTCGAAGAGATTAGCGCTGACATTTTGAAACATCTCTACCTAAAAGATCATTAAAATCACAAGTGACAGCAAAATCAAACCAGCAATAAAAAAATTTCGCTATTTTTATGGTATAACTATGAAACAAACACACCCCAAGAAAACGGCTCGAAAATTGTATACGCTAACCTTCGCAATGAGATGAGACACAAATTTTCCAGAAGCATGGACAGCTAAATTACAATTCCTTGCAATAAGAAGTAATAATGCGACAAGTAATCCGGAAGCGGCATCCTCGCAGGACATCAACTGTCGCTCCAATTCTGACGCATATGTTTCAACAAGTTCTACTCTAATAAAATTTTATTGAAAAGCTATAAGTCGAACATAAATGGCGTTAAGACATAAGACATATATCTAAATATAAAACGAGAATTATGTGCGAAAATAAGGGGATATTAATTAATTAAAAGAAATTAAGAGGAAACCGCTTTTTTTTATCGGGCAATTTCAAATTGATCGAGCAAATGTTCATAGCAGAAACTTCTAAAAGAGCACTGTGAAAATTATTCAAATCCGAGCCTGTTAGCGATAAAAATAACTTTGTAAAAGATCTGCGCCCATCTATACTATTGATATTCGCTATACATTCATCTCGAATCTAAAAGTACATCAGAAATTAACAAATAAAAAAAAATGCTCAATTTATATTTGTAATAATGACAGCGTAAAATGAATAACAGGTCAAAACATTTCTTCGAACAAACCAAAAGAGAAAACTTTAAACTCATTTAATTGTAAAAGCGAAAGAAAGTACAAATGAACTTTTATATTATCATAAAGACAAAGGCATAAATCAACCAATTCAAACTCCCGCGAAAAAAATGAAGCATACAAAGCAAATAATCTAATATATAATAAAGATAGAAAATATTTCCATGAGTATGATAATATGGATAATTACAATGTCAAAACGGCGAGGATTCGGCTCCTATCCTTAAATCCATTAGAAAAATCCTGTTACTGTGACCGACCTGTACTTCTAGCCAAATATCTCCCTCGCTAGGATTTCGAACGACCAGCTGAGTTAACTAAACCAGAAATAGTGTGCGCTAACCATTTACTTGCATAGTTAAATACTTCCATGATCGTTGCTTAAACATTTTCAGAACCTGTTATTAGTTAAAAACTAATCGTTCAATGACAAAGAAAAATACTTTTGGACTAGTAGTATTTGACAGATTCGAGCCCGTCATGGCAGATAATATAGTGTAAGCAACATCTGTACACAAGGTTCGCAACAAATATGATTTAAGATTTGCACTAACAGCATCTGAAAAAAGCATAGATATTGATATGATATATTGAAAGAGGAAGATAAAATATTTCTCTTGCTGTCTTCCATTTCCCTGTTTTTATCTCTAACAGAAAAAATCCTCGAGAAACATCTAAAAAACCTTAAAAATATATTTCATTGATTCATCATAAATTTCACTGCATTAATCGCGAAATTCAATGAAATTATAGTAAAATAGTCACAGTAAATAAGAAATAAATCTATAAGAAAAATTACCATCAAAACATGATGTTCCTTCTTCAAAAACACATATACTATCGTATAGATTCCGTATTTTTTCCTGCATCTGAATATGAGCATGCTTAAAGTTTTGAGAAGTATTTGTGCGTGCTGTATGAAGAAGATTTTCAACACGCTCAATCAGCACTGCTTTCAAATCATAAATGACTCGCTGAACAAGATCTTCGTAAAGATCTTCTGGAATACCACCTATGCGAGTTAGCTCTTGCACCAATTCATCTTCTGATAATTGCAAAGCTGAAATGATCGCAGTTTAGAACATATTTTCTAGAAACTAATTGTGAAAATAATATGGAAAAATTTATTTATATGAAAAAATTATAGTAAGCAACGATAAATGAAAAATGATGATTCTCAATAGAATTTAAACCATTACGATTCATTACTAATAGCATCAACAGCAGCAATATTTATTGTTAAATTTCTGCTTATATATTGGTAATAATATATGTCTAGCTATAAAGTCAACAGGATCCTAAAGATATTCACCGAGAACTCAATGGGACTGTGGAAAACGACACTTGAAATCAACTCGAAACAGCTTGCATAAATAGTTAAGCGTAGCTTATACCAAGGCGATGCATTGTCTCCCCTATTGTTCTGTATAGGCCTAAATCCCCCTCTCAAATAATATGAGAAGCGGATATGGATACGAATTCAAGAGTGGGACTACCACCAGTCATCTTCTCAACATATATGGCATCAAATTATATAAAAAAAGTGAACGAGATATTGACTCGCTCATCCATCTAACTCGGATCACAGAAAGGACAATGGGATGTCATTTGGATTAGAGAAATGTGGCCGGATGGAGTAAAGAAAAAAAAAGTAGTAATGGCCAATATGGTGGATTTGCCACCAGGACATGTAGCAGGTATACAGACCAGCTACATGTGCCTTTGTCACAAAGTCTCACAGTCAGATGGTAACCACGATGAGGAGGCAAGGAAGTTTGCAGCATCTAAGTATTACCAAAGGAGACAAGTCGTGAAAAACCAGCTCAATGAGAAGAACAAAATATGTGTGCTCTGCGAGTCATCAGGTCCGCAGTTGGATTGCCAGATGGACAAAAAAAGACATGGAGGCTGCTGATGTAAAGACAAATCTCATAATGCACGGAAATTTACACTTCAAGCACAATACCCAAAGATTGTAACTGGAAAGAAGGCGAGTTGGCTTTGTGAGTATGAAAGCAAATATCTTGAACGAAACTCGACGAATTCAGAAATATATAAGATAGCACCGAAGAATCAGATATTGAAAGAATGCCTGAAGCATCAAGATATATTGAGGAACGACCAAGGAGAGGAAGTACCATGGCAAAACAATCATCGACAAATAGTTGAAGCAGCTGATATTGCGAAATCCTATCAGTGACTGGAGAAAGCTGGACTAAAATGCAACACTGAGGCACAGGAGTGAGTATTAGGCGCCAGATCCATCGAAAAAAGGATCCACATTAGATAGGACTCTAGATGCAGATGATCCTAGATGTGCAAAAATGATCCAGCCCAACATATAACGGTAGGATGTAAAATGCAAACAGGGATATATAAAGGTATAACCAAGTAGATAACATCATCTACAGGAACATCTGCTCGGTATATGGTTTAGACTGGATGGAAGATTTCCCAGATAATTGTGGAGAAAAATAAAGCAAAGATCCTGTGGGACTTCTCCATCCTACAAGTAGCCAATCACCCAGATATCATGGTAATAGATAAGAATCAGTAATCAGCACTAGTGAAAGATATAGCAAGTGACAGGAACATCAGAAAGGAAGAATATATGAATATGAAAAATTAAGAGAAATACCAAGGGCTGAAAGGATAATTAGAGAGGATGTGAAAAAGAAAATAATTCCAGAAAATTGGAGTACGTGGAATTGACTCCTAAACTAGAAAAGTGGCTTCAGTAGATTCAGAAAGGAACTTAAGAGATCCATCAGAGATTTCTGTTTAGAAGAGCGTACTATTAGGAACAGATACGATACTGCGTTTTTTTTATGTTTCATCTATTTTTTTCTTTTTTCTCTTCAATTCCATAATTTTCTGGTTCACAATATTTCTTTCTATAAATACAATTGACGAAGCCAAAATTGGCAACTTCGACGGATCGCACCTGGTTAAGCTTAAAACCAAGATCCGAATGAAATTAACAGCTGAAAACAGCTTCCCTTAAAAATCTTTTGACTACCTCAAGTTACAAGATTAAGGGGTAATCAATATATTTCAAGTCGATGCACTGAAGCGGCAGCTGAAACAAGGCGCTATGTCGACAGTAGCAATGAAAATTGGCCTTCAAATTAAAGCAAATAAGACAAAACTGTTTTCCTCTTATATCCTCTTATTACTACGTTTATAAGATCACAATTTGTATTAATTCATCAAAGTGTCTTTAAATATCTAGGATCCATTCTTATCCCTAAGGGCCAAACGAAAACTCCAGCTCGGATGGCTGCAACCAGGGACATTTTCTTTCGTCTAGTGAGACCTCTCTAGAATAGAAAACCTCTGTGAAGTCGATTTCAAAAAAAAATCACCTGGCTATAGTACTAATAATCCTGCTATAAGGCTATGAAACTTGGCCAATGAATGAAAGATATCAGGGAGCCACCCTCCTCTGACCATTCTTGCCTAAGGTACATCCTACGTGCATAACAAGTGGACAAAGCCTCACACAGCCTGGTTACATCCATCTGGGCTCGAATATCATTTGCATTAAGCATATCGCCACAAAGCGTTTGGTCACGCACTTCGTTGTCTACCACAAGAATTTATGTATTTTGCTACTTGAAAAGCCCTAAACCTGCACTGATATGGCACACAGGATATAGGCATCCATAATGAGCGTAGAAAAAAAGCAGTTTCAGTTATTTTCAAGACTAATATCGGATCGAGAGACATAGTTTTCGTCACCAGTGCAGCCCGCCAAATCAGCAAAGGTGATCTACTAGAAGAAAAAAAAATAAAAAAATAAAACAATAATAAAAAATTAAAATAATAAACAAATCAATATAGAAAAAATCACCAACAACGTCCTCAGTTTTCGATGCTTGCTTTTGTCCTTTATTTTTGGCACTTTTACCTTTCTTGCTTTTTTCAATCGTCGTCCGATCAACAAGTTGAACCTAAAGAATGATTACGAATATTCAAACATATTTTTCCATATCACAATTATCAAATATTTACCTTTTCCAGTATTTTCATAATATTTTGACGTTTGCTTAGCTCTTCTACTTCTTTCACCGCTTTTTCACTGATAAAACCATCCAAAGTCTTCATAACATCGTTCAGCATCTGTTGATTATAAAAGACAAAACAATCCGAAGAAGAAAACCAACCCTGTATAAACATAAATGCAATAAGTGCATAACTATAAATTTTCGACAAAAACTGTTTAAGTTTCATAAAATATCTAGTCATCTGTTAATAATATTTAACCAGAAAATTTAATACGCATTTCTTTAACACGGAAGGAAGTACGAAAAGCATAAAAATAATACTAAACCTTGTTTCCCTTAAGAAATAAAGAAGAAATAGTGGTTATATCGTCATTAGATGAGATCGATTCAGGAAGATGAGCTCTAATATCAGCGTAATTTACTGCATTAACCTTCAAAAAGATCGAAGATAATAAGAAAGTTATATTCAAAATTACAAAAATTGACAGGTCAAACTATACCTCGTTTTCCACATTTTCCATAATTTCCTTCAAAAGTTTCTCAGATATTATAACAGATGGTAAGAAAATAAGTGATTTAAAGTCTGACTCCGGCAGAAGCTCCTTTAAAAAACTGAGAGGATCCGTGATCGACAGCTTTTTTAAAATCGATAATTCTATAAACATATGTAAGAAAATGGATTCAAATGATAAAATAAAGATTTTAAGCAGAAGAAAGAGTATAATACCTAATAATTGATGCTCAGCAAAAGTCTTCGTCACAAAAAGTCGAGAAAGTTTGGTATGTATATTTGGTACATAGAAAATATGACTACTGTTTCGACTTCCAATGGTTTTCCCAGGAATCTAAACAAGAAAACCGACTAAAATATATAACAGTAATAATGAACTTATTTATTCTCGTAGAAAGACTAAAGCATTATGTAGATGAAATGAAACAAATGAAATAAAAATTTTAAGGCACAATTTCCCTCATGTCACCAAACAATTACATACATACTTCATTACAACTTAACAGTTCATCGAAAAGTGTCCAAAAAAGCGATGGAGAAATTCCTATAGAATCAATCATCTTGGATACTGGTGTCACTCTGCAATTCGAAATTCATAACAATATATCATCGCTAAAAAAGTGAAAGATAAACAAACTTCGTTAATGCGTTCACAACAGCTCGAATCAAATTTTTCTGCGCAGAAAGGTAGTTTTGCGTGTATAAAATATCAAAATCACGGGTAGCATTGATTTTGCATCCAACTTTAGCAAAAATATGATCATTCAACAAATCAAAAGGCAAATTCCAATTTTTCACTAGATACGATATTGACAATGCGCCAACCTCAGTAAGTTGCTCATTTATTTCACTGCATAAATGATCAATATAGCACCTGAAGAAAAAAAACAAGGCATTTTCTAAGAGCCTAGAATGACTTAGCCTGTGAAATGAACCAACCTTTAAAGAATTTACCAAAATATAGAATAGAAAATATTCGATAAATGCTCTAACTTGATGGCTAAAATCATTTTTAAATTTGAAAATAATTTCGAAATTTCTAATGATGCATCGAATTTTATGAAAATAATATTTAATAATTATAGAAAATAATATTTCGAACAACCGTCTATAACTTATTGATTATCTAGGCAAAGAAAGGAATCAAAAAAGATCAAAATATAATGAAAAGTAACATCGATATAAGTTCTGCATTATACTGATAATAAGACGATGACTGCTTCACAATAACATCGACTGCACTTTCAATAACATCATAATTTACATTCAAAACTTGCGCAAGAGCTGACAGCGATATTCGGCCGCCTAAAAAGTCCAGAAATTTAAAAGCCAAATGACACAAAAGATTTTCAGTAAGCGATTAATTTCGCAATTGTATGTCGATCTAATCAAAGATATACGGTTTTTTCTATCTGAAAATGACTTCAATTGCATGAACAACTTCTAAACGAAGGAAAATGGGGAGTCAAATGAAATTTTTGTGGAGAAATCAATTCAAAACTATACCATTTCCTAGACATTCATTTTTTATTTCCGTTAAAAGGTGCTTCTTTGTTATATAGTGTTGACCATCAACTGTGAAGACCAAATCTACTGCTTTAGATCCAATTAAAATCGAAACGACTTCGACACAGTTTTTCTCAGACAATCTAAACAAAAAATCCAAAAAGATGACCAAAGTATTAATAACGAAGTATTTGTTCAAATGTTTCAAAATCGAGGACAAATAAAGGAAAACCAAAAAATCTCACTTCTTAGTTCCTTCTAACAACTGAACACGCTGTAAATCAGCAGCAAGACGCTTTATATCAGCCCAAGTTGTCGCCATATGATTTAAGTAAGCTGAATACCGCTAGAAAATGAAAAAATAGATCTTCCAAATATTTTGAAAATCTTGACACTCGCACACTTGCATACTTCACACATTATATACTGCCTTTCAAGTAATTTCATAGTGCTCGTAATTATTTTTTGGCTTTTAAAAACAATTTCATAAATAATTTATTTCACTCATCCTTGCTGTAGCACTTTGCGGAAGCGAACTTTGCGTACTACGGAAGTGAAAATTTGTCTTAGAGAATAAGGGATAGAAGTATAAAAACACTCCACTTTCACTTTCCCTTACCTCGTGAAGCTTGACAATCATTTCGTAATGATCCGATGAACCTCTGTTCATTAAAAATTCTTTCCAAATGATTAGATGTTAAATATTATGCAAAATAATTTAGAAAAGAAATTATGAAAACATCACATTTGCTGCCATCATGAATTTTATGAAAAACCTAAGCCCTACTAAATTTAATGACAATGTCGTAAAATTCAATAATTATCTCAATATAGAATTTGTATCTAATCTGAAAGAACGTATTGTCATATACAAATAGCTTACACAGGACATTCAAGAGAAAGGATAAAATCTTGTCGCCAAAATATTTGTAATAAATAACTAAAGGCAGATATCTTAGGCTGACCTTAACATCAAAATTAATCGATGACGCAAAATTTGAAAAACTTCATTTCATCAATGAGCAATGTACAACAAAAACTTATAAAAATGAAATCGTAAAACGTAAAAGATAAAAAAATATAAATAAGTGAAGATCATTCTTAAACTGCGGAAAACTACTGAAAGAAAATAATAAATAACCAAAAAATTTTAAGCCAAATCACTTATCAAGAAATTTATCCAACATAACAAGGAAAAGAGACTCTCAAATTAAAAAATGAAAGTTTTCTGATCAGATTTCTGCCATTGATGCTAATTAATGCTGTTAAAAGTATAGAAACTGTTGCTTCAATATACAATTCCACTCCGCCCCTCAAAAAAACATCCACATTTTCAAAATGTAGCAAAGTACAAATATGTACCATATCAAAATTAAGTATAACTATTAAAACCCTTATTTCCCTATGTTCATGCATAACTATCGACTTTGTAAATATTGTTTATGAATTTCTCTACGATAAAAACACCGTTTACAAAAAAATAAATTAAATTAACAAGTAATAAAATAAAAAAGGAAAACCTTCAGTGAATAAACTGATGAAACAAAATAATTTAACATGAAAAATGCTATGAGATGTCAGTGCATTTAACTCAGTGCATTTCAGCAGGCGCAGAGACCTTTTCTTTAATAGCCACATCCACATTTTTGGCCCTTTCCATTAGAGTTACGATTACTGGCAATTCTAAAGAATGATTGCTGGCCCAGTCCAGACAATATGCTAAGTCAAACAGCAGCTGGTTCCGTATTTTGTTTTCATCCGTGTCAGTATTACTTTGGTCTGACAGATTAGTTGTTCGTCGTTTAAAACGCTGGAGGCTTGAACCCGTCTGCTCGACGGAATCAAGTACCTGTGATAATAAAGAATATATTCATACTGTAAGCACGAACTTTATCGTTTAACTCCATAAAGCTAGAATATTATCATCTTTCGCCAGATCAAAAGAAAATTCTATTGTTTGCGCCAACATATTAAAAGAACATCAGAATATATTAAACAGAAAATTTTGGAAATCTGCAAATCTGCATTAAATTTTGTGGTCGCTCACTAAAGAACAATTAACGAAATATTGCGATAAAATTAATGCTAAAGATCTCAAAAGAATATAAACACCTGCTCCGCTTTTTTACAAAAATATATTAAAGCCACTCGTAAAATATCCCTTGATACATTAATAATACTTTCAGACGGCCAATGACGATTTCCCACCTCGTTCTGAAAAAGTAGATTATTACCACCGAATTTTACAAAGAGAAAATTTAAAACGCAAAACAATGTACATAGCTAAATAAGACCTGGAAATCAGAAAATGCCGAAAAGGCTTCAATTATGTAAATGGATGCTTCAGCTGGAAATGGCTTTTTTGTCCATCGATAATGACGAGGAATATCCGAAACGCCTTCCAATATCTAAACGCAAATAAAAAGCAAAACAAGCAGAAAACAAGAGTGAAAAGCAGTATTAACTAATAAAAATATAACTAAAATAAAAAAAAGATAAATAAGGATGGAACATGATTATGATTAAATATTATGATCGAGGACCTGTTTTTAAAAAATTTTTGAAAATTCAGAAAGAACCTTGCTCAGATTTTTCGCCACTTTTTCAATGCTTGATTTTTCCAGATCTTCTATTTTCTCAGCAATTCTCGATGAAAAAAATGATAAACATTGTCCAAATGTTGTTACATCCAACTAAAACAAAACAAAACTGTTAACTGATGGCCCACATCAATCAATTTATGCTCACCAGAAATTAGAACAATTTTGTAAGTCAAAATGAATATATTTAGCCAAAAAATTAAAACTACTTCAATTTCTCGGATTTTTTTCCAAACTGTCAACAAAGCCAAATCGAATATTCGAGCATCAAGCGTCGCTGCATCAGAACGAAGGGCGCACAATAAGCGCCATGACTCTATATTATCGTCGTTTCGTTCTACCGCTGCCAAAGAACTGAATTTGAAGCCTACTCGAAAGGTGAATTAATAAACAAATTAAATGATGAAATGAACCATAAATGCAAAAGAAAAATTTTAAAATAAAAGAGTCAAATTCAGTTCCCGACAAAATAAAATAAAACAATTGCAATGACGGTACCACACGATATCATGATAAAAATTAAGCCCCTTTATATCTCCCAAATTATATTAATGATTAAATGGTCTTACTACCTCGAAATTTTGTCAAGCCATCCCAAGTAGCTTGATAGCAATTTTATCGAAAAATCCCAAAATTTGTCAATCAGTGGTGGCAAAAACACGTCATCACTCCAGATTCGACCAAATGCATTTATGACAATAACCGAATATTGATAGTACAACTTTTCATTTCCAATTTCCGAACCATGTTCTATCAAGTTTATCTTTTCATAAATAGTAGATTCTTTCAACTCGGCAAGAATATGTTGCGTTTCCAGTTTAAAATAAACCAAGAGATTAAACTTATCACGGATCATTCGAAGAACAATGCGCGATGAAGCTGGATTAGGCCAACTTGATATAAATTCACACGTACTTAAAAAACATCGATGGAATAGGCGATTATCACTTGGAATCAAAACGGAACCGAAATACTGCAAAATAAAAGGATTACGATCCTATAAAACATAATAACAATTTTTTATTTAACAAATCAACAACTTAATTTAATCAACAACTTAGATATTATACAAATGATAAAAGCAAATTGCATTGGTGAAATTAAGTTAAAAATTAAAAGATCGCATAAAAAGAACAAAAAGGATACAAACCTGATCCAAAATTGACATAACATAAGTTAACAAGCATTTATCTAAGAAAGCCGTAACATCCAAATTACAATTTCCATTCTTTTTTGCTTTTGATATGAAGTGCTTACGCATCTAAAAATATTCAAATTTTATGAAACAAATTAAAAGCAAAACGAGTACATTTTATAGCAGAATAAGGTATAATTATAATTAAGTACTATATTTATAAAGATTAAATAAAAGAAATAAACACAAAATACCTTTTTAATTTCTGCAAAAATAGAATATAAAAATCGTTCGAGATCATCACGACGTTTTTCTATTTTACAATCAATTATTTCCGTCATCACTTTACTGACTGTTGAATCTAACGAGTCAGTTAAGATTAAAATACCTAGGAGAACATTAATATGTTGACAATCTTTTTCCAGATCGTATATAAGCCATTGTTCAACAATTTCGCGCACCGAAACGATACAAGAAGACCGAGCTTCTACCAACTGTAATAACTGAAGTTCAAAATTTCTAAGAATTAATAAAAAATTTATTGACGTTCATTTATTTATTTAAGGAAAATGCTTCCAACAAAAAATTCGATCCAAGTAATGCCCATCAAGTAACCACAAAACATAAGATTAGCGTATATCAATTTAGTCACACAATACAGGCTAATATTTACAAGAAATTTGATTGGATTAGCATACCTTATCGTCAATACTTCCCACTTTTTTATACCACAATTCCAAATCCACAATCGAGTCAGCGAGCTTGCTCATCCTGAAAAATATCTTTGAACAATTCAGTGGCAAACATTTTGACTTTTAAGTTCAAGAAATGTTCTAAGCTCGAAAGCCAATTAGTAAATTACCCAGAACTACCCAGATTTAGAAGAATTCTAATTATATAGTTTAATGAAACACAGTTCTTGGAAAAATATATGAGCCATAAATGTTTATAAAATATACCAAAAGCCATCCAGTTCGTCCGGTTTATTGTTTAAAATTTCTGACAACCGTTCTATCGCTTTTATTAATGAGATTTTTGAACGAATACAGATTTGTAATTGCCGACATTCGGCCAAATCAATCGAATATTTCTCGATATTCGTCGCTGCTGATATTAAACTTGACGTACTCGAAAAAAAATCATCCCAGATCGACTATAATCTCATAAAAGGTTCATTTAGTTTTTGGATTTAAATAATGAAATTCATAAAATAATGGATCGAAAGCCATCATTCGCTTCAATATGAACAAGTTAAAATACAATTTTTTTTCCACATCAACTTCACATATATAAGATTTTTTCTTATAGTTAAGCATTTTAAATTAACGAACAGACTGAACATGGTGAATAGTCTAAAATTTAAAAATACATTTTTTTCAAATGCATTTCATTACCTGATAATAAAAATAAAATGTGAACAAACTAAATAATAAAACACACAAATTGCTTACTTAAAGTCTAAAAAATGAATGAGTGAATATGAGCGAAAGATTTCTCCATGAAAAATTACCTCAACATCTTTATTAAGTTTTTCGATTGAGTCTTTCAAGCCAACCAAACTGGAGGATAAATTTACAAAATCAGCATAATCATCATTGATCAGCTCGATCATCGAATTCTGCACGATTTTCAAATAAACCCGCAAATCATTGTGGATTTGTGACAAATTTGCTCTTCGACGAGCTAAATTTATAAAACGTTCAACGTTGAAATCGCTTCGTGAAAAATGCGCCTTAAAAACATTTTTAATTTAAAAAAAGTAGTCAAAGTAAGTAAACAAGAAAGTAAATAAACGAAATAGACAATTAAATAAACAGAAAAAACAGAAAAAAGTAACCTTATTAAAGCAAAGCGTCGATTCATTAGATTTATTTAATTGATTTGAAAATAAAACTCGAGAAATATTCGAATCAGACGGACAATTCTTCGCATTCTCTTCCATTTTCCTTTTTACATTTTCCAGTTTTCTGAAAAACTTCTCCAAATTTTAAATTCCTAAATATTTTTAATAAAACCATTCAAAACTATCCAGAAATTAAGAATTGTTAGGAAACAATTCATTTATCAATCCGACATATAAACTACCACGTCACGAAACTGGCTAATCGCCAATTTTTTGAAATTTCCGTAAATGAAAGCAGATATAAAACTCTAAAAATTTATAACTGCAAGCACCGCCCATTCTTGTGTCTGATGGACGAGTGAGCGGTGTAATTATCGTAGGGTTAGATGATCAAACTGATTTGAGGTTAGGACGATTGCTGTCTTATCATGTTGACGACCGGGAAGCTTTAATTTTAAACTTTGGTCGCATCTTCGATATAAATAACAGAAGACACAAGAGAACAAATTTGATTTTATGCAAACATTTTAAAATCTCCACTGAGTGGTTGTAAAACTTTTGTCTGAGGTTTTTGGAATATTTAAACCACGAAAGTTTATTGACATGGATTTCATAAATCTTTTTAAATCTGTCTTTATTGAAAATATCTGAATTCTCATATCTGCTTATGCATTTAGTCCGGTGTTGTTTTGATTAGAGAAATTCCGATACAAAGTCGAAAAAGACTATTGTAGCAATCTATTCAGGTAGTGGATAGATAATGGTATTCCTCCTTGATAGAGCACTCAAACTTGACGTGTTTTTTAAAAGTTTGCACTTTAGAATTTTTAGTCATTTTTTTTGTCCAACAGCGCTACACATTTTTAGCTTTCTACTTTGGCTTGTCGGATCACACAGGGAATCACTTGAAGATGGAAATGGCTAGCACTGTCTGGATTTTAAAGCGGGATCCCGAAATGAGAGTAAGCTATTTAATAATATCAGTAAAATTTTCCTACTCTGAATTCTGCAGCAAGCCTACAGTGCTATAAGCCTTATATTCATATCCGTCGGTCTGTCCTTCGCACATTTCTTATATCAGAACATTCGTTACAATTCGCATCAATATCATCAACGTTCTCATCAAAAAATCTTAAGCATTACAAAGCTGTTAGGAAAACTAAAAGGGCGAAATCGGAAGCAAATATTTTTTCAGCCATATTGTCGTACATATGTCGAAAAAAAATCTGCTATTAACGATTTATAAATAAAAAAAAAATGAACACATAATGACGAAACCATCTGATATGACACAACAAAAAATACAAATATTTAAAAACAACGATTTGGCAAATTTCGATTTTATCAAAAATGATTACAAACCTATTTTCGCAACAACGAATTCAACGCTTACAACCGATTAAAAAAAAAAAAAACATTCAAATATTTAAAAATATTTATAAATAAATTAGAAAGTGCAAGGCAAATAAATATTATTAACGAGAATTTAAGTTTACGGTGGCAGACAAAACTTTCTCAATATTCTCATTTTCGATTGAAAATTTCAGTTTTATCATTGGCAGTAAATGTTTTCTTTGCTGTACCAAAAAGGTATCAAATCCAGTAAGCAATTTAAACAATCACACGAGCATTTTTCCAAGAACCAACCATTTGCGCAACTGCGGTATTTTGTCATAATTATATAAAAAAGACAGGAATCGAGAATTATAATTGATTGTTTCCACTCCACCAAGGGTTATCGAAAGTGAAACTGGAAACAATCACATAAAGAGGAATCTCTTCGGGTGGTTTTCTACTGCTGATAGTCAAAACAGCAAATCCATCTATATTTATAGCTTCTTCCATTTACAAGAGTACAATTCCAGCTTTTGCAGTCAAATTTTGTCACCAACTCGACAAATTACTGTATCAATATAATATCATAATAAATTAGCACTACCATGTTACAACCCACAAACTATTGACTTTTCAGTAGGCATTCAATACTGCACAAGGTTAGTAGCTCATAAACTTCTCTAGCCGATATAGTGCGTTAGCAATCTCAGTAAGGATGCTTCGGAAGCATTTTTATTATTTCCAGTTTTTTTCTTTAAGCTCTGAGTGGTTCCTAGGAAAATGAAGGGAGATCTAAACTATCGCCAATAATGTTATTCGGAAGTATTCCATGCAACGAAATAGAGTATAAACATCCCCAATATACAGGGAGAGGGCTAAAATATAAAAATATATTGTTTATCACCGACAAATAAGAAAACAACGTGCAATACAACTACCTTGAGGGAGGCGTGATTCGAATGGAGCCAAATCTTAGAGTTACCGAAACGTGCAACTTTTTCAAAAATGAAGCTGTGATAACGTCCTTCCATCAACGGAGTACCATCAGCAGTAAATAATATATTTTTAGTTATTTCAAAATATCACTTTCTTTAAAAAAAATTTCCAATACATGAATATCGACTTTTGTCAATTATCAATTTTTTAGCAAGTAATAAATCATTAAATGAAGAGAAGGGTTGTTTTCATAAAATCATATAATGCGAAATCCTTTCATATCCTCTGCCAACCCTTGTTCACTGTTTATAACTCCTGCTTTTGTCGCAGAATGCGTGTAGCAGGTGAATCGATAATTCTCATGAACCGCGTTTCATCTGCGAAATATATTTCCAAAAAACGTAAGTTCAGTGGAAATATTAAAATGTTTCTCAACTAAAACATATCGACGATTGAATTTTGGGGCATTTTTATGAAATCGCCGTAGAAGATATTTAAAAATATCACGGAATAATAGCAGAGTACCTCATAAGTGAGAAGTACAATATAGCTTGTATTTTGAGAGGATTAAAAACCATAAATCTTCCCGCCCATCTCAAATTAAATACAAAACTTTCAAAATATTTTCAGCTTCTGTTGGGAATAGGAGTGGGAATAGGAGATAATGATTAAGAGAAACGCTAGCCGCAGAATTTATGATATTGTTGAGAAATAAAAGTGCCGTGTGGCAGAAGATTTGTTGATTGTATACAGAAAACACAGTGGAACCGATTCACGAAGAAATTTTATGAAGCTAGATATTGGAAGTGGCAATCGCCGTGCTCTTACCAAAAAATCACGTAAGTTTTCCGTCCGTACACCAAAAGCCGTTAAATTACATGTCCGTGTCGAAGAACAACAAATTGCAGAGACGTATACATAGAGAAAACCTGTAGACTACTGAACATGAGAAATCTCTTAGGATTACCTAAGAGCTTTTCAAAATCCTTTCAATCCATCATATCGAAACCTAGTCATAGCGAAATAATCTTATAAATTATGTTCTTTTGGAGAAGCCTATATATATATATATATATATATAATTGAACTGACATTTTCTTCTGAGGCACTTAAAAGGGCACAAATGAAAATGTTTGCACCGAAAAATCTCAAAGTATTTGTCATTAAAATTTTAAACCAAGAATAAAAAGATGTCCAATGTTATCTCCACTAAACATAACGAAGTCCGATTCTGTCGTTCGGAAAATTCGAATCATGATTGTATTTCTTTTTTTCTCCAAATTAAAGATCAACCGACAAATTAGACAATTAGACAATTGCATCCTTTTTCAGATTCAATTTGCTTTATACTGTTCTACTGCTTAAGCGTACTCCGTAATATTTTAATTTTCTATTTCCCAATACGTATGTTAAACTAACTTTGATGACAAGTTCTTGATAAGGACGAGAAGCATCGAAACGTCAGCACCCAATGTTTTAAAACAACCACAGGTTAATAAAAAAAAAATAATTATAGAAATACTGGATTAACTTTCGTACACTCCGTGTCACAATGGGAAATTTTGGATTTCTTATTTGAATTTTTTTTTATTCTTTGTTCGTTATTAAATTAAATACGATTGCCTTTGAACAATTTTAGTTTCCATTATTTACCATTGTATAACTGTATAATTTGTATAATTTTTTAGATTGCTTTACTTTGTTTTCCTTGGTTCGATTGTCCAAGTTTGAGGTTTCAACCTGGGTGATCATTATTAATAAACGTACTGATGTTGTATTCAAACAATCGATCGTATTACAAAACGTGACAACCTACCCAATTATGGAATTAGGAGAATAAAAGTGGAATTTTTCTCGAATCTTTATCCCCATAATAAAAAATCAAATTAACCACAGGTTAATAAAAACTTCTTACGCCGCATAAAATTTGACCCCTGCGTTGATTGTAAATATATTTTTTGCTTTTTTGAACATTTCCACTATTTCAACTTGGGCAAATCGCTCTGTCGAGTCAAATCAGACTAATTTTTTCCAACGCTTTTGTCACTTGGTAATTGGTCGATTTTCGAAAGATCGGTTTGTTCCTGGCAGTGGAACTCCAGCACCCGTTCCCAGAAATGTCAACCCACTAAGCCACTTTTTATTTGGCCAAAATAATTAAAATTGTAATAATTGTAATAAAATTGTAATTATATATTTTGCTTCAATCTTCGAAGCACTGGAAATAACACTGCAATGATGTAATATAGTTTACAGAACAAGCATTTCGCACAATTATTGAATATTGAAATAAGCTACTTAAAAATTCTGCTCTAGCTACAATCATTTCCACTTTTAAAAATACAGTCTGGACTCTTCATTTGAGAGAATTAAAGGAGAAATATTTATTACATTGATAAAAAAAACCTCATCGCAAGTCTTGGCCTTATATTTTGCCTTTTTTCCCTTTTCCATCATATAATATAACGACCTGTTTTCTTTATAAATAAATAAAGACTCTTATGATTTTAACTTTAAGCTCTATTTTACCTATAATTGACTATTTGGCCATTTGATCTGTCTTCCTCCACTTTTCACTATTATTGAGTTTCCTATAAGGCATTTCCAAGCCCAATGATTTTGTAACACTAAAGGGGTTCAAATCGACCTGGATAATATTAAATAATCACTATCATCATCCGGGGAATATGCGTCCACAATGAAATTATGTTTAAAGAAGAAAGATAAAGATTGCTGGTTAAAATTAAAGACTGTTGCCATAATTTTATTCATAGAAGTCCTGAAATAAAGTGTTTTTAACCAATAAAAAATTAAAAATGGAAAAAAAATCAGATGTAACCATAAAGCAACTATAATATAATGTTGCATAAATATTGATATATAGGGCATACAAATTTTTTTGTGCTTGGCATTGGAGCATATTTTTTGTTATGTAGAACCGGCTATATTATTATTGTGCTCATTACTGTGCTTGCAGCGACTACGTTTTCTTTTTTTTAAAACATGAATTGATGGATTAAAACATGGACATTGATGAAACATGAATTTCTATTTTAACCCCAAGGATATGGCATGAAAAAGTTATTTTCGTACCTCACAAATTTAATCATCGCATCCAGAGACAAAGGACCTTAAACATTCCTAAACAGAAACGGTGCAAGAATGTTTCAAGAATTCCCAGTCTGAGGATACGGACCTTAAAAAAATTTGATCGGTCGGTACAGCGGTCGTCCTCAAATTCTAAATGCGTTTTGGAATGGTAAGGACCAACTGTTGAAGAACTTGCTTAGATTTATGAAAAAGATTGCTACTTCACCTAACAACACGTATAGTTTCATTTGTTAGGGATGGACAAAAGGAAAAAATTCGATGAATGGATATGAACTGACTGATCACTTGTGATATGTGACACGTTAGGAAAAAGTTTGAAGGGATGTCCAGTAATAAATGGATATTGACGGTCGAAACAAAAATGACTTCTGCTATCTTCAAATATGGCATGGGATATAGAACTTTGTGAACGCCTCACCGTTATAGTCAGCGGAACTCATTTAACCAATAACCTTTTTAATAAAACCAGGAAAACTACTGCACTTTCAAATAAAAAATTCAAAATTTAATGACCAACTTTTCCGCGATATTTATTAGCATTGACATAATTATTGATCCTATTCCGTGATGTTGATATTGAACAGCTATTTGTATTTCGTAACTGTAAAAAATTATCGAAGTTCGCTTCTTGTTACGAAACTAATTTGTTAAATATCACAGCAACATTCCAAATTCTCGAATGCTTTGCTTTATTGTCAAATGATGAAATGTACTATCATGAACATTTTAAAAAATTACGAAAACTTCGATTATTCCAAACTGACCAGTATAAAACTGCAAAATTGTTCTCCATATCGAATTGAAAGTGGCTAAATCCGATAAATAAATTTTCGCTGTTCCAAACCAGTATATACCTTAAATAAAGTGAATAAGCATGAAATCAGCTCATTTAAAGCCCTTTTTCAATACTTCACTATAGAACAGATGAGAATCAAAAGAAAAATAAAATCAGAACTGTAAAAACTAAAAGAAAGAGAGGGGCATATTCAAATAAACTGAATGTATCGATCACAACATCAAGGTAGAAATTTCAACACTGGAATAATACTAGTAATACTAATACTAGTTTAAAGAAAACTAACCTTGCCAGAGGATTTTCCAATTCGACTCTTTTAGCTGTCTTGTCGAAACCCCAATTGGATCGTTGATACAGGTGTTTCATATTATGTTCAAACAAATCTATAATAAGTTCAAAATCATTTTCCGACAATTTACCCGAGCTTGCCAACGCCAATCTGATTTTCTCGCTGAAAAACAAAAAATTTGGATTTAATTAAATTAAAAAAAGTTAAAAGACAAAAAAATTTTCTAGCATTACTTTGAGTCCACATAAAATTCCGGCAAATCACCCATAATCGTTAAGAAATTATCGATGGCCTGAGCATTCCATACTGCATTTTGTTTCTCTACAAATCGTTTCAAAGCCATTAAATAACTGATAACAGTGCCTTGACCACTTGGCTACAAAACTGTTTGTAAATTTATATTAAAAAACAAAGCCTTTTTAACTCCGTGGTTAGCGGTGAATTCTCCTCTCTATCTGACCATCAATATTATTGATATGAGAAAATACCTTCATTTCCTCGAACCTTTTGCAAAGTTTCATAGCTTAGATAAATTTTCCACTATATTTTTCTTTTTTTTTATTATCTTTTCCTCCTTGACAGAAGTACGTTTTCCATAAAGTGCAAACAGAATGGTCGCTGGGTACCCCATCTATACCCAAGTACTCTGAGGCAAAAGATTCTGATAATTTTCAAACTGCTTCGCGGTGTAGTGTATACCTCTAGCTAGGTGGCGAATGCAATTAAGAAACGGCATAAGTTCTCGAATTAAGATAACTACTTAAAATCGATTAAGACGGTAAAATGTCAAACGATTATATGCAGGACTATACATATAGGACTATACCAAAGACTTAGCCGATGCTGCATGAAACGTTAAAATACTTCCATAAGTCGAGAATTGGACGATAACCGAGCATACTTTGTCTAAATATCATATAGATACCGACCACCACTTAGAATCCGTTTTTCTTACTCCTGTTGAACCTAACCCACAACTTAGATAATGGTTGTATTACTATCGCACTTTAGACAATTCGAGGCAAGTACAACTGGCAAGCTTGAAAGGGCTCGATGAAACCTAGTTAAATGGAGACCACTCAACGGATGGCTTATGGACTTTGAAGAGAAAATTCTGCAACGTTCTGGCCATCAGTGTGCATGTTTCTACTCTAAATGCAAATAATTGTGCAGATAATTCTGAGGGAATTTCGACAAGTAACAAAATTCCTCCTAAAAATTTTTCTTCTGATATTGCCACAGGCGAGTGAGACTGGAATGTGAGCACAAAAACAGGATACGATGCTTTATAGATGAGTTTTATAGTCTCGGATGTCGAGATTCGGCGTGCCAATACGTAATACCTTCCATCTGCCGAGAAGCATGAGCTTTTTGCATCGAAGAAGGCATCTAATTATTTAAAACTATCTAGAATGAGTGTATATTGGCCAACTGTTACTGGAACAAATGGTCGAATCGTATGGTTCTTTTCGTCTGCATTGCAACAGTGATTTGATTTCTGGTACTGGAGCCCACCCTTCGACCTGAGTAATTTCGAACCGTTTTAACAGGCAGAAAAGCTAGCCAGAAATGGCATTTACTAGAAATGCTCCTGATCATCGACTTTTTTTAAATCTTTATAACCTTGGTAGAGCTACACACTAAAAAGCAGTTCCATCATAACATTGAAAATAAAAAACAAAATTGGTGGAAACCAAATCACGAGCATAATTCGAGCCACAATCTCAAATGAAGTTATAAGTTCCTCAAGTCCACTCCAGTATTCTTTTTTTAGAGTCCTTACCATTACTGGTTAGACTCACTTCGCTGGTTTGTCGCACTAGATAAATATGCCAGGGAGTCCCCTTAGCGATAATACAGGTGAGTCGCCAGCATCATCCAGATTTTTGGATAGGTCTACTCTTGCGTGGAGTAAAATCTAAGGATCGGCGCTCCTAATTGAGCAACAACCCACTGGGCTATTCTACTTCTTAATCCAACCTAGGATATACCACCCGGAAATGCACTAGCTGGGCACCAGAACCAACGACCCAATTGTCTGAAAAGGTTGTCAGAACATTTGACAGGAGAACACCTGCCTTGAGATCATGCGACAACAGCGGCATGATACAAAAAGCTTTAAATATAGAAATGGCTGCTCAAATATGTGATAACTGGAGATATTTCTCCTTCATAATGCAACCATAATTTCGGAGGTGGTCGATGAAACGATCCGAGATAATAGAGTTACTCTTCGAGTCGTGCGATATGCCTGTACTATCGCTAACGCTAGCACAACATAAAATAATCTCCGTTCAGAAGGATCTGGACGGTGGAAGAGTGGTTTTCAGATATCGCCTCTGATCGTGAGATTTGTGGGCGCCTCACCTTTGCAGTTAGTGGAACCAGTTCAACCGAAAATCAGTTGTTAAAAGAAATAAATCAAAAAAAATTAGGTATAATTTGTCAACCTTCACCTTTTGTATAATCGCAACTTATGACACGAATACTGCTCGAGAAATGCTTCGATACATTCATAAGTCAGCTTTCTGCATTGCAAAGAGAAATATTATTTTTCTTTAATTCTTTGTTTTTTGGGCGTTTCTTTTACAAATTCCCCTTTATAAAATAAGTTCAAATAAAAAAATGAGTTTGCAATGTTCTATATTTCTTATATCCAAGGTTACAATACTTTCGCTAATTAACTGTTCAAGAACAACTGAGTATTATTTATATTAGAATTTATATTAGAATATTATATTATATTTATATTAGAATGTTCGAATAATCAAAAAATACTTCGATAGGAAATAACGAAATAAAAAAATATGCCAGGGAAGAAAAAAAATTTATCCTATAAAAACGTGGTAATAACGAGAAATCATATATAATCACTGAACAAATACTTTATGATAATTATAATTTATGCTTTATAATCACTGAAATACTTTATAATCATATATAATCACTGAATCACTGAACAAATACTTAATTTATACTTTATAATAATTCTATATTATTCCCCATTATCGAAAAAATAATTTAACAAAAACTAACCTTTTTACTTGGAAAAATTCGATATCAATCAGATGTTTGCATGACTAACCTTAACTTCATTCTTTAAATTGTAGACCATAAAAAACCTATTCGAATAAGAAATGTGATATCCGAATAGATTTATTTGTACAGTCATTGCATTGCCATATGCAAGTGAGTTGTTGCACGTAGAAAATCAGAAAATCTATGTAAAATGAACGTTCTTCAGCGTTCTTCAGCAGAAACAAATGATATGATAATGATATTTTCACTGTCCACTGATACTAATATGGAATTATTACGCAATGACAAATGATATTACGAAATTCTTTAAACAGAAACAGCATTATCATATACAACTACTGCAAAAAAAGACTAATGCAATCATTTTCAAATTTCAAAAAAGAAAAATCCGATGAAAAAAGAATCGTGTCCATCCCTATATACATAATAACGACTGAGTATATTTAAAGCAACCTCGAATACAATGGATTTTAACTTGGGGATACCCGCGAATAAACCTTATGCCATCTCCGAATTTCTACGCATAAGGCTCCGCCGCTCACGTCCGTGGCCAAAAAATGGCATGTGGTTGGCAGAATCTTGCCTACTAAAAAGCCACAAAATTCTGAAGGTTACGTTGAAAAATAAGGAGCAAACTAGTGGCGGCAAAATAACATTTGGAAACGAAGTTGTTGAAGAAGCGTTAAACGAACTAGAACCCGTCTATCTGGGATCAGTGCAAAGGCACAGAGACCATAGATTTCCATATTAGCGAGAAAAAACCCACAAGAAAATTAATGACCTTTTATTGATCAATACTAAATAGCGCAGCTGTCCACTGCGAACTGGTAATTATAAAACCTTTTTTCCATCGCCTCTTCGGAGTAATCTTCCCTTTCTACCCTTCTCGCACTGTAGAAAACATAACGCAATCTTATTTTTAAGGAAATTAGAATAATTAATGGTTCCACAAACATATTGAAATAATATGAATAATTCAATTTCTTAAAAAAAATTGAGAATTTTCATGCAGATGTATTTTGACAGGAAAAAACTAAGAACCGCTGCTTTTAGTTAAAAACTTATAACTAATATGACAAGGGAAATGTAAAAATTAGAAACGACAATACATAAATAAATACAATATTTGAAAGATGAAACATAAAACTTTAAAGGGAACTTAAATACTGAAACTTTCACCGCATCCACATGTGCCTTTTATATTCGGATTACGAAAAACAAATTCAGAAGCTAATGGTGATTTAACATAATCCATTTCAGTGCCCAACAAAGTCAACTGAGCTTTAGCATCAATCCAAAGTTTGACACCGTCCTAGATATTACGCATTGCTCAAAAGCGTTAAGTAAAATCTTTGATTATTTTCCACTTTTTCCATATAAACACATGGTCAGATATCTATTCATGACAGATTTTATTAATTTTACTTAATGAACTTTTATCTGCTTCGGAAACTTTCGTTTAACCTTTACCAACTATCTTTGTTTACATGAATGATCTCAAATATATAATAAATATAATAAATTTCTGCTTATATTACTTTTTGACAAGTTTAAATTAAATATAACGACATACCTGTATTACTTCTTCGTCGAATTTCCCCTTTTCTTTGGCATAATCTAGTGTATACGTTAATCCACTACAACCTCGCTGTCTTACGCCAACCTATAATTTTTAAAGTGTAAAAAAGTCAGCGAAGTACGAATACGAATATGTCCTAAAATTATTATGTTTCAGCAAAAACTGCTGGAAAGTTAAAAGCAAAAATTGAAAATTTTTGTACTCAAGAAAGGGTAAAATTAAACGCACCCTAAGAGCATTCATTTCAGGCTGCCTTTTTAAAAGTTCTTTCACACGTGCAACTGCTTCAGGTGTAAGTGATAGCGCTGATTTCAGTAGTACACCTTCCCTTGCTGCTTTTACAACTCGTGCAGACGCTCGCCCAACTGCAGACACATACATCCGAACTAAAATAAAATAGTGTCATGAAAAACGAATCTCATTTCTCAATTTACTAAAATATTCCATCAACTTGTGGTGCCAAAATGTTCATTCAAATTTATACCTTCCCTTTAAATTAATCACCCAATTTCTATCCATTTTTTCCCTTAAAAATCACTTATAATTTATATTTACAAAAAAACTTCCATTTACAATATACTGCGACTTCAAAAAAACAACTGACAACACTAACTTATAACAACGATGTCTGGTCATGCTGAGGTTTCAACATTTTCTCGTGAAAGGATAATCTCAACAAGGAAATTAACGAGGTTGGTCAAACCAAATAAGCGATGTATCAAATATGAAAGAATTTAGTGAAAATCGAACAAATGTTCTATGAAAAAACGGAATCTTCAAATTTATTCGTATGAAACACTTTTTTAAAGAAGAACCGATAATTCAGCAGCAAAAAAACAAAAATAGTAACCGTAAACTGCTTAAGACACAAAAATCTTTTATGAAGCAAAATTATATACCGCTGGACTTCGATAGGACAATTGATGAGCAAAACAAATTGTAATATATGCATATTAATACGAAAAATATGTTAAAATATTAAAACTCAACTTCATTTATCGCAAAAAATCAATTTAAATACCACTTTAAAATACAATTTGACTTAAGCTTGGTTCAGCTAAAATATTATAAGCTAAAAGATCAGAAACAAAATATTAGAGAACTGAAAAAGTTGGAAATTGGAATAAAAAAAAGGAATAGGAATATAAAGAAAAATTTTTAAAGATTATACAGTTGAAAATAATATCAATGTAATTCGCCGATAAAACTTTCAACAATTTGAATAAACAAATTAACAAGGAAGTAGAACACCAAGAGGAACAACGCTCAAATTGCCATAATTATCATATGTTAAGGAACACATATCGGCTGGACCCATCGAAACTATAGTAGAAAAGTAGTACTGAAAAATTAAGATTTAATATATGACGTGTCTATAACGATAAAAAATTTCTTGCTCCATATTTTAACTTTCATAACATGCAAACCTTTTTCCAATTTTATGCAAAAAAAGACCTTTCCATCAATCCAGGGAGCCATACATTTGTCGCCTATCTTCCATGTCAGTTTAGATGAAACAACTTCAGCGTCTCTATTATCAATATAATTAAAATGGCCTGCATCAGACTTATAGAGAGAACCAGATCGCACTGAGGGCTGCTTTTCAAGAATTGCTTTACTGTGTGAAACTGAATTCCACTTTTTAGGAAAATGGCTTTTACCAGCTTTCCAAGTAACGGATATTTTTTTTGGCTCTAAAACGAAAAATTTTCACGAAAAAATAATGTTTTTCTCCACAAATAGGGCTAAATGATGAAATGATGTGGTGCAGATGTGGTGCAATTCTCTGAAAAGAATTTTTTCGTTTTTTCAAATGGTTTTAGTTATTCGAAAACTTAACTCAGCTAATACTGATATGAGAAATAACCTTAAGAAAATTTAGCAAGTCTGCCAAGTTATCTCGACTAACAATTAATAAAAGGAATTTGAAATATTAATCACCCTTGTTTTGCAGTAAACCATCGATTTTTAGCTGACTGTTGTTATTGCCATTATTATGACGATCCGTAATATTTTTATGATAATCCTTGATATTTTCATGATCTTTAGTATCTTCATGGTGATCCTCCCTATCATTTTCAAGACAATCTTTCATATGTTCGTAATGATCCTTAAAATTTTTCGAGTTAACTCGTACACTATTCGAACAGTTTTTTGCAGCAGATTCTTCCATTTTCCATGATCGATGAATTTTCCAATCATTTACTAAATTGAAATATAATCAAAGCAATGCCAAAATGAAATATTGAATCTGCAAATAGCTACTATATATTATATTAAAAAAAGTGGACAAATATAAAGAAAAATTAGCAAAATTTTATAGCAAGGCAATTTGAATAACCTCGCCCACGACCGACAGGAGAATCGTTGGACGGCCAGGAATTACAAGATTCATCTGATTCATCTGATTCGATATGCTAAAGTGTTTTTCGATGGAGGTAATTACAGCAAGTTCTCTAGAAAAGTGCTTAAAATGATATTTATTTTCTTTAAAACTATTTGTTCTACTAAAGTTTCACTAAAAAAAATTTAAATTGAAACTTTAGAAGATCCAAACCAAAATGAACCTTTTTTCAGTTTAGAGTTCCTACGGTATGCTGAATGATACTAACCAAATTTAATTAATAACAGAAAAGTATTATATATATATATAGATTACAACTTCCTTTTCAATCAAGTAAAGAAAATTTGCTTCCATTGAGTCTATTGGGATAAACAATTATTCAATTCCATTGTCTTTAAACTTATAAGCAAAAAAAATATGAAAAGACCTTGTTCGACTTTAATGAATTGCGATTTTCATCTCTAGCATTTTTACTACCACTGCTTAACTTTGATGCTTTGCAAATTGTCTTCCAGTAGGAATGACCAGGCTTTTCAACAATTTCCATTTCCTTCATTTTGACCTTTAAAATATATTGTTAGCAAGAGATTGCATTATCCAATGACAAAATGTAACCAACCTGAATTTCATCGAACCGTCTCTTCATCGGGTATTCAATGGCCTCTTCAATTTGAGCCTGACGCGCAGCATAAAAATGTGCATTCTCAGCGGATACTGGTTTATTTTGATTGTTGATCACATCATTAGCTCTAATGTCATTTTTATGTCTGTTCTTTGCGAGTGAAGTTTTCTACAAACTTATGCATACAGAACAGGTTTAATGAAACTTTTAATAGGAATGACCTTCGACACGCTAGATCTAACGAAACTTAGATATTTGTACCAGCTCAGAAAAAAATTAATTTCTTCCAATGAAAAAAAACTTTCTTTGAAAAAAGATACCTGGTCTAAAAATGGAATCCATTTTGGAGCTTTCGTAACTGAATCACTCGGCTGATAAACATTTGTAAACTAAAATATGAATATTTACGACAAGCAAAAATAATTCTTTCTTCGATTTTGCAAATTTGGAAATACTAATCATCATACATCATACAGTTATGATAGAAATAAAAAAACTGACTTCTACTTTCGCCTTAAAGCAAGAAGATTAAATTGAATTTAAGAAAAGAGAAATGAAAGCAAAAAAATAGATAATAGGTAAAATAACCCCTTTAAAACCTATTTTATTGCTTGATGCTGCAAACGTATCACCACTAATTAAACGGCAATTAGTGCTGGTCAATAATAATAAGCCAAATTCGAACCGAATTATTCCAAGAAGATGGAGTTTGCTTCCTACAGGCGTTTTACAGCTATAAACCTCAGAGATTTAAATGAAATTGGGGATAACGAATTTTTCAAAAAAACAAAGAATTTCCAAGTTTTAAAACTATTCTACCAAAATATACAGACTTTGAGCTTATGAAAAAAAAGAGAATGAGTAGATCAATTTCTATGATATGCAGCAAAAATTAACATTTTCCAGCACTCACACCGAAATATTTGCAATCAACCAAAAACTGACATACTTTGATACGCGCAATAAGAAAAATATTAGATCCACCATATCAATTCTTCTAATTTTTATATTATGTCTAGTATTTTTAGTATTTTTAAAAAATTTCAGATCTTTAAAAAAAATTACTTTAATCGAGGAACCGACTCGAACGTCACAGCCTGAATAGCACTGCAACCATCGGTTAAGTGAAGCTTATATAATCCATTATCGTTTGTTAGTGCAAAAGATTTTGGCATCGAAATGTCGATAATCTTCACTAGTTGCAAAATAAGAGGTCCCTTAATAGTGTTTGCTTTTTTATTTATTTAATTTTTCTGAAACAATGGTAAACAAACACATTTTAAATATAAATTATGATTAAGTAATTATTATTTCCAATGAAAAAGTTTCCTCTGATATCGTCAAGAATAGTCTAATAATTGAATATTAGGGAGGTAACAGCCTAATTTAGAACAATTTTACGATAAAAACCATATTCTAAAATACCTTAAATTTATGAAAAGGAAAATTTAAAAACTGGAAAAACAGACTTGAAATTCAGAGGGCTTTCGAGAAATCTGATTAAACAGTACTGAGACGCCAAATTTTCGCAAATCACCCTACAAAAAAAAACCAATAAGCAAAACGAAAATATAAAAGTGCAAAAACCATTAATTATCCAAAAATCAACGCAATTAATTTATAAAGATTAAAAAACAAACTTTAATCAAGCAATCCGTAAGTTTCGTTACGTTGTAATTCGTGATTTCTGCGCCAAAACATGCGATAAGGCGTTCTTTCGATGTCGGCCAACCTTCCTTTATTACATATTCTATGGCGGTGTCCACTTTTTGCATTTCTTTATCGATTTCTACTTTGTATTCTAAATGGATAATAAATTTATGCAATAAGCACATAGCCACATATAAAATTATTATTCAACAAAAATAGAAATAATAGCCTTTTTTCTCGAGGAATTTAACCGTTTTGAAAAAAACGGTTTTTCCCTTTTCTTTCTTTTCTTTTTCTAACGGTTTTCTTCTTTTTCCTTTTTCAAAGAAAGGAAGAAAATTAAAATTAATTAATTATGAAAAAGTGATTATTTTTTGAAAAAAATTACAATCAGAATTGATAAACAATGCAAAAAAAATTAAATTTTAATTAGAACAAAGATTTCAATCAAAAATAAAAATAAAAAATCATTGAAATCTTTTTAACTAAAAAATTAAGCCAAAAAAAACCCGCATAGTGTAAAACAGAAGAAACTCGCACAATTTAAAAGCCTTTGACAAAAAATTTAGATAAAACAAACAAGCCAACCGCCTCTTGAATCTTGCTTGCAACAATGAACCTGGAATTTAACGAAAACAACCACGCATTGAAATTCGACGATTCGACAATTTGGAAGCGACGAGTAGGTGCCGCTCAGTTTCACTAAAATGCAGCCTCTTTCAAGCTGAATTTTCAATAGATATATGACAATTGCGCACATTGCGCGTTCAAATTTGACTGGACCGTTGTAATGAACGCGTTAGAATAACTGCTTCAACTAAGTTCGAGCATCACTCGTTCGATTATTGCCGCCAGAAGAGAGATTGTTAAAAGTTAAAGCCGTATGAAGCTCGGCACCGACTGTGCTTCGATTTCTTCGCGAAGAGGCACTACCGAAATACACATTAAAGACCACTTACACGCATATAAACGATTCCATTTTCTGATTTGAACTTAATTTCCTTGTACAACTTCTCATGGATTTTCGCGTACCCTTTTTGAGAAGAACGCACCATCTTGCCCACATTCTCAAGGAAATCCTTAGACCCTATAAACGCTAGAATTCTGCGAAATGAATCATTACACTGATCCAGAAACTATTGGAGCCGATGAATGAGATCTGGCAGCTGCAGATGCATTGTTTTCATTGAGTAAGGACCTCGGAAAAAATTTTTTCCAGTTCGATTTGTTTTTTTCAATGGGCTTCGATTAAGCCATTATGGTAACTGCGGTTATTCTGCATCAGCGTTATTGGTTCTACCAATATGTTATTGCTTCAATCGTTTTTATTTTATTTTTTATAAATATTTTTATAATTTCACAAATCATCGACTTTCAAATGGTAATTCAACAGGTTTTTTGGGTAATTGTTTATTTCATATCCATTATCTTTCGTTGACAATAAATTTTTATTTTTACAAATTGAATTTCAAGTTTATATAAAATATCTTTTAAATAAATTTCTTATTTTAAATAAATAAATTTTTTAAATTAATTTCACTAATATTACGGTTTTAATGAAAATTTATTATTATTAATAAATTGCTGACTTAGTTCTGCAGTAAGTTTTAATAATTTCAATTCATTCGACTGCGTGAAATTATGATTCGAACTTAGATTATAAAATTTCATCATTTTAAAATTATTAAAATGCATAAAATCAGCAATATAAAGTTTTTTTCAGTTTTGCCTTGAATTGATAAAATTCATTGAAAGTTTTCATATATCTTTTATATTTTCACTTTTATTCGATCTCTTTCTTGCAAAGGCAAAATTTTTCTATTTTTGATAATGTTGAGAAATTTCTAAAATAAAATAATTTTTTTATAGGAATCGGTAGAGATGAAAGCGAATCAAACGAGGAAATTGTCCAATCTGATTCTGGAAGACTGTGTAATTTCTGATCCATTAGCGCTAAATGCTTTTGCTAGAATGAAAACCGATGTATGTAAATTGGAAACTCAACGACTTGTTTGTAATAATAATCAAAAAATAGTTGACGATCTACCGAATAAATGTCCTTTTTATGGTAATTTTTTTGTTGTTATCTTTTGCTCATCAAATATTTTGTTTATTAATTACCAGTAGAGTAGCAATAAGCAGAATTAGTCGAGTGGTATTGTTGTTTCGAAGCTCACAATTCTGTTTTATGCAGATATATCTGTCATTAAAAGTCAAATCCGGCTGTGCTACCCACCTATATACCTCTGTTGCTTAGTAGTTCTCTGGTGTAACGATCTGGTTCTGGCAATAAACAGAGTCTTCCAAGTCAGCAGTAATAAATAATATTAGAAGAAGAAAAATACGAAGATGGTTGTTTTGGTAGGTGATGATCGAAAATCGTTTCGCCTTCTTCGTAAAGCAATTATAAATTGAAGGATGGTCGATGAAATGATCCGAGGTAAGATGTGGCTCCTTCACTATGGAGTCATTTGCGAATAGAAATGCATATGGGTCCAGCAGTTACACGAATTTTAGTTTTTAATGGCAGATTGTCCTACCGAGAGTAAGTAAGAATAAATAAAAGAAAAAAGAATAATTTCATAATTTAATATTGTGAAATTTTTGTTTTTTATCATTAATTATTATTAATGCGTATAATTAATAGGAGAAACAAAATGAGATCGCAAAACTGCTCATGTTCAGTGCAAAATTCTTAATTGATTTACTTTAGTAAATTATATAACAATTATCAGAAGGCTCAAAAAGCACAAAAAGTTATGCGTATATATAAAGTCTTAGTGCTACAAATTTATTACTTATTTTATGCGATGATTTTTACTACTTACAGTTATGCCGTATATTTTCGATTATAGCTGTAGGTAGAAAAATTGTTTATAGAAAAATTAATTAATCCATGTATAATTTTTATATATTCTATTTCTATACATTTTATGATATTACAGATAACTTATTACGTGGAACTTATATTGGTTGTTTCACTGATCATCACTCTAATCGTATTCTTTATGGGCATCGCTATCAGTCGAACGATGTAAATTCACCAATTTTTTGCGTCAATTTGTGCTCAAGAGCTGGATATAAATTTGCTGGTATACTAAATATCTCTCTTAAGCTTGATTCGGATCATTGTCGAATGATTAATTCATTGTCAGAGAAATCGCCATCGTTTTATGTATGCAATTGTTTCAGGTGTTGAGTTTCGTAATGAATGTTTTTGCGGTGATTTTTATCAAAAATCAAGCGAAGTATCAGATTCGCTCTGCAAACAATATCTCTGTCCTGGAAATAACACTGTTTTTTGTGGTGGTTATGAAACTATAGCCATATATTCAACTGGTATATTAGGTTTGTTTTCATTTCTTAAGAAGTGATTATTAGTGACTACACAACCATAGATACTATAAATTTATATATTGTATAAATTTTCACAACATTTCCCAACTAAAAATTTTTGGTATTTTTGGTATTAATTTTTGGTCTTAAAAATTTAAATTTGGTTAAAAATTCTTAAAAATTTGGTTTTGAATTATTTTGGTTTAAGGTTTTAAATGAATAGTCTGATTCTTCTGATTCACAAAATTCTAAGATCTTAGATCTTAAATCTTAGATCTTAGGTCTTAAGTTCTTAATTTAAATAAAACTATGGGTAATGGGCTGAATTTATTTCAAGGTTAAATAGTTGTCTCATAATTTTTTCATCTGAGTATTGCTCTGCTCAGTGCCTGTGCTAAGTTATTTTAAATAAATAACTTAAGGTAAGCCTTTGAATCCTATCAAATATATTGAACCAGATGTTTCATCCTCTCATGACATTCGAATTCTTTTTCTCCTGCAGTTAAATGGTCGAAATATTCGTCAGGTTCTTTTAATAATGTCGAATGAAATTCAGCTTTTTAGTCCAGTGAACCTTGACCATTATATTTCTAATCATTTTCTTCTTCGTTTTAATCAATCTATGCTTAAATTATTTTTATGATTTTTAAAAGTCAATTCATTTTATAATAACTACTATATTTTTATTGGCACTTAATTTTATAACTGGTTCTAATATTTTCAGGTTAATAGGATGCTGCGAGTTTTGTATACGCCAAGACACTTGTATATTGTGCATGTTGATAGTCGTCGAAAATTTATGTATGATGGTAGCCTTTATTTATAGCTAATGTAATTGTTAAACATTGTCCTTTTTCAGTGTCCTCTAGATAGTTTTTAGAAATGAAGAAATTGGAGTCTAAAATCAGCGAAGCTGGTTATGATAATGTATATGTTATGGACAAACGCTATGCTACAATATGGGGAGGTGCTAACCTTCTTTCCATGGTACTGGAAGCAATTAATACAACTCTTCTTATGAATAATTGGGCATCATGGGATTTTCTAATCAATATGAGTGAAAGCGATTTTCCATTGTTATCTTTAATGGAGCTTGAAACTCATCTTTCCAGGTTACAATTTTGTCTCCACTTTATAGGAAAATTCTTTCTAACTGCACTTTCCCTTAGGGAATTAATAGCGCAAGAAAATTTCAGGAATAAGGATCGGAATTTTTTAAGTAGTCACGGCTACGATACGGCCCGTTTCATTCAAAAACAAGGTTTGGAATATTTATTTCTGCAATGCGAAGATCGTATGTGGAGAATTGGTAAAAGGTGCCTGTTTTTTCAAGAAAACTTTTTTCTTATTAAATCTCTTTGTTTTATTTAATTATCTTTTCTTTTTCTATTTATATTTCATCATTCACTTATCTTTTTTTTCTGGCTCTTATAAAATACGCTAACCTCATATGAAACTTATACAATATGTGAAATTCGATCAAGAGAAACATGGATATTTTCGATTATTTCATTTCATTCTTTTAAAGAGGAAATTTTCCTCATCCAATTCGAATTGATGGCGGTTCTGACTGGATAATCATTAATCGTGAATTTGCGTCATTCGCTGTTTCGAACGACCCTCTAGTTCAGCGACTTCGGGAATTTTATGTCAATGTGCTCTTACCAGTTGAAAGTTTTTTTCATACGGTATTTTGTTCTTTGAAGTGAGATAAGATGTTTTCTTAATAATCATCGTTATTTTTACTATTAAGCCATTTTATCTATTTATTTTAAGAATAAAGGTTAACAATGTAATTAATGACAAAAAAGGAAAATAATACAGGTAAAGCACTTATAAATGCATTGGAGTTAATCTAAGTTGTTATCATATACGATCTTATTTAACTTCTTCTTGAAAAAAATATGCTGGAACTACGTCGTTGGGTAAGGCAAATTTTGATTCATTAATTTGGTTTTAAGTAATTTTAGTCGATTATTACTTCTTCTTCTAATAGCTCTCACCATTAGACTGGTTCCGCTGGCTACAAGGGTAAGATTCTCCAAGCTGCTCGGTTCGATCCCATTGCTAGTGGTAATAGAAGCCATTCCTTATTCCATCATCTAAGTCCGTATATCGCTGGTCCTTCTATATATTTAAAATCTTTCCTTGCTATATCAGTCCAAGTCTTGATTGGCTGTGCTCGCTTTTGACGCCATCCATCACACAGTTTAGCAAGTAACGAAATATGCGTCAACTCCTATGGTGGACGTGCCCTAACCAGCGAAGGCGATGCTCTGTGATAATATTATCAATACAGGTGGTATCTGAGCGAAGATGGATACAGTCATGTGAGATTTTATCCGCTCGACATACCATAAAATATATCTTAGATATGAGTGGTCAAAGACCGATACCTTCTTAATATCTTCCACTCTCAATGGCCATGTTTCGCAGCCATACAACAAGGTCGAGCAAATCGCAGCTATATGGACGCGGATCTTCATCTTCATGGTGATTTCGCGACGGTTCCATAAAATTCGAAAAAAAATATATTTCTAACTGTCGTTATCCGGGTTACAATTTCATCCTTTGACATTTGGGATTAGAGTGGATCCAAGGTATTTAAAGTTAAGCACTTCCTTAACCGATAATGAACTGATTGTTTTATTAGCATCTTGTGTATAAGACGAAAGCACTTTCGTTTTATTTACATTGATTTTGAGATCAATTCTCGCTGCAGTTGTTGACACATTGTTTAACATTATTTGTATTTCCTTATAACTGTTAGCAAGAAGGACTACATCAACGTATTCAAGGTCTGTGATGCTATGCTCTGGCCTGATTTGCACACCTCTTGAGTGCCGACAAGAGATGCCCATTATCAAATCTATAGTTGAATACTGTAGGGGAAAAGACCCTGACGAACACAGTTCTTATTTCGAAGGAGTATGAGTTTCCCATATACCCAGACCTGTGTCAGGGTATGCTGATAAAACGCCTTTATGAGTAGAATGATCTCTGGACACCGTCACTATCCATCACTTTCCAGAGCGCTGCTCTATCAAGGAATCGAAAGCAGCTATAAAATCGATGAAGCAAATGACGGTGGGTTGCTGGTATTTGAAGCGATGTTCCAGCATATATCTTAGCGTAAATATCTGGTCAATACAACTGCGTCCCGGCCTGAATACAGCTTGGTTGGGACGCATACTGCTATCTCGTGTTGCCATGAGTCCATTTAGCGAAAATTTTTCCGGAGAGTCCAGCAAGCTGATTCCTTGGTAATTTTCAAAGTACATTCTGTCACCTTTCTTAAAAATTTGAAGCAGAATTGCTTTAATATTATTTCCTTCAGTCTTTGATATTATTTTCTTTTGCCAAATCAGAAAATACATTGTTGAAAGTGAGTGATGGACGATGATGGATAGTATTTGAAGAGTTCGGCCCAAGATCATCTGCAGGAATTTTATTGGCCTTAAGCTTATGCATTACAGAGATTATTTCCTCTTCTGTTGGCGGTTCGCAATTGCAAATGCATGGTTCGACTGGCGAATCAGTTATATTCAGGACAAGAGATGGCGCATTGTGGTTAAGTTTGGCCTCAAAAGATTGTTTCGAAATCTTCTGAGGCGATCCTTAACAGCTTTAATAGGTGCCTCATTAATATCCCATATCATTTCACTGACCGCTTCTCGAGTCATGATTGCTTTGTGAAGAAGGCGAAACAATTTTCTATTATCACCTATCCGAGACGCCGTCCGATTTCTGTCCCCCCGTGCTGCTGTCGTTGTAATTCTTCGAATTACCCGATAGCCATGACCTTCATATTCGGACTTTGGCAGCTTTTTCAGACAGTTGGACAGTTGAAAGTTGCTTCCGATACCCAACTAGCGCACTTCCTACTAATATATCCTAGTGTGGAAATGGTTGATTTTTGTAGGCATATCTTTAGTTGGAACCAAGTATTCATTCGCCTTTCCAGAGATATCATTGGAGATATCAGTTCATTTCACTGAGGAGTTTTAGTAATACGGTTTGAAAAGCGCTTAATACTCCCGGATCGTTTAATTTGAGATTGTTGAGAGATTTTTGGGTACGTTGTTTCTTACGACTTATCAGTTTTATAGGAATCTTGGCACGAACCATTATAATGGCGAATACCAGTTTCAACGTCCCGATAAGAACGACTATCAGATATAAAGTCCTTCCAGCGGTGACTGACCAATATATAATCAATCTGACTGGAATATTGGTTGTTTGGAGAGTTTCATGTTACTAGATGTTTCTTCCGATTCCGAAAGCACACATTGGTAACAAAGAGTTCTGCTCTTCGGCAAAAAAAGAAGGCGTTCTTCATTGGCTCATTGAACCCTGATACCATTTTACCAATTACCGAGTTCATTTTAACGTCATCATGATCTACGCGCACATTCCAGTCTCTTCCCATTATGACCACCTCTCGGTAGGGCGTTGCACATAAAGTTAGGGCATATACACTGATGACCGAAATATTGCAGAATTTTCTCAAAACGCATAGGCCGTACGATCATTTATACTGGCTTCTATTCAGTCAGAACGGATCGAGCATTTTCAGACATGACAATCGTTACGCCATTTCTTTCCGAGTTGTAGGAGGCTCCACAGTGGTATAGCCAATATCTTTGCTGGGAACCAGGATTAATAACTACTCGAGAGCCCGGCATGAGGAAGATGGACCTCCGACAAATAGGCCACATCCATGCGGTATTTAGAAAGGGTGTAGACAGTGATCGCTTGGCTTGCATATCCATAAGCTGAGTTCTGACATTCCAAGCAGCTATAGCCAGCACCTCACCGCGCTTAAAAAGTGTTAACGGATAGGTTCTAGCCTCCATTGACAGGTTTTGAGTACTTATCTATTCACGAGCAAATTTTATATTTGTGCCTTGGACTTTTATTATTATTATTACGCTCGGATTGTATATTTATCGCACGTGTCACAGAGGGATAAAGGTGGGTCTCGAGTAGCCACTCGGATTTTTGACATTATGACAGGTTTACTCCAATCAGAGAATAAAGATAATTGAATAAAACTTAGAAAGAGAAATTTGAAGATAATTTTAAAAAAAATGAAGAAATATTTATTAATTTTGTGTTCTAAAATTCTTAAAAATTGAAAAATAATTCAAAATAAATCAGGAATAATTTGTCGAAATGACCGCTCGTAATTCTCGAAATTCTTCCGAATTATTACTTCGGGTTAAATTGTAGCTGAAATCGTAATAATAGTGGAAATATTATCAAATAATGATTTGTGAATGTACCAGATTTATGTCTTTGTTTCTCGATTTTAATTCTCAAAGAATTATATATTTTTAGTTCAAACTAATAATTTGAGACTGAAGATTTGTAGACTGAGAGTGCATTTTTTTTTTAAAAACTATTAAACTGAACCACTTAACTGGAAAAGTTTTTTCACCATCTTTGGCTAATTTTAAAAACAAGTTAAATACTATTATTTATGGGATCATTTAGAACTTCAAATCATTTTTATGCATTCTATGCCACGGTTGTTTTTTCAAGGGCTTGGTTAATTTCTGGTATCTTAAAAAGAAAATAACTTGAATAGTTCTTAACTAATTAAAAATTTATTAATTGCTTTTTTTTTATTTCTTTTCACAGAAAATCAGTCTTAATATAGATATTTAGATTGCCGCTAATTCGATTTATTGCAATCGTACAATGAAAGGTAATCTTCGATTAACTAATTGGAAACGTAAGCAGGGGTGTCGCTGTTCTATGTTAAAGAAAGTCGTTGATTGGTGTGGTTGTTCTCCGCTTGTGTTCAACAAGCGAACAGTGTACAAATTTTCTATTGAAGTAAAGCGATTTATGGATTTTCTATTGAAATAAAGTGATTTGTGGAGAATTCAAATGGAAAAAATGAAAAAATAATACATAAACTTTTTGACAGTGTAAATTAAATAGCTCAACAAAATAGCTCCAATTATTTTTTGTCATCTTGCTTCTAGATTTAGGTTGCGAAACAACGAAATCTTTTCTTCGGTCGTAAATTTGATAGTTTGATAAGTCAGTATGCAATCAGTGTTGCTGAATCGCAAGCATATCGAATGAATTTAGCCTCTCTTCAAGTAAATCATCCATCGTTTAACCGGACATGGCTGAATATCTATTCCAAGGAAATTGATCATTCAGGTAAGTTGATGCATATTCATTTCTCAGTTCTTTCAATTCATTATTTTGATCAGTTTTTGGAATGTAGAATAGAAAATTTTTTCTTTTTTTGAGTTGTTGCATTCCCTTAATAAAGATTATTTGAAGGACTGACATGATTATTTATTTTTTTCTTATGAAGTGTTTGTAATCTTTAGATTTATTGATATCTTGGAGTCGTTCTTTAATAGCTGGACAAGAGTCATCCATAAGTTTAAAAAATTGTATGTTTCTCACTCTGATATCGATCTACGCTTATAAAGAAGACGATGATGCCGATATTGAAACGATAATGGATGTTTCACTTTTATGTGAATCACGAGCAATTGTTGTACAATTTTTGATTAAGAAAATTGCATTTTCTTCATTCTATGATGTTATGGTCGACGGTTTTACTCTGCTTTCAATCTCAGTTGGCTCAGATGTTGATCTAAGAGAAGAAATATTTCGAAATTATGCAGGCGTTTTGTCCGAAGTATATTTGCGCTTTCACTCTTAATTATTAGCATACTCATAATTTCTTCCGACTACTTATTTTTTTTTCCATTTTTCGATTCTTTTGAATTTTTCACGATGATTTTTTCGAGTTGGTCTGATCTTAAGCTATGAGGTAATCTTCTATCTGACTGCTTATATTATCTTTTAGGATGAAATTATTTGCACGAAGTTACTTTGGCGCCAAAATGTTGGATCAACGAACACTTCAGATTTGACTAGTCCATCAGTGAAATTGGAATGGTCATCGCCAGCTGGTGAAACGAAAGTATCGGTTGTTGCTCCTTACGATTCAGTTTATGGTGGTCAGTTTGGCGAACTTTTTCCCAATGAAACCTATGCTGGTGAGTGGAAGGTTTCGGTTATGGCAGAAATTTCGACTGGTGAGAAGCTTCTGGTAGCTTCTTCTCAATTTCTGATTTATTCACATCGTCACGACGTTTCATCAAATGTCAGTTTAGTTACCAAGTACTTCACAGTTAAAGATATATGTTCTATGACTCATTTCAGTGATATAATCCTATGTAATGAGACCTTGTGGAGCCATATTTCTCCTGATCCAAAATCTGAGTTCGTTATTTAGATTCCATAATGTCCCTGTCTTTTAGTATTTTTCATTCAGTTGTAAACAATTACAAATGTTATTTATTCTCGGAAACTATCAATAGTTGTTAAAAATTTCACATTTTGATGCTTTATTTTATTTTTTTGAACCCTTATAATTGGTTTAAATTTTTCATTGTAAATTATTTCAGATTTCTATTTTTTTATTTATACTTGATTCGTTTTAGCCTTGATTTCGTTTTTCTATAAAAAAAACTTAGTTAACTGTGAATCTGTTGAAGAAAATTTCGCTCAATAAAAATTTCTGAAATTTTGAGTCTTTTATTAACTAGCGAATTGTTCTAGATTTGTTCCATTTTTTTAGTTTGTAATTTTCTTGCATATTATTATTTGCAGATTTGTGCTTTGAAAATATGCATTACTTATATTTGTTTTTAATGCATTTGTTTTTTGTTCCAGTTGTTAATGGTATTTTCTGCATTTACTAATTCTTAATTCTTTTCACGAGATTTCTTAAGATAAATGCAATTTTTCGTTTGATGAAGGAGCCAAACAGTTGTCCTTATATTTATTTATTTGTGTATTGTGATCGCTAATTATACGGTTCTGTTATAAATTTTTTAAAAGTTTTTCCTTGAGTTAGCTGAATTTCATTAAATTTCTTTTTTTATTATATTTTGTTATTTAAGAGTTAAAGCGTAAATTTATCCAAAATATCTAATCAATGTCTAAATAATTGCTAATTTTATTCCTTTTTATAATAAATAAATTTTTTTGAGTGCATAATTCTTAAAAACTTACTTAAAATTGATTGTTTTCCCATCAATCTTTACTTGAATTATTTGTGAAGTGTATGAGCAATATATATACATTATTATTAATCGATTCTGTATCTGCGCGTATTTGTGAATTGTATTCGATATAGTTTATATACAATTTATATATCAGATATTAATATTTTTACTGTATAATCAGATATTCAACGAAATTTCTCTGGAACTTGGAGGAGATTTTTATATGCCAGGTTGATGGGATACATTCACGTTCATGAATTTGATGAACTCAATATTTATGGAATGAGTTGAACTACTTATCGCGTTCTTTTCTACTGCGGAATAAGCTTTTTTATTGAATCTTTCAGATGAAATCGCAACAAGAGTCGACTTGATCAATCGACTAAATAGTTTTTCTTCTAATGAATTTTTTTTTACCTCTTTGGTTTAATTTTTTTACCACGATTGGCCATAGGTGGACGAAACTCGGTAGAGCCGTTATAAAATACTAGTGATTTTTACTATCAAATTATAATTAAGTGGTTAATTTTCATCATTTTTGGTTAGGTTTGATTCACTTACGGCTGCTGCTACGGTTGGGGATTTTGGTCAGGTTACATTATGATAGAAGTACAAGTTCGTCAACAGTACATCTGGACAGTACATCTTTTAAGTGGCGGGTTTCTGTCAGTGTAAGAATCTGAATTGCCTTCAAAGCAATGCTTTTTTCTTTATTGAGTATTATTATTTTTATTGAGAATTTTAACGATTTTTAAACGGAAACCATTTAAATGCTTCAGGGGAAATAAATTGTGATACATTTGAAAATTTGAATTTAGCAATTTGGCGAAATTTTAATCGACTTAACTGAGTCTCTTATGGAGTAATTTTTTCCAGTTTTTTTCTATAAATCTTTGTGAGAAGCTTCAAGATTTCCGGTCATCAGATACCTTCATTTCATGCTTGGTTATGCTAAGCTGTTTTCAAGAATTTTTTATTGAAGGTGCTTCTTGTTTTTGCGCATTGTTTTTGTTGAGCAGATTAGGTTTCTGCCGTCAACACCTGAAAAAGACACGTAAATCTCATTGTATTCTGTCAGTTTTTTAGGAAACAGCAAAGAAAGAATTTTTTGAAATATTGTTTTACCACAAATTGCCGATTTGATTGTCTTGACTAAAGTAAATTTTCATTAAAAGTAAAATCAGAGGTGGTGTTGAGGTTAGGTATTTGTTTCTGTCTGGATTTTATAGCGAATGTTTGTGCATTAATAGTGACAGTTTCGATAATTCATGGAGAAACTATGTAAGCATACTGACCGTCACACATTGATCATCAAGAATTTTTTTTTAATCAAAGTTTCTTAAGCAGGATTTGAATGGGACGTCAGTTGCTTCGACATTTCTTACGTGACTCAACAAATATTGCTGTGCAACTCACTCGTACACCGTTATTGCCAAATTCCATCGATGAACTTGTAAAGCAAGCTAGTTCATTAGTTTCTTCTGTTAGCCAAACACTCTTACAAATCGATCTTCCTGACAACACAGCTTTAGAATCGATGGAAGCACCAGTGTTCTATGCTGATGTTTATGAATCAAACCAAATACATACGTGTTTATTTGGATTTAAAAGGGCTGGAAATCAGATTCCTCTTCACAATCATCCAAATATGTATGGATTTATAAAAGTTATTAGAGGATCAGTGCAGATTAGATCGTATTCATGGCTAAATGTGGAAGAGAAGACGAATGTCTTAATGGATAACAGTTTTTTCTCTCACTTGATGGCGCATCCTGTAAAGTAAGTTGAATTTTGAAACAAGGCCAAATAAATGCCATATAGTACTGCTTCCTATCTTTCGAATTCAATTTTTTCATATAAATGATTAATTTCACTATTTGGAATTATTGTTTATTTATATTATTTTTTCAGTGAAGTGCTTAATCAAAATTCAGGATCACTCAGGTTTTCTTTTTGCTACTTTTTGTGAAATATTTAACAGTTTCTAGGTTCGAAGGAGTGGTCACACGAACCAGTGATGATGATTGTGTCTGTTTGACTCCGCAGAAAGGCAATATTCATTGCATAACTGGTTTGGAAGATGGTGCAACGTTTTTCGATTTGCTTGTTCCCGGGTATGGCTTTAGTCCATGTACTTATTATAAGAATTATATGACATTTGATGAAATTAATGAAAATAGCGATTTATCTTCGAAAATTTGTTTTTTACTCGAAATTCCTCCACCAAAATCATATTTTTGCCATGTCATTCCTTATAACACGATCACTGAATTGTAAAATTCTATTTAATTGTAATTTTCTTTAATATTTCGACGTTTTTTACCTGCAGTCAATAAGAACTTTGGTTGCACCAGTTTTTTTTAAATTTTCTTAATAAGACGGGTTTTTTAGAGTTTTTTCGATTTCATTACGCAGTATTCATTTTATATTTTAGCAGTTCATGATATATCATTTTTTCGTTTTTTTGGTAATTGCATTGAAGTATGCTTGAAGAAAGTAAGTTTTTTTCTGTGAAAATGGTTCAAAACTCAATTTTTCATTCAAAAATCACAAAATTCAAGAATTTAGTGATTATACTGACGTATATATACTTTCGATGAAAACTGAATGTTATTATTAACATTTATGCACAGAAAGTAAAATTTACTGAGTTTATTTGAGTCAACTGCCGCAAAAACAGTGGTGAGAAGTTAGTTATTCAGCATGTTAACAAGTTGTTTTTGTGCATCGTTCAGTATATTAAGAAAAAACTTGGTAAGAGGTCGTTTAGTTAGGCTAATTTCACTTGCTGTTAATACGGTGAAAATTTTTACTAGGGAGTTATATGACTATTGGAGTACAGATGTCGCAGTTAACCTGGAATGCTCAATGCACAGAACCATGAGAACTTTGCCTGCATTTGAGATCCTTAGATTAATTAAGATGTTTATTCTATTGATAGAAGTGGATTTTTGGCCAAATGAAAAAAAGGAAAAATCTCTGTCGAGATTTTCAGCTTCGCAGGGCAATATGAACCAGAACCTGAGTTCATAATAAATTGATTGTAATGAAAGAAACGAAAGTGTGATTTTCGATTTTTGGTCACCGTATTTTGAATGGGCTTTAATGGATTATGAAAAATTTAGTTTATAATCATTCGATTGATTAATCCAGGGATGATCATTTACACTTAAGTTAAACAGTTAAAACGGAGATTCAAATAGGTGAGTCCTTAATAAAATTGAAATTTTCCAAGTCTCCGTTTAATGCCCAGTATAGCAATAGTTAATTGTTGTGGCAGTATTAGGGATTCTAGTACGGTCGATTAGTACGGTTAGAAATTTTTGCTAGGGACTCGTCATTGTGCGATAGAAATACAGGTGATTAGCCAACTGGGATTTCTAATAACAGGTCTACTCCTGTTTTAATTTTTATTGTAATTTTAATGTTTTTAAATAAAGCATATTCCAACTAAAAACTAAAATTTAAAAGTGATAGAAATAAAATATTGCGTTTTAAAATTTTATCTACCATTGATTCCACTGAATTACTGGCACCATTGGCAAGAAGTAGAACAGTCCTCATGACTTAATACAATAATTGATAACTATAAGAACCATCAAATGAAGAAAATTCGGTGAGAAATTAACGGCAGTGCTATACATCTCCAAAAGCCAGTTCCAAACCTCAAGATCCATTATTTTTCGCCAGAGTCTTGCACGAGGGTCTTTCGCCAGAGAACCAAAGTACCAACGCACCATTGCCAATAATTTGAGGAAATTCCATGATTGTTTCGGCGCTCTGTTTAAAAAGCTTCTGTTCAAGTGCCTAGTACAAGAAAATGAAATGTTTCTGCATACATTAGAACCGCGACGATAATAATTCATTTATTGCCAAAAAATAACAAGGAGATACATCAAAATGTTACAAATGAATCCATGGAAAAATATTAAGCACATTTTTGGATTCATTTTTAAGTAATGGCGCATTTTAACCGATCAAACGACGTGCATTTCCAGAAAAAAAACTGGAAAACAAGCTTAGGCAATGTGAATTCATGGCGTCTGACGAACCATAAAATGCGATCATGCTACAACAAAACAATATTGCAAAATTTTAGCAAATTTATTAATAGTCGTCTTTCCTTCTTTTTTTAAAACACATAAACAAACAAAAATAAACATACAAAAAATCAAGAACTATTGGCCTTGCTAAGGTTTCTTTTAGTTGTAAAGAAATTAACAATAAACATTGCATGGAAAGTACGGTCTTTCAGTATTGTTCGCTATTAAATCGATTTGCTTCAAAAAGGCTATAGTACAATGATCACTCAAATATTTATTGTATTGTAATTAAAATCGATGCATGAAATCACGAAAGTTTGATGCAATCAAACTTGATTGTTGTATATAGAGGGAATTGAAACCTTCTCGAAGAATTTATGTAAGATTAGACATAGTTGGATGTCATAGGACATTAGGTATAGTTCAATAACAAAACGTGGAATAAAGAGCATTAATTAGTTTTCAGCTTCTTTCATTAAATTAATTCTAACTCTTACAACTCTACGACAATAATCTAGACAATCAACTGTGTAGATTGCTTAACAAAATTCAATTCGTTTCGCTTCCGGATAACCCGTCTTCAGAAGGAAACCTTTGAGTACCAGGGAAAAACCAACAATTAAAGTCGAACTCGCTGAAAATAACATTATAAAAATTTTTTCGGACTGTTCGGACTGACTGCTTTTATACGTTACATTTATAAAAAAATTACCGATGAAGAAAGAAAAATTAGGTGAATCGAAGATAAGTTCGAGAATTTCATAGATAAGAGCAAAGAAGATGCAGTATAAACCCAATTTGAAGAACATATTCGCTCGATTTCGTATCTTAAAATATTGTAAAATAGCTGAAAATTTTTTTCGACTTTTATTTATAATTAGAATCCTTCCTTTCTACTATTTATGTTCCATCAAGAATGAAAGTCGTGAAAATGAATCTGTTTTGAACATTGAAACTTTAGATTAAAACTGTAAGTTAGATTTTTTATGCAATACAAACTTATTCACCATTTTGCCAATGGACACTCCCTCGTAGCAAAAAGGACATTTTATAATTCCGGCTTGAACATAAAACTGAAATTTAACACTCCATAAATTATGCGATTATGAAAAACTTAATTTAAGCCTTCCATTCCAACGAATATAAACCCACCAGAAACTGTCCACTACAGCGCGGACAAGCGAATGTTGGACCAGGCAAAATCTTCGGATATTCTTTACCCAAGAGTGGTGGGCCTGAAAAGAGTTTAAAATGAATATATTTTTATATAAATATATTAATTTGCCTATTCTCTCAATCAAGTTTTTTCATAGATCCATATGGATCTCTGAAGATTAATGTCATCCTCCTATTTTTTTAAATTGGTTGACTAACGCCTTCACACAACTGAAGCTATATAAGAATTGAAAACCTTCAAAACAAGAATATTGACAAAAAATAAGTTGGCAATATATTAAAGCAGCGTAAATGATAAAAAAGATGATAATTTATACCTGCAGGATAAGGCGGATGACCAATGAAGGGAGGTAGCGGTTCAGGAAGCCATGACGGAGGATTTATATTTATAGGTGGCAGACAAGGGCTCGTAAGAGTGTAAGGTGGTGGAGGAATAGTCTTTTCGGTGACACTGGCTGATAATTTATCTAGAAATTTTATATTTCAGTCAATTTTAATTAAAAATTTGAGAATTCCATAAAATCAGATGGAAATAAAATTGTATTAATTTCATTGACAATAAAACTAGATTAGTTATAGGCTAAACAACTGGACAGAAGGTATCCGGTTCATTTGATGAAGAATTGTGCTTATGTCTGCTTATGGTTCAGCAATAAAATTATGAAATAACCGCCACTTCCAGCAAAAATGATGGAACTAATTGAAACAATTGATTAAGGCGAGGCAAAAAATTCTTGATGGGAATGAAAATGAAGTTAAACAATTGAACTTGTCTTTAAAGATGAAAAATAAAAAAATAGTGGTGAGAAACCATAATTCTATATAAATCATAAAACCATAAAGCCATAATTGCAGTCTCGAATTCTCAAAAAGTCTTATCTTAATAGCCAATGGAACCAACTAAACCAGAAATGGTGAGTGTTTTTGGAATGAGAAGGTTTTAGGCTGAAATCTTCATTTTAAACTTTGCTTTCTCTTCTATTCCTTCACCATTCGTTTTAGCTATAAGAAAATAATCAAAAATATTGCTATATTAATATTTCACCAATTTCTTATAATCAATCACCAGATTGTGGGAATAATTCGTTAACGCTATGCCATAATAAATTTACTATCGCGACATATATTTAAACATAATTTAAATGAAATCTGTTACATTAAAACAATCGCAAAACCGAATACAAAAATTAGAACAGCTGAAAACCTGATTTCTCTTCCTTAGTTTGATTCTCATTTTGAGCCAAACAATTCGATTTACTATTATCGTATATTTCCTCTGCGTGGAGCATTACAATATTGCATTACCTTCGTTTTGTCTATCTGAAATTTATAAAGTATAAAAAAAATTTATGAAGTTAACAGTTATAGAATTTACAAAAGCGAATGATTTTCCTCCAAAACCCTAAAAGCGATAACGCGATTTTACGAAGCGCTAATTCGGAAGGAGAGAAATTATGACGAGAAGGATATATATTATGAAATAGTTAGACGCCATATATTAGAATAAACGCTAAATGCTGAACGAATTGACGCTAGAAGATTTCACAAGCTCATAAGCAAATAAGAAACTGAAATCCAGTGTCAGTGTCAGATTTGACCTAATCAGCCATTTAGATGCCGCACAAAAAACATGCTGCTCCACGTACCATTCGACCTTCTCACCAGAGACCCAGTTACTTATGGATAAAAATATAGGTGAACGCCCATCACCAACTCGATCCCATCCTTAATAACTCGCCAAAGGGCCAAGGCGGAATACTATTCATGCACGGAATGAAAGTCTAAACAATGCACCACTTGGTGAAACACTGCCTCCAAAAAATTAATTTTTGTGGCCTGTAAAAAACAAAAAAATTGCAAATATCGAGAATTGATAAATAATCCGTTAAAAAGTGTGAATCCTCGATTTCGTGAACGAGCAACCGTCTCCTAAAACTTTTTATAGTTAACCAAGCAACGATACAAAAATTCTTTTTGAATGCCAAAAGAAAACCTTCAATATTCTCGATTAAACAAAAAAAGATCGAAAAAAAACTAATTTATAGGAGAAATAATATCGAAAAATTTCTTTTAAGTCAACCCTTATTTAATGGTAAAATTTAATTAAAAAGGGCTTTTTGAATAAATCAAATTAAGTGGCTCCCTTGACAGAAACGCGCGTTTCGGGGTTTTAAAAATTAACAACGATTTATCAAAAACTTCTCCGCGACTTTTCCACACGTATACAATTTAGGATCGAAATACTAATTTCGAAATGATATCACATTATTTCAGATAAAATCCTGCAATAGCGTTAAAATCGAGCAGAGCCAAGATGGTAAAAAAAATTTTAAGCCACTTTCACCGGATCTAAGGCCTTGCTAACGCATCCTCCTCGCTGCTATCACTCGGAACCTAATGCTACCTGTTGTTGCGAGAAGATGGAATGAGAATTTCCAGAACATTTGAACCAAGTCATGGATTGCACAAAACAGCAGTTCGCGAGCTCTACTCTAAGCATTCCATAGAGAGATTTCACTATATGAGCTATATCTAAGGATAACCGCCGTACTAGAAATTCTAGTAAAATTTATAGAATATTTATTTCCATTAATTATTATTTTCCTCATATTTAGCATTTATGCAAGTCATATAACATAAAACTTTTATTTATGCAAGTCATATAATTTGCAAAGATCTGTGGGATAAGGCGGAATCAGTTGCCTTAGCAAAGAGCAGAGGGTGAATAACGTCTTCGCATAATTACGAAGATGGACGATGTTTAAAAGGGTCTCGGAGATACACGAACCATAGTTCGAGAACTGGCGGAGGTAACAATTTAGGGTGGTGTATGCGACTCAATTGCGAGAAATTTCACTGAAATAGGATGAAATTATCATCGGGTAGTAGTCAGCGCAAAACAAGGATTTCCAAGAAATTTCGTAGAAAATGATGAAAACTAAAATAAAACCAAAGTTGTACGTCGGTGGAAAACGGATTACTGCATGCGAAAATAAGGGGAGGTCGAATGTAAAGCAAAATTGACTTTTCAGGTATGTCGAGTAGCAATGGTCCCAGCTGACGGACACCACGTAATAGTGAATGCAAGGGGAGGTGCGGAGGGAAGAAAAGGTCAAATTCCGAAAGGTCACTGGATGCACCAAACGAAAAACCTTTGCTTGCTTATCTCGAGAATCGATATATTGTAGGTACGATTTTTAGCGGGAAAATTACGTGGGAAAATTAAAGAAAAGATAATTCGAAAGTGAGAGTACAATTTCTCGTAATGGTTGATGTGTGGGAAATCGGGTGCGACGCTGTGTATGGGCATTCTTATGGGTAGTTTTCTACTGAGAAACCCAGGTGGTTCTGGCGAACTGCATTTCACCACTGAGCGGCTCTCTGGCAGAAATTCTTCGCTGTGCAAACTGACTGGTGGAACGAATCGAATCGGAAATGCTGGTGAACATTAATCACTTTTATATTTATGGGCATTCCACAGGAATTAAACATCTAAGGTCCACTGATAATTAAGTAACTTAGACGACAATTTATGTTTATGGTCGGTCATTCATACAAATTCGTGTAAATCCGCTCCTTGATCTTTGGTATATTCGAAGTATAGTATAGTAAAGTATATATAGTATAGTATAGTATAGTAAAAGGGGCAAATACGTGATACTGAATGTTTATTGTTCAGATAGATCAGTGCTTCTGAAACTTTTTATTCTGAGGGCCCCCTTCAACTTAAGAATTGTTTAACAACTTATAACAGCTTTGTTTACGCGGTTATTTCGATGTTTATTGTGCCAGAATCATCATTTGATTTCGATATGTTTCCAAGTGATTGCTATCTCTAGCAGTGATATATTATTGTGTTGTGAAGGTGGCCGCCAGGCCTCTTAGAAGCAGATCAGGAATTCTCAATCCTCAGCCACAGATCATCGTTTCAAAGCATCGCGCGCTCGAACCCCGCAAGAATAAACTAGTCGTTAATTAAATGGAACCTGAATGGTGCAACTAAACTTCTGTTTTCAAGTGACACTGTGGTAATTTCTCATTTTATACGTCACTGGACTGAAGAAAAAAAAGCGGAAAAAAATGGAATAAAAAGTGAAAGTGAACTTTGCATGACGAAGAATAATTTATACATAAATAGCAAGTTAAGTAACAAATGGAAATAACTGAATCACGTGCTAAATATTTTTAGAAATTTTCGCTGAACAATTATAAAATGAGCGCCGCTATTTCATTCTTTTCATAAATTTTCAATAGGTTTCACAAATGCAAAAGAAAGAAGTCAACGGAACGCAGCGATAAATTTCACCATTATTCTGCACTATAATTGATTTGTTTGCCTATTTCAACTATTTTTTTCCTTGTCATTTTTAATAAATTCCTTTCTTCCTTCCTTCATTTTTCTTTTCCTTCATCTTTACTTCCTTCATTTCTTTTTTTAAAACAATTTGATGAAAATTAGAAATAAAGTTGATTTAAACAAATTTCGTAGCGAAATAGATGGTTGTTTGGCGCTCATTATCTCTGGTTAGGTTTGGTCCATTGGCTGTTAATAAGGTAAGCCAGTGAATTACTTGGAGTAAGTAGTTTGCACCATTTTGATAGCAAATATACATAAAAAGTGAAATCATTACGCCCGACAGCATTCAGCATTTCTGGTTCATCCATCTTCACTATTAGATTATTAGGAGTGAGTGTTTTCGCTTGTGAGCGATTTAGGATTAGGGATGCGGATAGGTCCCCAACACCATTTTCAGTAGAGGAAAGTGCAATAACTTCTCAAATTTTGTAATCCAGTTTTGAAATAATGGAATTGTTTTTTAATGCTTGAAAAATTCTTTTGATGTCTTCTTTCGCGAAGGAAATGTTGAAGAAAGGCAGTATCTAGTGATACAATGTTTACTGCCTATTGAAGGCAGGATGGACGAGTGATATTTTGCTTTAGTTGAGGCCAGCTGTGTTGCGATTCCTAACCAGCAGAAAGGAGGTTTGCCATTAAAAGTGAAATCTCTACTGTGATTTTATCTCTGAATGACTCTTTATCAAAAGCTTTGCATTCTAGTAGTCAATGGAGTCAGCCAAGCAGGAAATAGTGATTAGAATACGAGGAAGATGACAAGTTATTGAGCCAAGCAGTTCCAATTTGTACGGGGTAATCAAACCTATGATTTTTTTCAACCTCAGAGAAGAATAGTTTGAAGACGATGAAAAAAACAAGAAGTTATTATTAAGGCTATTATCGAATTTAATATGAATTTAATAAAAAGCAAATGAAAAGATTAGTTCAAACACTAAGTATTTAGTTACATAAATTTCAAACTGCAATACAAATATTGACTCTTTACCTATATTTTCAAAAGTTCTTATTTGAATTTCTTTCTCTGTTTCCCTTCTTTGCAAGCAAAAATGTTTAAATATTTTCTGGATAAAAAGTGCCAAAGAAAATCTCAGAATTTAACTGAACTGAAGCCTTCTTATTTACCCAGCTTCATTCAATGTTTTTCTTGTACGGTTATACAAAGCCGCTTATAAAGTCAAGTAGTGTGGTGCAGTTAATCCTGTGAAATATCTCCATACATCTATTCTTCTATTCTTCATCTTTTACAACGATCTATTTTCTATAAAAGAATTGTATTAGGTGACTTAGAAAGATTTCGTCAACTGCTTTAATCTTTATTAGAGATTCTGGAGTCAATGAATAGATTTAAAGGAATTCATAAATTTGAATGAACACCTTTAATACCTTTATTTCACTAATCTCTGATCGACATTTAGCGTTCTTTTTAATCATGAATATAAATATACAAATACAAATCATAGCACCATTAGCAGTGGTTTGACCAATAGAAATTGTAAATATTTTCATATGGAATTGTTTTTACACTACACTTTCATACATTTAAGTCACTAATATTGGGTTAGACTGATTGATTATGGCTAGAATGATCTAATCCCAGCAATTAGCGGAACCAACTAAGCCAGAAATGGTGCTAGCAGTTAAACGAAGAAGAATGAGAAAAAGAGTTTAAATTCCTAAATTCCTAAAGTGAAGGACTGCATATGCACTTTTAATTTAATTTTCAAAAAGAAACATTAGCTCAAAATTGAGAAATTTCTTTTTTTTTACTCTCATTTAGAACTTCAATTAATGTGTAATTCATTTATTAAGCCTGAATAAAAAGGAAAAACAATGTAAAAATGTTAGTAAATGTATTAAATACACTGCAAAAATGTCGCGCATCCGAAGAGCGATTTAAAAGAATAAGCAAAGTCATTGAAAATAAGAAAACTGAACGAAAAGTAGACGTAAAATGCAATTTCAATCGTTCCACTATCTAACAGCTAACTTATTTCGCAGATAAGAAGAATGAATTTCAAAGTTATCACATTAATGACTACGTTAAACAATTCAGAAATGAGAGGAAATTCCTTATCTGCAAGGGAATTCATTTTCTTTTCATTTACAATTCTGCGTAGAAAAAAAATGTCAGAATGACAGCCGAACTATCATTTCATTAATTATGCAAGTATTTCTTCACTTATAATTAATACAAATGGCTCATAATGCATCGCATATTTTGTTCAGATCACCCTTCTTCTTCGTCACCCACTGGAGGTATTGACACATATATACCGCTAACCGTCAAGCTCTAAAGTCCATGCCAAAAGCAAGAACGGCCAATCAAAACCCGGTCTGATACAGCTAAGAGAGACTTTGAACAGACAGCTCAGCGATATATCATGGATGGAAAAAAGCGCTTACGGCCTTTTAAAGTTATCATCAGGTCAAGCATCTTATTGTAACCTAACCAGTGGTAATGCGAACTGTTAAAAGAAGGCAGTGGCTATATTCATTACCGCCGATCATCGCTGTAAAAATATATTTACTCAATAATCATCTGCAATTCAATTTCTTAAATGGATTCTTTACTAATGGTTGGAAATTTTCACCAAATAAATAAATGAAAAATGATGAAAATAAAAAAAAACAATCTATAAGAAATGTCGTTGATAGAATGACTCAGTGGGTTGTTGCTAAATTTGGAGCTCCGTTGCTGAGATTCGATTCCCCGCAAGAGTAAACCTGTCCAAAAATCCGGGTGATGCTGGCGACTCACCTGTGCTCCTATCGCCAAGGGACTCCCTGACATATTTGTCTAATGCGACAAGCCAGCAGAGCGAGTTTAACCAGTAATGGTGGGGACTCTTTAAAAAAAAAATGCAAGAGTACAAAAAAAATTAAAAGATAAAAATAAATCCTAGCCAAAAATTTTCCCAGCATGTACCAAATCCATTTTATTCCAAAGCATTGCTTTTAACAAATAGTGGTACCGAAATTAACAGATTGGAAGAACAATAGCACACTGAACAATAGCAGGAATGTGCTGTATAATGTGGAATACGAAAATTTGACAGAAAATACAAATTTTACTTGATCGAAAAGCAGTTTTTAGAAAAACGAAAGTGGGAAGGGTTGCTGTGGGATATTACGATGAATTTTTAGTTCTATTTAACAAATTGAATTATAATAAGTAGTTTCAGACTTTTCGACGGTAAAGAAATTCTGACAAGGAAGAAAGGTCGATTGATCGATACATCGCAACAACTTTGCTACATAAATTTTTTATCTCAGAATTAGCTTCAGTATCTTTTTGCAGGAAATTTGTGCGTGAAATATTTTTATTCTTATTAAAATTTAAATACGATAATTATTGGTTTACTGACAAATATTTGGCCCAACAGTTCCTATTCTATCAGTTTCCCCTTGATGGAATGTATAAAATTTTTAAAATCTCTGAATAATTTTGAACCATATCAAGATAACTTTAAAAGCATGATATTTTATAATTTACAATTTTGGCCATAGAATGAACAAATAAAAGTCAGATTTCGTCGATAAAAGTCCTGTATTGTACGAAATACATTTAAATTTTTACAGGTAAAAAGGTGTGAATGACAATATAAAAACAGAAAATTTAGCGAACAAAGAGTTTTGAAAAAAAACATAAGATAGAGCGACAATGAAAAGGGAAACCAAGTTGAGCTAAGGCTCCTCCTGTACTTTTATTTCCAAGTGCTTCTGTGGTAAGTGAGATCTACCTTAAGTAGAAGGGTTATTGCTTACCAAAAGTAAAGTATTAATTATTTTCAGGAAGGCACACTGTTTGACCGCTCTCATTTTTTAAAATGAATATTTAATAATCCTTTATACCTTTATTTTTCCATATTTTTTTCGGTATTTTGGGCGTATTTTATTTTCTATATTCCTTAAAATAAATCCCTTAAAACTCAATTTGAATGGTGAAATAGCCAAAATAATTAATTACAATTACTCATTAGGAAAAATGTGAATGTATTAAAATGTGACAGAACATTAGGCAGTTATAAAAGTTTCAGCTCTTAAATTTCCTAATTAAATTAATTGGCTGAATCCCTGTTCCACTACTGGATTAGCATAATTTTTTTGTTTCAGACATTATAGATTCCAATAAGAAGTGGTAATCTTCGACAAAAACTTTCTGCAATCTTATAACAGTTGGACCATTAGGATATTCTTGATGTTTTTTGCGATTGCTTATTTGTCTGTCAATGCACGAAACAAACCTAAATAATGAGCTGCATACGCATGCAACTGAAGCAATGAATTTATTTACTGGAATTTCGATTCCATTTAATCTTTAAATAATAGTAATAGATGAGGTATAGAGATATAGGTACAGAAAATACTGGAATCTTAACGAAAGGATTACAAAGTTCAATTTTTTGAGAATATTTAAAGAAGAACAGAAGACAGTATTTGCATTTGAAAAAAATAATTTAAGTCGAAAATTGCTGAAGTAAACGGTAACTGAAAGGAAAAATGCGATAAATTTTTTCGAACTTGAAAGTGATTTCGTATGATTTAATGAAAAAACTCTATAATTTATAAAAACAATCAACAATAAAACCCTAGAAAAATTAAAAAATTAATGATCTGTTATCAGTTATAAGTATATCATTGTTTTAGGAAATTACGAATGAAAGAAAATATTTCTAAATTCGGCCCAGATACCAATAAATTTTCTGAAATACTGTCAGTGATATGCACTTAACAAGATATTTTAGGTCACTGCTAATCGCACACACAAAAATGATCAAAATTCCTTATCACAGCATTTATATTTATATTTATATTCCCATTTATAGAAGATTGAATCTTTCAAGCTTCTGAATCGAATGGTTATTGTTTTAGGTTTAGATTTGCTTCGTGATTCGGCCTCTACTTTCGACAGAAATAAAATTCTATGGATCCATATCTATTTTTATCTTATTTTATCTTAAGATAATTTTAGCAAAATTATCTTATCCTGCTGATAGCTATTAGATTTAGTCTGGCCAGAAACAGTAAATGCTGCCCATTTATTTCCTTTTAAAGTAATTGAACCGATTTTGTCAAACCTGGACGAATAGAATGATCGAGTAGGATGTTGTGCTTATTTCGGAGCATCGAGTCGGCAAAAATAAACGCATCTTTCACAAAAAATCCGAATGATGGCGCTGGCATCTCATTTATAGCCAAGTGATTTCTTGGTAAAATTTGTCTTATCCGATAGTGCCTAACTAGAAACGGTATGTTTAAAAAAGCCTACTGGTGGGCCTTATTCTATTATTGTGAAATAACTTTTTTCGATTTTTTGCCATTAAGTCACAATGGGCTTAAGTGATATGATTATTTTCTGGAAAAAAAGGTTGTTCATTGGTTCCATCAGTTTATTTAAGATTTTATGAAATAGTCATATTCTGAAAGTTATTCTGAAATTTTTTAAAACTGAAAACCGAAATATGGAAATAAAAAATAAGCGCGAATTTTTAAAAGATTATCGAAATTTCTGAAATTATACGGAGTGACTGAGAAAATAAATAGAGAAAGTTGGACAAATAATGATTAAATATCCATGCCAGGTTGACATTCCATTCCCTTTATTTGTCATTCCGTGGGTCGAGTGGAAATCAGAATTATTATGGATTATTTATTTTCATTGTGCAGTTTTATCACTGAGTGTTGTAAATGTTCCAAAAATAGTAAATAATATTGTCGCATTATTATGAATAATTTTGTAAATACAATGATTTATTGTATAATATAATTTGTGCAATTAAATTTATCGTTACATGTGGCTGGCAAATCCAAAAATGGAATAAAGGATAGAATGAAAAGTATTTGAAAGACGAGGATAAAATAAGAATGTATTCATGGAATGCACAGAAATAATGGAATCGTCTGTTGTCACTGATATTTCGCAATGAAGAAAGCTTTTTCTTTTTTTCCTTGATACTTACCATTTTTGGTTTGGTTGGTTTCACTGGTAGTAGAGATGAGAATCCTTCGCTAGCAAATGACGCAGGTATGGAAATATAGGTTGATCCACAGCACCATTCGAAATGAGGAAGGCACTATAAAGAACCCAAAATTTCAGTTAAATAGAAAAGTATTCGTTTCTTGAAAATAAATAATTATTAATTGTTATTAATTGATTATAAGATGAGTTAATTAATTAACTGCGCACATTAACATCACATATCTAAGCTTTATGGATTAAAGACCTCATTAAGAAGCACAAGTGATAATTCTGGACAACTCTATAATCATATTAACAGATCCTTGAAAAAAACATTGCTAATCAAAGAAAATTTTCGAAAAAATTCAAGAAAAAAGAAATTAAGCGGAAACAATGAATTCCTAAAACAATTTTTTTCTTTGAAAGGATTTCTATCGTTCTAAAAATTATGCTGAAGTACGAACTGAGCCATGAAGTGTTCCTCAGACCATAGAAAGGGATTATAAAAGTATTGCATTGATTAGCATTAAAAACACACCAGTGGAAATTGGTGAAAATTAATAACAAGCATATCATTCATTCTGTGGTGCAACTGCAACCAAACTTTACAATGCATATAAAAGCAAATTAAACGAAAAAAAATTTGAATTTTCTAAAATTTTCTAAAATATTTTGACATTAAATTTTCAATAAGTCGAGATCAAGTTTGCAGCTATAATATGTTGCAATTTTTACTGCTTTTTATTTCTTGATTTTGTTTCCTATTAAACCATGAGATTAAATTCTTCTGAAGCAGGTCAAGGTAATCAACATGGACGTAGCGATTTCTAGAAATATCATATCTATATCATCTTATAATAATAATAATGAATTGATATTTCTTTACAAACATTATTATTATTCTTCTTATTATTACTAATTATTGATTCTATTAATTGTACTCCCCTCACGAATAAACCTATTCAAAAATCCTGCTGGTGCTGGCAACCTATTTCTATCGTCAAGGAGATTCTAGTTTGTCTAGTGCTGACAAGCCAGCAGAGCGAGTCTAACCAGTAATAGTGAGGATCCTTTAAAAAAAAAATTCTATTAATTAATTATCATTATATTACCAACATAACATTATTCTTTCTATTATTATTATTTTACTATTATTATTGGTCTATTATTTTAAAAAATAATTGGTGTTATGGAACAATAAAATCCGCTCAAATGCTTTTTTTGTGCCTTTCTCATAATTTGTTTCAACAAAAAAGAAAATTTTGCTTTTAAAAAATGGAAATGGAATATGGTTAAAACCTTACCAGCAAGAAGTGAACGAAACTTTTAGAAAAGTTCAAATTTTTTTTAGTGATTTCGTGGATAAATTACTTTTGCGCTACGGTAATATGCAAAATTAGCCATAATGAAGAATTAGATTTAGAGAAATTCTGGAAAAAATTTTTATTAAAATACTAAAATGAAAGGGGATACAACATAAAAGTAATTAGCCTATTATTCTCTTGTTATTATTTAATAGTCTTAAAAACATTGAAAATCGTAGTAGACGAATGGAAGGATTGACTAATGACATGAAATACCAAAAATTTAAGTTTTATATCGCAAAACAATAATAAACAGTAGTCCTAATAACTGAAATTTTTTTAGAATTAAAACGGTAGTGTCTGTGATTGAATCAATATCATAGATTTAAAAAAATTCACTATGTCAGCCAGAAATAATTCAACACAAAACGATTAACAAGAGATTAACGGAGAAGAAAAGGAATTGGATAAAATGCAAAAAAAACCTGTTTCTTTTGTTAGCCCCTTCTACCATTTTTTGAAAAATGAATTTAATTTAAGAAAATTGCATTGAATACTTCTTCTTTTTTATTTTATATATTATTCAAAAATGTGCTGAAGGGAAGCGAAAATTTTCACGTTATCACCTCCAATTTGTTTGATTCCATCTTTTCAATTTCATGATTGATCATTTTTTTGTCATATTTCATTACTGAAATATCTATTATATTGAAAGATCGCTCCTAAAATTATTTGATATTTTTTCTCAAAAGAGTCGTTTCTTTTTGCAGATGATTAAATTTGGACCTGAGAATTTTGTTTCGACTAAGGTCAAAGCATTATGCACTCAATTCTTGATGGCGATAAATCTGAGTGGTGCTAAAGACATCAGTGTGTCGCTGAGCGGTAAAAAACCTTCACTCCCTTAGCCAAAACAGCCAGCCAGCCAAATCAGAAATAGTGCGTAAAAGAAGAAATGTGAGTAACTGTAGACCAAGTTTTTTAATCAAATTATCTGTAAACTTATGTTATCGCTTATTTTTTGTTAACACTGTAATCAAATTTTCTCTTAAATTTTATCGCATTTTGCTTTTGAATTTTTCTTTAACTAACGACAAAAATTTTGAAAATTCGGATGTACTACTTAGATTCTTTGGATATAAAGTTGTACTGTACCTCCTTGCACTTCCTATTGCGACTAAATTGTTTTCTCTTATTTTTCTTGTAAGTTCGAACAGCCTCTTTAATTTTAAGATTATAATCTGTCTTGCTATTTCATTGATTCGCACATATACAAAAAATTCAACGATCTGTATGACCAGCACTACATATTATCAGTTGTAAATCTATCTAACTAGACGCAGACGTAAACCGTAAACTGAAAATGTAATAAAAAAAGGACTTATTCCTCTGTTACTATCAACATATTTTGTAGTTTCCGTTCTTCAAAAAAAACTTGTTTTTTACAAACCACATTGTGGTGTAAATGGATAACAGTTGTTTACAATACGTGTCATATAATTCAAATCGTATTGCTATCATTATGAACCTAAATTGTTATTATTTAATCAGTGAATTCGTTCTTCATAGGTTATTGATAAAGTTTATTAATAATAAGTAAACTGATACAGATTCAGCTCTTCAAATCTTCATTAAATATGATTATTAGTCGAGCAGTATGCTGCTTCGACTAGATTCTGAAACTATAGGCTCATTTGCCGTGCCTCGACGAGAATAAGCTTATATCCTGGAGACCTATTTGTGTTCCTATTCCCCAGTGACTCTCTGGCGATTTCATCCTAATAGCCAGTAGTCTAAATGAAAATGGTTCTATTACAAAAAAAAGAATTATGGTAAATGCGAATTTCATTTCTATTTCATTGCTCCGAACATTTCGCGTATGATTTTAACAAATTATCTATATCTAGCAACATTTAACAAGTTGTCGTTCAAATAATTCTGTTAGGATTTTAGGATTTTAAAATAATGCATGAAATTACCTGATTTGTCTTTAAATATATTCCAAACAATTTATCTCTTGTGTACTAATTATGGGTCGAAACAAAATTATTGCATATGCTATAAAGTGATCCTTCAAACAACTCTTTTTCGCTCTTTTACTTGCTATTTATTTGCATTCTAAATAGTAAATAGAAAAACATAGATTAACCTGTTAATAAATTAAATGAACAATTTCATTTAATTAAAGGCTTTAAACAGCTTTAAAAACTATAAGAAATATCAAAATACATATTGAAAACTAACAAATATTTATTTAAAAATTTAACAAAATTGGCCGTTTGAAAAGCATCATCAAGAAATTAAATAGAAAAATGTTTTTAAGGAAAATAATGAAAACAAAAATGAAAATATTTCTCCCTCTCCTTTTAACCTTTTGCATAACTAAGAATGATTCACTGAAAAATTTCAGTTCGGCTACCTTTCGCATTCTTTCCAGAATTTTGAAAAAGTCACCACCCTCAATTCCTCGTTTCAAATATCGTTATTGCATTATTTAATCGTATAATCTTTAAAAATTGGTTATAATGTAACAAATTTCTTTCAATAAGAAATAATATAAAAAAATATATTTGGTATAAAATTACTTGTTTCAATATTTCAATAACTTTTAATTCATAATTCATAAAATTTATTCATAATTCACATAATTCATAAATTTGCGAAACTTCCTTCGTCAACAAATTTATGGTATATCTTCAACAACTTGAAGATTAAATACATAATTTATGATCGTAGACTGTAAATTTCTTTTATTTTTCTCTGCAAATTTTTTATTTATTTTGATAGACTTTTAAGAGAAATTATGGGAACATTCGATTTCACTCCGATTTCAAAGCATTAAAAGCAATTTGTATCCTGCTGCTTAATATCCAATATAGAATAAAACAATTTTAATACAACTACATTAGAAATTTTAAAAAATATTTTGCAATAAACAAGAGTGCTCGTTGTGCATTTTACGCAAAAATAATTTTTTAATTTCAAGTATCAAATATCAAGTAAGTATTAAAGTCTGCAATATTTGCCTTTATGGATTAAATATGTTCAATGAAGCAATGCAATTTTTTAACCTCTCTTAATTTACTTAAAGATAGTGTCGGAGAAGAATAACGTAAAAAAGAAAATGATCTAGAAATTTTCGGTGGTTAGAGGGTGGCAGTTTTAGCAATTCAGCCTGCGGCCTCAAATCTTTTTCATAAAAGTATATTCATAAAAGTAAAAGAATTTAAAAGAATCGAAAACTTCAAAGGGTATTCAACATTTGAATCATTTCATCAAGGAAAACATTGACCTCTGATGATGATGCTGGGCAATTCGTCTTCTGAATTATGTCCTGAAAATTTAAATGGAACAAACTGTAAGGAAGAAATTTAGTGCAACTGGCAATAATCCAAAAATGCCCTAAGCCTTGCAACGATATATGCTTTTCCATATCTTTGGAACCGACGATGCCACTTCATCCGGATGCTTATGCTTACTATACTCTTCGACAGATCAAATGAATAGTTTTTTACAAAGATGCAAATTCTAGAGCAAGCAGTAAACTTAGTTTGTCCAAATCTTTTAATTCTTTCTAGTATTCCATTATTTTCATTAGGTGATTTGACAATAAATTATTGTTTATCAAAAAGTTTTATTCAAATTCAAAAAGTTTTAAGCTTGCTAAAATTGATTCAAGGCGAAGTCAAATTTTAATAACTGTCATTTTAAAATAATTTTGCATTATGAACTCAGCCCCATCTAGCCCCATCTCTCCAAAAAAAAAATCTATGAAATTGCTTCGAAATTATTTTAATGGAAAATTAATTTCAAATATCAACAAATAAATAAACGATCTATATAAAACAAAAAAAGGCAGAAAAAAGTACAATTTAAAAAAATTTAAAATTTAGAGTAAAATTTAAAGAAGCTTACCATAACATAATTGCGTCTTTCACTGCTAGATTCTATATCGAGGATTTCTTCCAGATCAATTGTTATATCCTCAATCAGTCACTTTATTCAACATTGCAATATTTCAGATATTTTGTACTAAAAATTGTACAGAAACGCTATAAGGATAAATGCTTGAATTTGAGCATTTTCCATCATCCAGAGATTTATTCATACGTTAGTTTAGGATTGGATTTATTCATACGCTAGCTAAAAAATTGCTTGGAATTAAGCGCAAAGGTTAATTTAATCTCAGTCAAATCTCAGTTGCCATGTACTTAGTGATAAAAATTCGGCTTTATTGAATCACAAAACACTATTCACGAACGCATCAAAAATGAAGCACTACATCGATCGTTGGTCTACCAATTTAGCCATAGTCTATTTCTTCTTAAAATTTATTGAAGAAATACTATTGAGAAATACTCACAGCTTTACCATCGTAGAGTTGATTGAGTTTAGCATCGATCCAGTTTTCGATATTCATTCGTTTCTTTATAAGTTTCATTTGATGTTTTCCATATTTCATGGTCAAAACGCGACCCCGTTCTGCTGTCTATAAGTGTCAAAAAATTTCCAAATCTTCAGTTGTTCGGTGAAACAGCGTTGCATAGTCTTATTTTTCTTGAAAAAAGTTTTTCAATGACCTTTAGTCGTTTTTTATTGCAATTTTTCTCGACATTTCTATTTTGCTACACCGTTTAAGGTAAAACGGTTAAGGCCATTTATATGTTCACAGCGTAAATTTCGGTCAGTGCTTTTTTTGAATTTTATTGTGGTTTCAGATAATAACGACATTTGATATGAGCAAGTAGTTAATTCTCATGTTATCTAGTTAGGTTAGCTCCACTTGTTAGTACGATAAAAAATTTTAGTCACTTGGTGAAAAAAGTAAAGATGGCCGTTAGCCAAATTTTTTAATAAGTTTAATCAAGTTTATTTAAATATATTCCTGTCGAAGGCTGAAACTTGCAATGATAGTCAGGAAATTCGGCTGTCTCTCCTCTGTACTTAAGCATGAATTTGAAGCATATCAGAACTGCGAAAAAATCCGAGAATTTTCGTCTTGTCTATTTAATATTAAATTAATGCAACATAGACATTTCTAAAGAAACCGCTCAGCATTGGTATTTGAAACAAGATAAGAATGGAAATGATATTGAAAATTAATTAACATTTCACCTCATACCAATTTATAAGAAAATTCAAAATGAATTTAGGAGATTTTTTTTCAAAGAACCCTCGCCATAATTGATTAGACTCGCTCCGCTGGCTTATCGCACTAGAAAAATTCCATAGTTTGTGTGCCAGGGAATCTCTTGGCGATAGAAGTATAGGTTAATCGCCAGCATAAGGATTTTTGGTCAGATTTATTCCTGCGAGGTGCAGAACCTCGCGCTTCTAATTGAGCAAAAACCAACTGAGCTATACAATTTAAGAGATATGCAAAAATAAAGATGAACAAAAATAGCATCGGGTACCATTCATTAATTTTATATTTTATTTTTTTATCGTAATATAATAAATAAATTTTGAAGGTTAAATAAATGAAGAATCTAATAAGAACATTTTTTCGACTGCTTTAGCTTAAACTCTATTTTTGGAGCTATTGGATACAAAGTATCAACTGAAGAAAGGAAAAAAATACGCATTCACGGCAAAAAAAGTGGAATAATAAATGAAAAACGGCTATCAAATCAGATAAAATCAGCGTTTCTTTTTTCGTTAATGGCTACTAATATTTAGAATGTTGGTAGCCCTTTGGATCCATAATTCTGTTTTATCTGAAATGGTGCTAACTATTATTATACTTTGCACCTTTTTATTTCGAACAATTTTTTTTTAAATGAATGAATCTTTATTGAAATTTATAAATAGCAAAAGGAATTTAAAAAGTCTGAATTCCAGCAATAAAGCAAAAATTGAACAATGAGAAATATATAAATCTGATTTCGTTTTGAGATTCTCACTCATGAGGACGAAGGCTTCATTTTTTTGATTCAGTAGTGTACTTTCTTATTATCTTGATCAATCGTTTCGAATAATAGAATTTACTTTACGATGATGACACGAATAGATTCACAAATGCATACTCATTGGAAAAAAGTTGTAATAATTTTTAAAAAAAAATTAGAAATTGTGGCTATTCCAATTAAGGGAATATGAATTAAATTGTGATAACAGTATATCACATTTTTTCCTTACTTTAGTTTTTCATCATTTTTTTGTGAAAAAAATTATTATGGAAATTATTTTCACTTAGTAAAGTTAATTATTCATAATTTCCTATTTTCCGACTTACTTGGCCAATAAGATGAAACCTTTTCGCTAACAAATCATCTTAACTATAGAAGTAACTTCAGCATAATACGGATTTCTTCCTTTCTTTTCTTTCTTCTTCTTTCTTTTTAAAAAAAATTTTACATGGCAGGTTACCTACATCTACTCCTAACTATTTCTATCAACAAGTAGGAACCGAACCTATGATGGTCTTTGATCAATAAAATGATTTGAATCAGAATAATTCTTAAGTTTACATTGATGAATAACATTAAATTTTATAGCTTTTTTCAATGGCTCTGCACAATTCTCATTTCGGTCGCAAATTTTTTAAATAAATCTGCATCTTTGTTCTGAACTAAAAATAATGCATGTTTTCTCACTTTTTTCAAAATTGTTTCTAAGTTATGTTTAATGTTTAATTTTTGTGGACTTTTTTTTGTGTTTTGAACTCTGTAGAGACTGTAAATTTATAAATTTGGAAAAAAGATTTTAAAAAGTTTGAAAGTACCTTAAAACAATTAAAAATGAAGCATTAAAATACTTAGATTTTCAATAAGCAATACGGAAAAAACAGTTCGCACATTTTAAACAAAGTTTTCGAGTACAATGAATAAAATTATATTTTATCAAGTATTCGACAATTTTTTCCGGTTTATGCGTGGAAACAGAGTAGCAGAGTGGTTGATTAGATTATCATTTTAAATATCGACCCTCACTTAGATAGGATCAGAACTGTCATTAAAAAAGGCTTTGAATCCGGCTGATGCACAAGGCTTTTGGCTGCAATGTCGTCCAACGGCAAAAGCAAAGGGTGTAGAATGACTCAATGGGATGATGGTCAATTTGGAGCGCCAATGTTAAAGTCCTCTTAAAATCCGGATGATGTTGGCAATTCACATGTATTTCTATCGCCAAATGACTCCCTGGCAAAATTTGTCTGGTACGATAATTAAGCGAAACAAGCTTAACTAGCAATGGAGACAATTCTTAGAAAAAAATTAGAAAAGGGTGAGATACACCAACTGTACTTCTACTCTCATTGCACTCTGACAAAATTATCTTACTAACAGCCAGTTATTGGAACGAGCCTAAATTAGGAATGACAAGTTTACTTATGCATACATATATATATATATAAGCTTCATTCGAAGTTAAAACCTTAACAGAAGCTTTACGTCTTGGAAATTGCAACTTCCAGAGGTAAGGGACTTTTCTTTTTTTTTTACAACTGTTTATAACTGTTGAAACCTTATCTGTTCTCAGACAAATTTGACCTAAAGGACTGAACTCCTATTTAATTGAAACTGAATATACGATATAGGAAGAAAAATTTATTTTGAAAATTCTTCAGATAATGCGATGATTTTTTAAGATTTCCATCATAAAATCTCCCCGATGGAATTTGATTTCCAAATGACAAATTATTACGAAATAACAGCAAATAAAGGAATTATTTCTATAAATAAACAATTCGAGTTGAATAAACGATTGCAACATAAAGCACTCATAAGTAAAGTAAAAATAATGGAAAAAGGAAATCGGAAAACTTGAGTTGAGATAATCGCTGCATTTAATATCAATGTTATTTGCTATTTGTGTGTTATAAGAGAAGGAATTTATGAATGCCGAGTTATTTTGGTTTCTTGACATAAATAAAATATAAGAAGACTGCTAAATTCACATCCAAAGTTGATCATGATTTACTGTATGCTAAACTGTTTTTATGAGCAGTTTTTGGGAGTTTCTTACAGGAGTAACAATTTTTCCATGAGCAATCCCTGTAATCTCAGCCTATACTTTTTTTTTGGCGTTTTCATCTGGAACTGCTACAGAATATTTTTTGTATAAATTTTCAATTTTTTCGCTAATAGTCTTGCCACTTGCATTTTTGCAAAACTGATTAAAAATAAAATTATATCGTTTTCAGAAAACAATTTTGATTTTCAAACCGAGAAGGAAATTTTTCAAAGGAGGGCATTTGGAAATTCTATTTGAGGTTCACTCAGCACTCCAAATTTTACGAAAAAAAGTACGACAATAATTTCTCGAAAATTGCTTCTTAAATGATGCATCATTATAAGTTTAAATGAACTAATTGAGACGGGAATTGTAATAAATATTCAACTAAAAAACAAATTGCAAAATTATCAGATGAAAAAAAAATTATTTTGACTGATATTTTAAAATTTTTTCTTAAATATTTTTCAAAAATTTTTTAAAATAATTTCCCTAAAAATAAATATTTCTGGTGTAGCTTCGCCGGATGCTAGTACAGTTAAAAATTTTTGCCAGGAAGAATTTTCGCCAGAAATATAAGTTGATCGCGAGAAGCACCTGGATATTACGAAGGAGCAGGACTCTTGCCCTCGACTTGATAATCTGAATCACTATCCATTCGGTCATCCTGCATTTAAAAATTTTTTCTTCCTTCCTAAATTTCCTAAAATAAACCTTTCGACTTGTTTTACTTATTTTCGATAGTAGCTATTTAAAAGCTTGAATAAATGAGCAGAATTAAATCATTTTGTTTCCAACTTCAATAACTTGGCATCACTGAATTACTGCTAGATAAAAATTATTAAAAAAATTTTGGCAAAAAAAGGAAATTTTCAAAATAACACTGACGTTTTTTTTCCAATTCAATTAAATAGAATCCATTAAAAGAATTTTTTATTTTTCATAAATTTCCATGCAAAAATTCGTAAAACACTTTCTAAAATTTTGCAGCTAAATTTACCAATCATTTCAATTATCGTCAACTTAGCTTAGTTATATTTGAGTTATAATAGAAAGAGGAGACTTTTTTTGCTTGATTTTCAATCATGTGAATATAATTTTGATTGAATTTTTTTTCTTTCTGAGGCAGCACAATTTTATATTTCATATCAAAAATAACTGTAATCAAACGAATTAACCTTACTATATTTGGCAGATATAACGTACCGCATGTAAACTCGATTGAAAAAGTCAAAAAAGAAAAAAAAATATGGAAATGAATTGTTGGTGAAGTAAAATGCGGAAAAGTAAGCTTTCAAAAATTTCAAAATAATAAAATGCAATAAAGTACAGAATATTTAATTAGAAATTTTGCTGCAAAGATAAGTATATTTGATGCAGAGCAATTTCTTACAAAACAAAATATAGAATGGAATGTAAGGTCGGAAATAAAAGTAAACGAATATTAGAGTTATCCTACTGAATATGTTTTATTCGAAAATGCTGATTAAAAAATGATAAAATCGCGTAAAAGATTCTTTTAAAATATTGCAAACAGCAAAAAAAAAAATATTTAAAAATTAGTTTTAAAACTAAATAAATATAAATTATATGGGAATTACGACGAATTTAATTTAAGATTTCTTAGGTGCTTAAGAAAATTCACAGAAATTATTAAAATATTGAAAAATTTTTCGACTAGTCTATGGTTCCCTTTTTTTTAAAAAAATTAAAATTAAATTTAATTCGAATATAAAATATTGCTCCATAATTTAATCAACAAGTTAATTACAACATTCGAAAAAAAGGCCAATTTAAGGTAATTTACGCTTTTATGCGACATTCTGTCATCTATATTCTTTCACTTATTAGTCATTTATAAGCCATTAAAATATAAATGGAAAAGAAAAAACGAAGAATGGAATGTAATTAATAAAATTTCTCACTGGTTCTCTTTTTACCTCATATATATTATGATTAAAAGTAGGGTACTCGAACCTACTTTCTAAATTAGTGGTGTGGTTTATCGTAAGCTTGAGAATTTACTGAGAATTGAAACCACTTAAACATTGATGCACTGAATTTCACAAAATATCCCACTAATTTTATGTCCCATACTTTTATTTTTATTATTTAATAAAAAGTACAATAAATACGACAAAAAATAATTATTTTTTTCATTTTTTATTCTTAACTATAGTTATACCTAACTAAATGTATTTTATATATCGCTCAAGGCATTCCTATTCACCTAATGTGGCCCAGGGAAACCAATGTTGGGTACCCCTGCTTTAAAATATTCTGCTAAACATATACTTAAAACAGTGTAAAAATAAAAATCGTAATATAAATGAATTTTTCGAACAGTTGCGCCATACGCGAACTTTTTTTTCTTCCATTATCTACAACGCTTATTGTCGAATGTTGAAAAGAAGCAAAGAAAAGTACGGAATGTGATAAATAGAGCAGTACTATGAGATTTTATATTTAAAATTTCAGTAAATCCCGAAAAATTTTAAATTTCTTTTGTTGTTCCAGATTTCTGACCAACTATATCAATTAATTCATTATGACCATTATTTCTCGCTGATAACTTCAAAGAAGAAATTTAAAAGATGAAGAGCATATAAAATTTTGCATTCTCTTAATTTATCCTCACCTTTTTCTAATGTCAAATGACATAAATGAAAAAATTTGAACTAATATTAGCGTAAGAAATTCAGACAGTCATCTCTTTTGGAATTTTTACAAAACGATGGACTATTTCTTCTAAAGATTTGTTGGTAATTCTTAGATTCTCTTTCTCATATGCTATCTTTTTTCATGTACATATAATTAAAGACTCTAAGACTTTATGTAACAAATTTTTACAATTGCGAAGTCAATAATCACGAATTTACTCCTCCTGGTCTTATAAATATATTAGTTTACTTAAGCAAAGAATTGCGACTTGAATTAATCTATTGATTAATCTATTGATCGCATGAAATTAGAAAATGAAACTTTTTCATGAGGGTAAAATTTGTTCTAAAAAATTATCGAATAATTTCAAGACCCACTGGATAACCTTAAAAGTGAATTGTGAGCGATATGGCTTAATTAATCATGACGATAATGACGATATGCATCATTGCTAGTTAAATTTAATAAAAATAATTAATCAAAGTCTTGAATAAACAAAAAGCTATGATTCTTATAACACTCGTTCCCCTCAGAATATGAAGAGTGCAAATTTTTGACATTCTCTGGTTTTCCCGACTATTAGAATATGACTCCTTCACCAGAGAATCAGTTGATGATAGAAGCACAGGTGGGTCACTAACATTACTGATTTGGTAGACTAAAACTAGATTTGAAATACAATTGCAACAAGAATTCTCTGACATGGAAAATAAATATGCAAAGAAAAAAAAGAAAAAGAGTTTGAAAGTGATTTCGACAAACTGTTTTTCTTTATTTTTTTTCGATATTTTACAAAAAATATTTAATATACATAAATATTTAATATAATATGTAACGAACCGTACGGCATCGTTTTTCCTCACTGAATCTCGTTTGTTTCATTCGTTCGCTCATTTGCATTTATCTTCAAATTAAAATATTCAAATGCGTTAATTTTTTATGGTTAATAAAAATTAAATTAAAATAAATTTTATTTTTCAAGAATTTTGAAAAAAATTTTTCGAACAAGCGACTGACTGACTAATCAATTTCTCAATATATGCACAATAACCTTTAACAGTTAATCAATTAAATAATTTGAATCAGCCTTGGAAGGCGATTAAAACCAAATGATTGCTTTATTACTGCGCCTTACGAACAATAATAATACTTTAGAAAGGCAGCACTATAGGGATTTTCGCTTAAGAGGCGGTTCACTTTTGTAATATTTATTTGGGCGTGGTTTCTATCAATTTTTTTTCTTCAAACTTATCACCGAATTATTTATTTATCACTAGAATCAAGTGATAATGAACCGTGTAGCACTATTTATAATCTTGAATTCAAATAAAATCGAAAAATATCGTACTTTTTGGAAGGAGGATTCAGATTTTTGAAGAAATTAAATAACAAGTTATTTCATCAATTTTTGTCATGGAGTCCTTTGAAGATGGAGAGATACAAGTGAGTCGTTGGCACCAGCAGGTTAGCTCTTTTTAGAAGAGAACTCTGATGGCGATAATCTCTCGGTCAAACAACGTTATCCTGCTTATAATTTTTATTGATTTTTCCTCATATCTGGCGCTACCGGTACAATCTGGTTTATCTTTTCAGCTGGTTTTGTTCCTATGCTTCTGTCTTTTCATTTTTGCTTTATTTGCTAAAGGTTTTCTATAATTAAAGAGCCAACCTGAAATGTCTATCGTCGTTAAAAGAAAGAAAATGAACGAATCGCTAAAGACAGAATAATTTTTTTTTATATTTGTTGAATTTGAATGAGAATTTTGTTGTTGAGGTAGATATTATTACTATTAAGTTTAATTTATTAGCTCAATATTCCTTTTATGAGTTTGACACTGAAGAACCACTGTTAGACTTTTTGCACGGTTGGTCCGTTCCTTGCAATACCGAAAAAGAGAATGAATCGATATAGAACACGTGTTTAAAAAAGACAATCAGCAAGCGGTTTAGGAAATTTCTGGTTTCATGTTTGCTTTTTTTTAAACTTAAAACGAAATCTAAACTTAAAACAAATGATTTAATATTTTCTGCAATGTTTTATACTGCATGTAGTACGGCTTACTTTTTGTAAATTTTCACATTATTTGCCGAAAAATTAGGTTTCTTACTTGGGAAACAATAAGACACAGTCCATTAATTACTTTCTTTGTTTAATTCATCCGAATAAATGAATAGACTAGCGAGCCGCTTTGGCTAATTCTAGGAAGACCAAAGAGAATGGCCTTTAGGCCTGATTTTCAGACAATTACATATATATATATATATAAATTTTACTATCAAAGAATAAATTCAAATGCTAATGTGGAGATTTAGTTTTTGTTATGGAATCTTACCATAATTTGATATAAAATGGTATTTCGTTTTGCTGCTTGTCGTAAGTTGTTGCCGTTGTTCCACCATTAAAATTTTCCATTTAATAAAGTTTCCTTTGAACTAATCGAATTCTTGCTTTTTTTGTTATTTAAAGCTTAATGAATTAATACAAAACCAAAATACAAGCAAATACAAAATCAAATTTTTTTTACAATAAACAAATTTAGGCTGGAATTTTTTCACAGACATTCATCATGAAGATCATGAAGATCTCCGCTCACTATTACATTTTTCAATTAGTTACCGGTATTTATTTCACAAATTATTTATGCTGACAGGAAAATATCGAATGCACAGTGAATGATTTTATGGGAGAAATTTGTAAAGGTTTATAAAATGTAAAAATCTTATCTCTCTCTTATCTTTCGAATATTTCTTCTGATTTTTTCAATATCACACACAATTTTCAAAAAGCTAACTGCTTTATTGCAAGAAATAAATGGCAAAATGTGATGATATAAAAATCAGCTCTAATTTTATAAAAATCAGCTCTAATTTTCTAAATTTCATCAAAAATTAATCAAGCATGTCGATGAAAACTGAAAAAATCTTTGTTATTACCAATCAACTGTATATAAGTCATGGCCCAGTGAAATAAAATTTGTGATTAAATTTTTCAGTTTACCCTCTTATTCGAAGGTTTCTAAATTTCTAAATTTATCATCTAAAACATCTAAATCTAAATCATTTATGTCATTAATGATCAACACCAGTTTTTGTTTATGAGAACTTTCCAGGGCAAATCCAAACCCAAATACCCAGGTTACGAAATGTGCTAGTTGAACTTTACTGGTTTGTTGGTGAAATATACTACATAAAATATACTCAGGACTGAGTGGTGTAATTGCGAAAAAGATTTGCTATGAGCAAGGGCTTGGATGACGAATACATACGTGAATAGACAAGTGAATGCAAAAGTTGCCTTGTAATCCAGTGGAAAAAATTGGTAAAAAACTACAAATTCCTGGGAAAAATTTTTCCTATACACGTCAAAGTTGACCTTTTCGCTATCCACTGGGCTTCAAAAAAAAAATTTAACGTATTCATTGAAGATCAATTTTTCAATATTGTAAATGCGGTAGAAATAGAGTTCATGCTGCTTGCCAACCAACAGTGTAAGGGGCTAATCTATCAAGGGCTTGGATGACGAATACATACGTGAATAGACAAGTGAATGCAAAAGTTGCCTTCATTTATTTTTTTTTATCTGTGGTTATTGCTCAGAATATCGCCTTGAACCTCAAGGTTTCCTACCACCAAAGAAATAAACCTGTTATTAGAAAATCCTGGTGATGAATGAGGCCCACATGTATTTTTATGGTCATGTGATTGCCTTGCAAAAATTTCTCATCGCAGTAAGCCAAATGAGAGAGACTCTAACAAGGAATGGTGAGCACTAGGTTACTTCCTTTTATTTTGCCCTCAGTGTAAGCAACATTAGACTATTTCACTTGATTCAAGAAAATCAGTTTTACGAATACCGAACAAGTATCACTTTTCTTAGAAATCTGGCCTCTAATCATTTAAGAGTAGAGAATAACACTATGGAGTAGAAGAAAAACTAAATTTTTTTATTTTCGTTGAATTATAAGATGAATTTTTTTATTTATACTTCGCTGTTTTTACACGAAATTATTGACTTTTATAATTAAGCGATTCACAACCATTTTTTTACCGTTTTATTTAATCGCTTTTAGAATATTTTATATAAAGATTTAATTTTACTATAAATTTCTCTCTTTATGCTGTAATAGTAAAATTGATGGTTTAGTAGATTTTTGGTTTCGTAATAGCTTAGCTTGGTTTGCTTCCGTCCATAAATAAGTTTACGTATTTTGGTAAATTTTTGATACGCTATGGGATTACTGATATGAAAGAGAATTTGAATGAAATTAAGATACGACTTGGTAGCGAGCGATATGTGTTGAGGTGGGGAAACGCTGGATCGATTTTCAGCTGGGACAGACGAGGCAAAAGCCGTTATTATCATCTCGTTTGAAATGTTACATTTGAATCTGATAAAAGCTCAGGTGCTTGATAAGAGTGGCAAGCAGAATAATCTCATATAATCCATCAAAAAAAGAAGAAAACAAATGTCGATTCATATGAAATCTGGAAAATGAGAACCACATATGATGTCGTCACTAAAAATATACGATTTTGTGAATAATAGCTTAGTGAATAAATAAAATGCTAACATGATATTAAATTATTAAATTAGGTATTATATTAAATAGAATGTCAATAATTTTCAGATGCCTTAGGAATGCGGCTGCTTGCATTTTCTAGATTTTTAAAGTATTGAGTTTTTATGAACATTTTGTGTTCTTTGAATTCTCCCTGAGGTAAAATTTCCTAGGAAAATGCTCGCCATAAAGCTGACAGTCGAGAGCGAATGAACACCTTTCAACAATATTTAAGTCACAAATCAAAACACAGATTTTAATAACGATAAGCTTTGAATGTCTTTAAAAAAACCATTTTTCCTCCTTTCTCTTAGGCCAAAAAATGCCTCCTTGAAGATTTGGATTGTCGTCTCTATTTCTTGTTGTCCAACTAAATCTCGGAGTTCATTTTTGACATAAACGCTTCAGTTTTGTCAGCGATTAGCGGTCTTTTCTATCATTCCGCTATTATTCACGAATGTTTACCTTTCATACTTTTTGGTTGCCTTATTTTATAGCACAGACTCGTTCTGCATTCCACAACCGGCTCCGTGCACAACTCTAAACTCATTCATTGATCGATGATGCTGTTGATCGTGATGATAACTTCAGTTTGTTTTTCACACTGAATTGTGCCTATAAAACACCGATAGAAATAGAGAAATATATAAATCGCGTCGAGCGCAGCAAAACGTTCTGCGAATTGATTACTCGGTGTTTGTAATCACCGTAGTTATTGGACGTCGCCGCAGCTCAATCATTCATTAAGTGCTGGCAGTTTTGCCGAAGGATTCGATATGCCTTCTTCACAGCTATTTTCTTCTCTTCTCTCTGAAGTTGGAAAAGTTAGTGACCATTGTCGTTGCCAGTTTGTGATTTGTAATTATTTTTTAAGCAATTAAAAGCCCGCAATGAACTTACTTATTTAATCAAAACAAGAAATGAAATTAAGTGTTTGCATTTGGATAATTTTTTAGTTTCCTTTCTTCAAATTAGCATTAAAGTTTATTTTAGTACTGAAAACAATTATAAATTTTGAAGAATTTCCCATTTTATTGTTTATCAATCTTCGACAAGTCTTATATTATTGCTCTTTGTACATTCGGCATTCTTTGGAATTTTGGCTGGGGACCATTATGAGTTCTATCGACCGATTTTGACATTTTTAGACAGTTACCAGTCGCATACAAGAAAGTCGCAGAGGTCCAAATTTAAATCAAGGCAGTTACCAACCACAAACAAATAATCCTAGCCAAGGAAGAGGATATCCGCAAGGTGAATATCGAAGTAGCCAAGGCGGGTATATGGATGGACAAGGTGGATATCCTATTGGTCAAGAAGGGCATCCTGGTGGACAAAGTATACAGAGTGGGTATCCCGGTGGGCAGAGTGGATATCCTGGCGGACAGAGTGGATACCCCGGTGGGCAGAGTGGATACCCCGGCGGACAGAGTGGATACCCCGGCGGACAGAGTGGATACCCCGGCGGACAGAGTGGATACCCCGGTGGGCAGAGTGGATACCCCGGCGGACAGAGTGGATACCCCCGTGGGCAGAGTGGATACCCCGGCGGACAGAGTGGATATCCCGGCGGACAAAGTGGATATCCCGGCGGACAGGGCGTATATCCCGGCGGACAGGGCGGATATCCGAGTGGGCAGGCTGGACATCCAGGAGGGCAAGGTGGATATTCAGGTAGCCAAGGCGGGTACCCTGGGGCTCAGGGTGGATTTGGGGATTACCCTGGCGGTCAAGGGTGCTTAGGAAGTTATCCTTCTGACTCCACATGTTACACTGGTCAATATGGAGGACAAAATCAATATCCTGGACATCAGCAACAACCAAGTATCTTCCTTATGATCTTTATCATTTAACTATGCTTTCTTTTTGTCATTTTTACTAGCACCAATAATAATTATTTCATTTCTTACATTTTTAATTATTTATGAGATTTTTCACTAGTTTCTAAACGAAAAAAAAACCTATTTATTTTAGGCCAAACGTTACAATATCATCCTCCTCCACCTGTCATAGGTTTTAAAAATGTACAAGGGGAACCGAATCAACAAATTTCCTCATATGCATCGTCAAATCCGACTCCATATCCAACTTATTCGACAAATTATTCGTCGCCCTACCATATTAGTTCCATAAATTCTGGCCAGCAACAGTCAGCAATACTAGTATATCCCGAGGACAATAAAAATTCTGGTCATCAGCCAAATACCAGTCCTTATTCCTGCACACAGTATTCTAATCAGTGTATTCATCAGTCGGCGGGCAATATAGGTAGGTCTCTACCCCATATCTTTCACTTTGCATGGTATATATTTCAAACTGAAATGAGCGAAAAATCCGCATATTAGAGAAGGAAGAACCATATAACTTTTTTTTAACTCTCAGTTTTCTTTACACCATCCAACAGAAAAAAATAATTTGTTGAATATTATATTCTACGAATTTATTAACACTTGACCTTTATCAATTGACCATGGAAAGCACTAGTGATCTTTTTGTTTTTTATGCTTTTTTCCTTTTCCTATATGTTTTCACCCTTGTCATTCTTTTTTTACTATTCTATTTCCCTTGCTCTAATCAGTTCTGTCAGCTCATTTTATGCCATTTACTGAAGCATGGTTTCGATTTCTGTTCACTGATGGCAGATAACCAAATTGTCGTCGAAAATTAAATCTATATTTTGCTTAGGACAGGTGATTTTGTTGCCAGCAGGTGCCTAGATCTTTAGATCTTCCTTTGGATCATAGTGATTTATCGATGAATTCGACACATTATATTTGTAAGACGTCTGAAGTGATCGCTCATTGCAAGATTTATGATACAAAGTTTCATAGGGCTTGCACTATTTTCACTTGTTTAAATTGCTAATAATTTTGTAATCATTTATCAAAAGGTCGGGGAGAATAGTTCCGTATTCTTATTCATTAAACAAAGATCACAAAGTTATATAAAAGATATCCGAAGCTAGATTATGGCAGAAGTTCGTCAATAAATGTATAAAGAGGATTAGGGTAGGAGTGAACGAGGGTAACAGTCGCAATCAGTGGGCATTAATAATAATTATGAAATTGAGTTGAGGAAAGGTCGTTGGTTAGTAGAGGGGTGGAAAATCGCGAAAGAGGTCAATAATTTCTCTATTAATCCATTAATGGTATTTGAAAAGAATTGTATTAAAAATAGTATGAATAACTCGTTTTCTCTTTGCCGCTGTTGTCATTCTTTATTTAAAAAAAATTAAGTCGTCTGAATTACTGCATTGGTCCAAGCGTTTCGGCATACTTGAGTTCGTCTGGAGTAGTTTTCCGGAGACGTTTCAGGATCTTCTGTTCATTTTTTTATTTGAGGAATGTATGGAACTCCAACGATTCGTCCAAATGCGTCGTTTAATGCAAATTCGGATGCCGAAACGTTGCGAAAAGCCATGAAAGGAATTGGATGCGATAAAAATAAGATAATACTTGTTTTGTGTGGTCGTACAAATGTTCAGGTTTAGTTTTTCTGAATATTTGAATCTGATTAGTTCGTTAAATATTTTTTGGTAAATTTTTTGTTAATTTTTTTAGACATATTTTTTCTAACCTGTTTTCCAATTTGTTCAAACTAATGATGTTCGTGGGAAAATATCAGAAATGATTTCCTAATTTGTGGGGAATGGTTGATTTTGCACCAGCAAGGGTTTTTTCTGGAACTTAGTTGATTTTAATTTATGCACAATGATCATTAGTTTATATGACCTGTTGAAATATCTTGTTTTTATTTTTCGATCATTTTTTTTTTATAAGGATAAAATTCGCTGTATTTTCACTAACAATTGATTATTTAACTGTAGCAGTACTTTTGCTACAAGTTATCTTATTTTTGCTATAAGTTATGTCACAATTTTCAGCGTCAGCAAATAGCGAGCGCTTTTAAAACGATGTATGGTAAGGATTTAATATCGGATTTGAAGAGTGAACTTTCGGGTGATTTTGAAGATTTAATTCTAGCTTTGATGGAACCACCAGCAAAATATGATGCTTTACAAATGAGGAAAGCGATGGCCGTATGTTTTAAAATTTTGTTTTCATTTTTTTTCTTTGCGCATAGATCAAACATAATATTTTGTAATAATTTAGTAATATTTTATAAAGGTTGTGTTCTTATAAGTCTCAGTGAATATTTGATTAGATGAATGAATTTCTTACAGGGCCTTGGTACTAAAGAATCGGTGCTAATTGAAATAATGTGCTCTCGTAATAATGCTCAAATATTGGATTTACGAAATATTTATCGACAGATATTTAATCGTGAACTTGAAGCTGATCTTATCAGTGAGACTAGTGGTCATTTTAAGCGATTACTTGTATCACTATGTGCTGCTGGCCGTGATGAAAGCATGCGCACTGATCCGCTTAAAGCAAATCAGGTTTGATGAAACTGTGAAAAACTTTCGCCTGATTGTAATTTTTCTCATTATCTGAATAAATTTTAAGGATGCTAGAGCACTTTATAATGCTGGTGAACGACGCTTGGGAACTGATGAGTCTGCCTTCAATGCAATCCTCGCTTCACAGAATTATGCCCAGTTGCGTCTTGTTTTTCAAGAATATCAGAAAGTTAGAAATTTTATTTTAATATCTAACAGCACTGGCACTGTTTTATACTGCTACTTTTGTCCTGGTTTCCTCATTCAAGCTTTCAAATTTAGCCGTTGAAGCATTAACACCGAATCCGTCTCATTTAAAAATCTCATTTAAAGATCTCCAAAAATTTAGTAAAAAGCTCATATAAGGCGAAGAAAGAGATGTTTGGGTGGCTTATATATTATGTGTATTTCTTTAGGGGTCTCAACATTTGCTTTTTTGGGACAGGTTTGCCGTTCTATCGTATTAGGATTTAAAGGGAAATTTTATCGAAATATTTTCGAGTTGTTTGTTTTCTTTTGTTTAGATCGCAAGTCATCCAATTGAGAGAGCGATTGAAGCAGAATTCAGTGGTGACATCAAGGATGGTCTTTTGGCAATCGTTACTTGTATACAGAATCGACCTGCATATTTTTCGAAGTTGCTCTACGATAGTATGGCTGTAAGCTTTTTTAATGTTCTCATGACTACAATTTATTACTTTGTAAGGCGTATATCAATGGCATTTAATTGAAGCAGACAAATGCTTTATATTATTTATAAAATTATGACTATATTTTATTTGTAAAAATATGACTATAAACAATATTTCAGTAAGAAATATTAATTCCAGGGATTGGGCACTCGTGACAATGATCTTATTCGTGTGATCGTTTCAAGAGCCGAGGTGGACTTAGCTGATATCCGACAAGAATTTGAGCACATCTATAAGAAGAGCTTAGAATCATTCATTAAGGGTGATTGTTCAGGTGCCTATAAAGATGGGTTGATCGCTCTTGTTCGAGGAAACTGATGCCATTAACATTATATATTTAATTGGAACTCTTGTTATTTTTTTCGTATTTTTCATCGTTTTGTGAGATATTTTTTCGCAACGTTTCATCATTGAACAAATATATGTTTTTTCATTTTCTTTAATAATAATTTTAATAATTTCCTTTCATTTCCCCTTCCATTTATCATTAGAAATATATTAATATCTACTTCATGATGTAATATGCTCGAATCGTTGAAATAATCCTATTATTAAATGTTTTCAGCTTTCCAAGGTAACCCTTCTATTATGGTTATTATTTTTTGCTTACTTTTGTCATTTGTTATTTTGCAAGTTATTGTTTTAAAGCCTTATTGATTGATGGCCAGTTCGATGAACCTGTGGTTGTGCTAAACAAAAAGAACTGAAATTCTTCAGAATCTGAAAAAGCTTTCATTTTCAAGATTGTTACTCGGAAATTGCTGCCCCAGGAATTACTGCGTTTGCACGCAGTTGGTTTTTATAACATTTTGTGGATATGTTGAACCTTAGCACCAAAAAAGAATTTAGGGCGTTTCAACTAGTCTCCATCATTTGAGATGTGCAGTTTAAATGAAGTCTTAGTTTCTAAGATGTGGAAACAATTTACTTTTGAGTGGAGGCTTTTAAGGAGACACAAGAAATGAAATGCCTCACAGTGCGGAAGGCCAAAAATAGTAGTTAATTAAAATTGCACGAAATTAATGGTTGGGTTTTCTCGCATAAATAGGATTCAATGTCTCAATTATTTTAAAACTTTTGGTGCTTTTTGTTGATAAGAATGATGCGTTGCGTTTATGTTTATCAATTCAATTTATGCACACATTTTGCAAAAAAGTAGACTCTCGGAATAGATCAAAACAAGTAGAAAATTAAAATTTGGCGTGCGTCGAATCACAACTTCTTATAGCTTTTTTTGTAGAGATATAACTCAGTGGAATTCCCACTATTTCATCTTCGATATGCTTGAATGCTAGAAAGATTCTTGTAAACATATATTGGATGGCCAGAAGGCTGAAGAATAAATATCACATGTACGAGAATGTAATTGCTTTTGTTCTGCCGCACTTAGTTGCTCTAGCATCGGAATGACTCCTCTCAGTTTCTCATATTCGCTTATCCTTAGGTCGCCATTTTCGAGCCTTTTGCTCCCAGCTACCATCGCTTTGAATGGCCAAGTTATCTTTGACATCTGTTGGTAGGATTATCAGATCAGTTTTATAGTTTTTTATAAAGCTCGATCAGTCAACCAGTGGTCTGCTTGGACAGTTCAAAGAATCAAAACCAGATAGCATGAGATTTGGTGCTTGGGAATTGTCCTGAAAATTAATGCCGTTAATATTGACTTTGAAATAATTTTGGCGTGGCAATAATTTTGAAGCATTTGCAACGAATTCCGTGTTTAATGTTCCTTGCTACAGCCGATTACGAATAAGAAGATATGGAATATTCTTAAAAAAACGAATGCTACTTATTTTCAAATGCGAGAAGTGATGTCTGGAATTTTGGGTTCTTTTAACGTTGTTTATACGAAATACTCTTGAAAATCTCCTCGGCGACAACGTGGTTTGTCAAAGAAATATCTCACTCTCAGTAAAAACATTAATAAAATGGCATTGAAGCTTACGTTTGGAAAATGTACTCCAAAAAATAAAATTAGGAAATGCAGCAATTTATTATGGAATTTGTCGGTTTATTACAGTTTCAATTACTATTACAATTTCGTACGCAGAAACGTGGAAAATATTATACTGCAGGCAACTTTCGAATGTCATGACTTACCACACTACTTATTTTTGGAGTTACGGGCAACACTTAGTCCGGCTAATTCCCTTGCAAAAATCCCTCATCATAATAATGACCAGCAAACCAAGTTGAACCAAAAATGGACAGCATTAATCAATTTGTTTAGTATTAAATATTTGTTATAAAGATTAAAATTTATACATTCCAGAGCTCCATATAACACGTAAGGTGCAAGAAATTCAATCATTCATCATTCAAAACTTGCAAGAAACTTTATAACGAAAACAAAAACCCGCAAAACAACAGAGACCATTCAACTCCCTACAAATTCTTCAATATTCCTATTCTGACTCCCATTCGCTGATTGTTATGAAATCAAAGCTTACAGCTCTGCTTTTATACAGCAAGAAATCCCTCCAGGGCAACTCCATAGCCCTAGTGCGCTAGTCCTTGTTAATCTCCATTATAGTGTTGTAATTTTTTTCTCGAGGAATATATCGTAAAAATTAACTTATTTTATTGTTTTTTATTCCTAATTTTTTATTTAGCAAAAAAATGAGAAAATGACGTGGTTTATTCTTCATTATTTTATTTCCCACTTAAAATCATTATAAAATTAAAGATTATTTAGAAAAATAAAATTAATTTAATTTCATACTTCCGTTTTCAGTGTACTGGAATATGACTGAAATGAATTGGAACATTAAAGTTACGAGAATGCTGGATGGTTCGAAATTATGCTACTGTAATCTCTAGCAGTATTCTTGCATGCAGTTGAAACTCCAGCTTGTATTGCACAATAACTTATACGCTATACCTTAAATTCTGTGCGAATTTTTTTATTTTTTAAAAAGAATTAATTATTTATTTGAATGGCTTATTTTACTTCAATTTTGGAAAGTTTTTCGCAGTTGTGGAAAAAGGATGAAGATGAAAATCTAACTATTCTACGATGTCTCTCAAAATATAGCGAAATTCCATTCATTAATTAATCATTATGAAAGCAATTCTAACAGCTCCGTTAGTTTATACCATTTATTTGAGAATTCAATGTAGTTAATGCGTTGTGATGCTTTTTTGCAAGGGTGACAGCGATATATCCATAAAAATTTTAAAATCTTCACCTACTCTGTAAAAATAAGTTTAAAATAAGTTCTGTTAGTCAGATCTCTAATAGCTTTCCTATTGAAATATAAGCTTTTCGTAAGCTTAAGAATTACTAACTACAAATATTATAAAATTATTTAATGGCCGTATAGTTTTAGATTCTTAAATTTTCTACTTCTTATTTATTGATCTTCATCCAGAACGGTATATAAACTCATCCAAAATTCTATTGATTCCTTTTATTCGTTGTTTTTTTCTTTGAGCTGCTTTTAATAGGTTTTTTGACGACTTATTTTGTGCTTTATTCTTTTGGCTATCGCGAAATTGTATTATTCGGAAGCCTTTTTTTTCCTTTAAAATTCGCCATTAATTTTCCGAAATCTTCTAAACTGGCTTCTATTTGTAAGAGAAAATGGTTATGACAGAGTTCATCCTGGCTGAGCCATTGAAATAATCCTAATATTTTATACCTATCTAGATTTTTGTATGAACGCCTCAGGGAATTGAAATATTGTAAAAAAGCAAAAATAAAGTAAAATTCAAAAGGCTATAAAGTTGCAATTTTCTACCATAGAAAATAGAAAATCTTTTTATACAACTTCAAGGTTAATAATTTATTTTATTTGGAAATCATCGTTTTAACCAATTTAAAATTAATTCAAATTGCAATCTATTGGAAAAAAATTTTTAGTTCAATCAGCCTCTCACAGATTTCGATGAGAAATATTATTTCGAAGCTCTTTAGGAAATAATAAATAATAAAACAAATAATAAATAATTAAATAATAATTAACAATAATAAATAATAATTTATAATGAAATTATTTAATATTATGATATTTTGTGGTTCCATTAAAACTAAAAAATCTTTGAACCAATATTGGTGGCCTATCTAGCAATTCAACAGTTTGACCATTTGCGTCCTTTTATTCATAAATTTTATGTGCTTGCTTACTTCTTAATTGATTCACTTTCCTCGTAATGTTCATAAGCGGTTGAAGAGTTTAGTGGATATTTACTACAATTTCTGGGCATACTAGCATACTCTGAAAATTCAAGTGGTGCTGGCTCTCTTCTCTCGCCATGTGTCTCCTTGTCTCGTCCGACCAACCAACAGAGTAGGCCTAATTATAAATGGCGAAATGTTCTGAAAATCGTTCAAAGAGGCCTAATCGAAATGGAATTTTTATGTAGAATTTTGAGAGAGAATTATTTTTGTGTTCTTGTGTTTTTTATTTTTTTGTCCAATTTATGCTTAAACTCTTTTGCGGATATATGCTTTTCATTTAATAAAAATGTTGTTGTTGAAATCGGAAGTTGCGATTTTTCCACATTCCAACTAAATTAACTAAATTTTGTGGATAATTCTAAGTTTATCTGTCATTAAATATTGCATAAAATATGCAAAATCCATAAATAAACCATTCATTTGGAACCAACATTTTGAATTCATTTAAATAATTAATTCTTACCAAGATTTGATTAACTGTACATTATTATGCTGTTTGCATGTAATAAATATTTCATGAATTAAACAATGAAATTTTATTAAAAATTCTTCCTTGAATATATATAACAAGCTTAGCGAAATCGAATTTTTACCCAATTTCTGCATTTTCCAATTTTTCACAATTCCCAAATTAAGAAATTTCTAAATAGAATTTCACTAACATACGACTATGGCAACATACTTTTGAACAAATCAATTTCAGTAACATTCATTTGCTCGCTAGCTATAAATGAAAAATAGCATGAGTTAAAATCGGTTCATTTTACTTGGCTTTGCCATTCTTTAAAATTGTTTGTCTATAGCTAAAAAATTTTTGATTATTTTCGTTCATTTATTTATATTTAGTTCGAGTTTTTTTCAAATCCTAAATTAAGAAAATAGTCAATTATTGAATTTTTATTAAATTTGTTATACGATATAAGAGTGATTAATGATAATATGATTAGTAGTCTCATTCCAATCTATTTAATAGCCTTTAATAGCCTTAATTAGTAGCCTTATTAATAGCTATATTAATAGCCTTTTGGCTATTTTAGAAATTTTCAATGTTATAAATTTTATTTTCTTACTGAATCAGAAATGATTGGAGTTCCATTTTCTTAATTTATTGGACAAAGATATTCATAATTGCGTATACGTTGAAAAAAAACGATTTAAAGTTTTTGTTGAGCGGTTGTTTCAAAAATATTCTCGATTTATTTTTGTGAATTATTTTTCATTTCTGATCACAATTCAGCTCAGTCCTCTTAAACTTTTAATTTTTTTTTTACCAAACAACGGTTAAAATAAAATAAATTAAAATTAAATCAATTAAATTAAATAAATTATAAATCAAATCAATTAAATTGTATAAATTATATATATATACATTTTTTCAAATTTAATTGCCTTCTTATTTTTTACTTTTTTAAAATATCATTGTCGATTTTTCTTTAAATTTAATTTTTTTGTCTTTGGCAGGAGTAAACCTGCTATTATGTCAAAAACCCGGCTGGCTGCTGGGGACCCACCTTTAACTCTATCCCCAAGTGACTCTATGGTGAAAGGGACAGGTTTCTCTGACGGTCGTCCGCGTCTTCTGACGTGCATGATACTTTGAGCCCGGTGGTACATGCGATAAGTGTGCAATCCGGGCTTAAAGCGGTCCCAAGACTGGTAAATAAAATGTGCTTTCAAGCCAGGGTAATTGCTCGAAACCTATCAAGGGGAACAGCCCTCTGCGCGGTGAGGTATTAGCCGTATCAGCGTGGAACGTCAGAACGCTTATGGACGTTGCAGGCCAAGCGATTACTGTCCACACTCTGTCTAAGTACAGTGTGGATATCGTTTGCTTATCGGAGGTCTGCCTTCCTCACTTTGGGTCTCGAGAAATTATTAATTCTGGTTCAGAGCAGAGATACTGGCTATATCACTGTAGTGCTTCGAATAACTCGGGACGAAATGGCGTAGCGATTGTCATGTCTGACCATTCCGCTTTGATTGAGTGGAAACCGGTAAGCGACGGTATGGCCTATGCCCGTTTTAAGGGTAAGTTCTGCAATATTTCTGCAATATTTCAGTCATCAGCGTCTATGCTCCAACTCCGTCGGCAGATGACCGTGATAAAGATAAATTCTATGCGGAATTTTAATTGCTAACAAAGTCTCTACCAAAACATGATACTGTGATAGTCTGGGAAGACTGGGATGCGAGCGTAGGTCATAATGCAGCTGCGATGACCTCAACAATTGGAAAATATGGCATCGGAGACCCGTGTGCCAATGAAGAAATGAGAATGTCTCTTCGTTATGCCGAAGAGCATAAACTTTTTGTTACTAATACTTGCTTCCGGCATTTTAGAAAACATCTAGTCACGTGGAACTCCCCGGATTTTTCGTCATATATACAAGAAGCTGATAAAATGTCTCTTTTAGTAAATTCATTGCCGATCGAGGAAGTGCCTGATTTCAAATACCTTGGGTTCACTCTAATACCAGGCAAAAGACGATCTTATAGCCCGGATCATGGCAGCTAGAAATGCGTTCTTCCGGTTGATGAAGCCTTTATGGAGCCGTCGTGAAATCACCATTAAAACAAAAGTCCGCATCCATATAGCCATGATTCGTTCGATTTTGCTATATGGTTCTGAGACATGGCCAATGAGAGTGGAGGATATTAAGAAGTTATTTGCCTTTGACCACTCTTGTCTAAGGTATATTTTACGGGTCCATCGAGCGGATAAAATATTACATGATCGCATCCACATTTGTTCAAACTCCACCTATATTAATAATGTTATCACACAGCGTCGCCTTCGGTGCTTAAGACACGTTCTCCGTCGTCCACCACAAGAGTTGTCGCATATTTCGTTACTTGCTAAGCAAGTGTGATGGATGGCGTCAAAAACGAGGGGAGCCAATCAAGACTTGGAATGATACGGTCAGGAAAGGTTTTGAACGAATAGGAATGACTTCTATTACTGTCGACTGTGGCACCAGACCGTGCCGCTTGAAAGCATCTTGCCCTTGTAGCCATTGGAGCCAGTCTAACCAGTAATGGTGTGAGCTATTAGAAAAAGAATACGTTGTTAGATATAAAGTTAAATCAAGAATTTATAATAAATTTTAATTAATAAAATTTTTAAAATTTGGTTGTATGTATTTCTTTTAAAACCATGACACTAAGCAGAATAACAGTTTCATTTTTCTTCATTAATTCCCATCACAGTTTGCGTCGATGAGTCCTATGGTTCAGTGCTATGGTTCATGAAAACAGCCTTAAAACTCGAAGAACTGTTGTGGTTTTTTTACTTAGCTTGAAGCTTGAAGCAAATACCAACATGAAATATATTTTTCATTCAAAATAAAATTCCAGAAAGCGATATGTTAGATAAGATATATAGAGCAAGCGGTATTATAGATATATAAAGTATTTTATATTTCCACTTGGTTCAGATAGGTACGAAGCGCTTATAAAACATTGCTTTCTTATTTGTTTGCAAGTAAAATACAATTCAATTTCTAAGAAAATATTTAACACACTGCAAATGTTGTTAAAACAGAATATGAACTGCATTTTTTCATTTCGATGTTATCTGGTTGTTGTTTAATAATTTATTAAATCTTGACAACGAAAATCCAGATTCATTGTGGTGCAAAGTCAAGAGCATTTACATTCTTTCTTACGATAAGATTTGCTTCCGATGTATCCTAAATATTGCAGATTTATCGCAAGTTTCAATGAATTCATATGATCACTTCATTTATTTTTGAATTGTGAATAATCAGTGAATGATGTTTTGGCACATGGATAAATTAATGCATGAGACACGGAGGGAAGATATGGAATGCTGAAGGATGTTAGTGATTGAGCAACGGCAAATGAGATAAAATACTGATCACCACAGGATTTTGTTTCGGTTAATTTGCCTATTTTCTTTCAATTTATTCTTAAAAAAGAAATACATAAAACTTACTGATAAATACCTAAAAATTTCACCTAAGTTTTAACACAAACTTTTTGTATTCTCTATTAGACCAGTCCTTTAAAAAATGTCCTTAAACTGTAATTATAAAATGCTAACTCAAAATGTGAATTTTTAATTTTTCGCTCGACTTCCATCATTCATTTTTCAATTAATACGCATATAAACAAGCATAATGCATAAAAATGTATCTATTTTGTTCTGTTTAAAAATAGAGAATAGAGAATGCGCAAAGACATACTTTTCCATCAAATTCGAATGTGATTTTCATTGGCATGCATTCGACTTTTCGTTCACCGATAAAAGACATCATATCAGTCATTAGATAATTATAAGCCAGTGGGCTCCGTTCAGTTTTGCCATCCCTAACAACTTCAGTATAGTGAGCTCCGACACTCTGTGCTACTCCTCTCGCTTCTATATTTATTTATTATTAATTTTGAATAAAGTTCTTTTGTTCGATTATCGTTGGAAATTATCGTATTTGGTGGAGAATGACTTTGTGAAATTAAAAGTAAAGTATTGAGCGGATAAACCGACCATTGGTGGAGTGATAAGAAAATTTTGAGGAAAATGGTGTTCCGATGAGAAAAAAATCAAAGCAAAACCATTGTACGACACGGAGCTGGAAAAACGCCTCGAACTTGCTGGGTCATTTGCTACACCAATAAGCCATATGCGATCTGCATAATGCTTTAGAAGAACTGTAATATCTTCAATGAATTTAATGAATTTAATTTAATTTCATTTACGTCATTATAATGAGTCAGTGAATCACAATATTTAACTATAATATTTTAGGGATTTTTGTTATATATCTTGAAATTTCATATTGCTATCGTCTTATAAAAATACGATTCTAAAATTGTTATAAATATTCACTCAATACATCGCAGCTAAACTATATAAACCCGATGATCGTAATATGTTGGTACTTCCATAATTTAGTAATTTATTTTGTATTTTAGCTTATGCCTGGCTCAGATGCTTATAAAATATGGATTTGAAGTATTGCTTCCATGAGTTTCTTCTTCGTCTAATAGTTCTCACCATTAGGCCGGCTCCATTGGCTAGAGGGATAAGACGTTTCCAAATGTGCGAGATCTGACGCCATCGTCGACAGCAGTAGAAGTCACTCCTTTTTCTAATGTATAAGTCCATATATTGCTGGTCCACCTATACGTTCTTTTGATCGTATCATTTACTGGCTTCCATTCAATCAGAACAAATCGAGCCTTTTCAGATAAGATAATCGCACGCAATTTCTCCCCGAGTTATCCGAGGCACCACAGTGGTATAGCCAATATCTTTGCTAGGAACCAGGTTTAATTACTCGAGAGCCAACATGAGGAAGACAGATCTCCGACAAACAAGCCACATCCACGGGGTATTTAGAAAGGATATGGACATTGGTCGCTTGGCTTGGAACATCCATAAGCGTTCCAAGCAGCTATAACCAGCATCTCACCGCATTTACAAAGTGTTAGCAGATAGATTCTCGCCTCTATTGACGGATTTTGAGTACTTATCTCAATTCGTGAGCAAATTCTGTGTTTGTGCCTTGGACTTTTATTATTATTATTACGCTCGGACTATATTTATCACGTGTGCCACCGGATCAGAAATAGCATGCGCGTCAGAAGACGCGGACGACCGTCAGAAATACCTGACTCTTTTCACCATAAAGTCACTTGGAGATAGAGATACAAGTGGGTCCCCAGGAGTCACCGGAGATTTGACATCACAACAGGTTTATTCCTGTCAAAGACAGAGAATAGAGATATAGAGATATTAAAATTTAGAAAAAGAGAAATTTGAAGATAATTTAAAAGAAACAAAAAAAAAATTTTAAGAAAAAAAACTTATCCGATTCGTAGAAGATTACGTAATAACAATAGTATATTACGTAATAATGGTAGATAACAATAAATTATAAATTATAAAATAATACAACAACATAGTCAAATGATAAAAATAACTTCTATTAATTTTATTGATTAATGTGAAGAGTACTTTCTCGGTACAACTGCTCATAAAGCACACAAGTCACAAGCACTCTTCCATCTGACTAAGATATAAACAATATGGTTAAAGTGTTGGTTGTCCAGTGAGCTTCGCATGAATAGATGTTTTCTACGATGGCAGAAGCAAATATTAGTATTAAAGCGTTCACGCTTTCTTCGGCATAACGAAGAAGGCGTTACCCATTGGCGCGCCGGTCTCCGATGCCATATTTGCCAATTGTAGAGGTCATCACAGTTGCATTGTGATTTACGCCTGTATTCCAGTCTCCCCCGATTATGACCGTGTCATATTTTGGTAGAGACTTTGTTAGCAATTCCACATAGAACTTATTTTTATCACCACAGAGCTGCAAAATTATCGGTTTCCACTCAATCAAAGCGGACTTTGGAATGAATCATTATAACTTACGAAGTTTCTCGCTTGCTTGCTTGAATGAATGATTGCTACTTGGAGTAAATAATAAAAGACAACCATCAACATTTAAAGACATCCATAAATCATGCTGAAATTCAATACTTTCGAAAAAAGTACTTAAATGTATCACTGCAATACCATTTTCGAAGTAGGTGGAACTGCTTATCCAGTTAGAATATTGGTAGCAATTGATTACAATAGTTCAAAATAAGATTAGTCATCCCGAAGCCTTAATTACGAGTAATTATGGAGATAATTATGGACAACAAAAAATATATTAAATCGGCAATAATTTGAGTTTTACCCTGAATCAATTTTTATCATGGCGATCTTTTATCTTTTTTCTAGAAGTCATTTTATCGAGGTTCTTGATATAAAATTCTATACAACCAAGAAACATGAATATCAGAACTGGTTTTGGCATTTCTTACGAAAGTATAAAAAACCATAAAACTTTTATTCCTCAATTAAGTACTGTAAATATTAAGTAATGAAATAAAATTGCATGAAAATGAACGAGAATTAATGGAAAAATTTAAAAATAAATGAATAGTAGAATTCTAAAAATAATGGAGAGATTTATATATTAAAAATGTCATTATAATTTATTTAATTAAATTAATTTAATTACTAAAACGTATAAATGCATTTATTTGTCTTAGAATTAAAATTATTTGTCTTAGAATTCGTCTTAGGATTAAAGAATTGGAAATCATCGCGCTGATAATTATATTTGAAGCAAATAACAAATTTTGAATTTCAATTTTTCTGCAAAAAAAAACGTCAAAGAGCTTACCTTAGCTGAATCCACTTCAATCAAATTAATTGTTCTCCAAACACCAGCTGTTTCAAATGAAAAACTTTTAGCCATTAAATCTGAATAACAAAAACTGATAGTGATAAAAGTTACTTCTGAAGGTTAAACTTCATTTTGCTCCAATATTTGTTCAACCCAATAGGAAAATGAAATTAAACCTGGTTCTTGGTGGTAATTGAATAGAAAATTTATTTAGAAAAATGGCATAAACTTGAGAAGTCAAAAGTAAAAGTAGTGAAAAGTTCAGATTTAAATTTCTACGAACCTACTCGAACTTCTGAACCAGCGCATTTTAAAAGTTTACAGACAAATGCTGATGTATCGCATCCACCGCAGTTCACAACCACTACTGATAATTGATCTCGTCTAAAAAGTTTGCCCGAAAATATATTTATCGTTTTAAAAAGATTCGAAAACAGTATTAATCTTGAACTTGAAATAATAACTTTCCTTGCCAAATATATATTACTAATGAATAATGATGGTTTTGACGGATAAACTTTATAATTAAATTACTATTATTCATATATAAAATGTTGTAATCAATAATCCATAATCTGGCTCAGTCTTATTATATCACTGTAGCGGTTGTGGTTAAAACAAATGTTATCTTTATCGTGAAAATATTCAAAATTATTCTATATTATCGCAGGGGAAAAAGTTTCAAAATTATAATATTATTTAAAGGCTTAAACAAATATAAAATATAATCAAATATTTTTTATTTATTCTAAATATCATATCAAATAATTATTCATTAAATAAATAATTCATTCTCGCGTAATATTTTTTAAAAAACTATTTAAAAACCAGAAATCAATATAAAACAAAATTTCAACTAATAAATGGATTTAAACTGATTAAATTTAGAAAATATTCTGAAAAAACTTTGAAGATTTTCGAGAACAATAAAAGAAAGATATTTGAATTGTTGAATTTGAAAAATAATTCATTCTAATTTATTTCGAACCGAATCTACTTTATTTGCAATTTTAATATTTGTTCAGTTTTTACGTTCGCTCATACTTTATTTTTTTCAGTAAATAATAGTACCCTCAGGAATATGTGAAAAAATCGCGTACAATTCTTTTTGTAGAAACCTGTTGCGCAGGAATATTTATTAAAATGTTCAACTCACTACATCTTCATAAAAACCTAAGCTTTAATTCAAGCAAAAAAAAATATTTAACTTTTAACAAATGATTTTAAATTCAATTATTTATTCATAAAATAAACTACAGTTCATTTATTTACTTAATTGAGTAATGGTCATCGTTCACCGCCAATCTCAAGTTCAATGAATGCATTTTTCAATGTACCATATTCGATTTGGTGGCCTTAATTACTATACAATTACTGTTAAATAAAACTTAGTGCTAGAAAAAGATTTACAGATGCAAGCGAAGATTATTTTGTTAGATTGTTAGACTATGAATATATGGTGATGTGGTCGAGTTTGCTCGATTGCATTCCACTGTAACATGGCCTTTACAATCTGTTCTACCTTGAATGAAAAACGAATAAAAAATATTCAGGAATTTTTTAAATAATATTTTTGCATTAATTACTTCAATCAAATTTACTTATTGTCGAAGTTCTTAGGTCTGTTAATTTAATTCTAGTTGAACGAGAATCGGTTGTTGATCATGATATTCAATGCGACCCGTGAGAAACAATATAAAAAACAACAAGATATCGAAAAAAATCGTGGATATTGTTGCAAAATATTGCAAAAAGAAGCCTATTTTGAACCATTCTGAAGACTACATAAAGCCTTTCACAAGATATCTAATATCTAGTTTATTTAAAAAATTATTTGTGACATAAGTATATGCTGGAAATGAATGGTAATATAATTTAACATGAAAAGATAATTGAGAAAAAAGTCAAAATAATGTCCTGGATATTTAAGATAAATTATGAAGTTCAAAATTTTTATTTGTTATGAGAATTATAAACGTTTGGTTAATTAAAGTAAATTTTTATTTATCGTCACCTTCCAGTGTTTTGTAATCGTCTTCTGCTCACCTATTAGAGAAATAATTATTAATCTAATTAGCTAACAAATAGCATTTCTATTTAGCTTAACTGATTCCAATGACTATTAGGATTAGCTTTTTTGATCATAGAGCCATCTATGGATAGAAATATAAGTGAATTTCTAGCACCTTCTAAACTTTGTCTTTAACGACAGGTTTATTTCAAGGGGCAGAATTAAGTCATGCCAAAAAGAAGGAGAGAGCCATTTTCGGAGCGTCGATGCTGGAGTTATGCTCCGAGCAAACTTGTCCTCCAAAAATCTGAGTATTTATCACCAAGTGGCGAATTGCCTGGGCCAGCGAAGGAACAAAAATGGTATGCGCTTTTAGAAAAAAATACTCAAGAAGAACATTCAGGAAATGAAGTAGTACTAAAATTAATTTGGTAAATAGCAGAGCAGTTTTAAAGTGAATAATTGATCATTTATAACGTTCGAATGGTTAAAATAATTAATAAATAATTACATCTCGATTCTTTAATGTCCATTTTTCTTAGCACATATTCGTCATACATTTCACTGTGCAGATCTTCAGTCGTCTTACTTATTTAATAGAATTTTTTATGCAATATATATTGAAAATAAAGCGCAGTTTGTAAAATACCTAAATATTTGTATTATATGGCTGAATATTAAATTCATTAAAGACTTAATTTGGTATTCAAAAACTTGACTTATCTACAATTTTTATAGACAAATTAATTGATCTAATTATTAATTTTGAATTCGGTATGCAACTTAGTTCAATTTCTCAAAGCAAAAATACAAAAATTATTTGAAACACCCAGTGGTGAAAGAAATGATCACAAAAACGAATATCTTATCAAAAATTGCACTAAATAACCGTCCAGTACCGTCCAAGTATTCTTCTTTGCACTTTACAATTAAGGAAAATTCCGAGCTCTGATGTGCATTATAGGATATATCTGTTTCCTTTTCAAACTCGCCAACTCCCCACACTAATATTTTTAATAAGTTTAAGGTAAATGTAAGAAAGCGTTACGATAGACTATTTTCTTTTATTATTTTTGGTTAATAGGAATAGAAACTCAAAAAGTACTCAAAAAAAAGTCGAATAGCCAAGTTGATAAAGGTTCAATTTCTAAATGCTTATAAGCTTGAGCATATAAGAAAAAAACAATATTGGTTTTATGCAAATTTTTTTGGAACAATTCCAATGTTGAATAGTTGAAAATTGTTCAAGAAAAACGAAACATTTTGGTGCAAAAAAGTGGAAAAACATTTAATAAGAAGAAACATGTATTCTACATGGTATAGAATATTAATATTTTGAAATCGACAAATACGAGCTACAGCTAAATGTGCCATGAATTATTTCCTGGTCGATGATCATTATTAAATTATTTAGGCCATTATTCAGTTATAATTTAGCCAATGCAATCAATTATTTTTGCGAATCTTTGTAGTGCCTACTAGCACCACATATTGTTCGCCTAATTCTTTTTTTTTCAAAATTCAAAAATGGCTAAAGTAGTAAACAAAAAAGCCTGCGTTTGCCCTCGACCTTGAGGCAGAATTAAATAAATAAAAAGCCTTCCACGGTTTTAATGAACGCTAAGCATAACAGGAAATGAATAGAATTTTAAAAAGATCTGATTAAATAAATAAGGCAACAAATAAAAAAAATTGCTTCAAAAAACAGCGAACAAATAAGCAGAATTGGCATTAACACACATAAATACAATAGAAGCAACCCAATTTTTGTGGAAAATTGCCCAGTTCAGTTGCAAAATAGTATGGAGTACTAAGCTTATAAGAGCAATGAAATAAAATAACGAAAAACTGATACTTTGATTCCTAATTAAGAAACAATGAATATATTCTCTTGAAATCCTTAACCTATATGTAGTAGTACCATCGTTCATTGCAAAACATCCACTAGAAATTGATTAAATTTCAATAATTTTTTTTAAAATCTATAAACAGTTATTTTGGTATTGAATAAAAATTTAATTTTGTTATACTCAATACTTAAACATTTTTAAATCTTTGAAGCGATAATGTTAAAACTTTGTTATCGCTTTTTTCTGCTGGAAACAATAGTCACGAGATAAAAGAACTTACTTATTTTTGCTAGAATAAATTACGTTCAGTGATCCAGTTTGAGAAAAGTTTGGCTCATGCAAAGACGAGTCAGAAATCATATCTTTCTGAAAGATGTGTTGCTTACAAAGAAGCTTGCTCGAAACTAACAGAATATAAAAAATGGACGAATGAGATTTATTACACGAAATAATGCACAAATGAAATTAAAATGTAAATAAATGAATTGGCTGAAACTTGATCAAGAAAAAATCTCCATGTTCTCGGAAGCATTAAGCAGTAATTAACCTTCGGGTTTGGAAGATATGTATCATCTTGATGCATAATGCAAAAGATTTTTCGATGCTGTTAGTTCCATTAGCTTAAATATATAGGATAGTTTAAAGTATAAAGCATTCTTACTTTTTGATTAAAGCAATTATAAAGTTTGAAATTTTGTTGTTCAGAAAATTCGGATTTTTTTTTTTTTAATTTTACAGGTATATTGCGAGACTAGTATTATGGACAAGCTCAGTAATAATAAGCACAATAATAAACCACGTAGCCGTGAGTGTTATAAGTACACTTTTTCATTATTAGTTGGAACATATATGAATAAAATTATAGATTAGACTACACATTTTTTTTTTAAGTGGCCTCACCATTACTGGTTGAACTCGCTCCGATGGCTTGTCGCATTGGACAAATATGCCAGAGAGTTCCTTGGAGATAGAAATACAGGTGAGTCGCCAGCATCAGCCTGATTTTTGTACAGGTTTACTCCTGCGCGGAATCGAACCTCAGCGCTCCAAACTGAGCAACAACCCACTGAGCCATTCTACCCCTAAACTATGTTGTTCAGAAAATTCGGATTATTGAATAGCTTTTCGGATAAAGTGCAGAAAAAGTAGCTAATGCTCAAATGATCGCCTCGAATATCAAGGTTCGAACCTCGTACCTCAGAGGGGAGTAAATCTGCCACAAAAAAATGTAAGTGTTGCTAGAGTCTCTTTTTTTTTTATTCCCATCCCCACTGACAAAATCGCTAGCAACAATGAACCGAACATTCTTAACAGTAGTGAGCGCCACTTATATTTAAGCATTTTACATAGTAAATTAAATAAAATTTCGGAAAGAAGAAGGGATGAAAATGTTCATTGGGAAACTAAACCATTGGGAATTAGTGACCTACAAAATATGGAAATTTTTTTCTACCATTTTTAAATTTTTTTCGAGTGCATCTCATTTGAGGAAATTCTGAAGAAATTTTTTACATCATCTTATTCGCTAGTAAAACAATGTTATCAAACGAATGAACAACTGAATTTATGAACATCAGTATATTCTAAAGCGTGAACCAGCGTGAACCTTCTGTGCTTTTGTTGAATGAGATTTCTCTGAAAAAAATCAAACCAATGGTAAAATATGAAAATGAAAACGTTTAGGAAAAAGTTAAGCAGCAAGATTTTTATTCAGACATAGACTGGAAAAGATCGAAAACTCACAAATTTTTATTTTTTTATTACCTATTGATAATATGTTACTTTTATTTATTACCTATTTATTACCGACTTTTATTACCTATTGATAATATGTTATTTAGCACTTATCAAAAATTCTTATAAATTCTTTGGACTAAGGCAAAAACTTTTAGTTATCTATCCACTAAAAGCTTATTTTTGATAATACAATAATGGCACACAAAAAAAATTTGCTATTGAAATATCTCTTCGATTTGATAGCTTTGGAATTGGATTCAACCAATTTTTGTGAAATTAAAATATTATGTCTAAAATATATAAAAAATACTTCTTAAGGAATAAAGAATAGTGGAAAACTGACTGAAATAAAAGTAAAAAATTAAAAGTCTAGGAATTAAAAATTTCTTAAATATATCGTATAACGATATCAATTCCTGAAAAAAAACAGATCAAATCTGCAAAAATTGATTTAGTAGCAAGAATGACACAAATGAGGAGATCTGATATGTACTGATTACAAATGGCAGACTTGATTGGTCTTTAACTATTTCTTAAAATTCAGGCCTTCTAAAAATTAATTCAATTGGTTCAATTCATCGTTTGCAAAAGATGGAAAATGTAAAAATAATCGCATAAAAGCACAATAAACTTTATTCGAAAAAAGCCGAAAAGTAAATTTTATCGAAAAACAAGAGGTGTCTGTAACCAATAATTATAGGTAAAATTTTCAAGATTAACTGAATGTTGTAATAAATCACATAAAAATGCTGAAAAAAACGTCGATTAATTTTTAATTTTAATTTTAATTAATTTTTGACCTCTCTCAATTATTTAGGGAAATTGAAATTCATTAGTTGATGCAGTTAAATTAGGGTCTTCTTATAAGGAAAAAATGAATACTTTTTTCACAAATTTTTACAGGTTTTGCAAAAAAAGCAACAATATGCCAAATCTAATCAGTTTATTCATAAATGAGAAAAAATTGTAATACTTTGATTCATAATTCGTTCTGCTAGTTTTTTGATATGCTGATTTCGCATTAAATTATTTATATGAGAAATCGTATTTCAAATTACCGAAAATAATAAATAATTGCCAAACAAAGCTGCGAATAATTCGCTTAGCGCAAAGCAATTAATTTTATCGCATAAATCGATTACGAAACAATGCATAATAAATTTTGTTGTGGAGGAATATAATTGTATATGTTTTTCGCGATGTTCAAAACGAAAAAAAGTGATATTTCTGATATAACTGATAAACAGAGTAATTTGACTTAAGCCACAAATTATATCAAATAAATGGTTGGCATTAATTATTTTCGGTCGAGTATTCACCCCATTGTTTGTCGGAAAAATAGCTTTTCTAGAGAGCCATTTGGCCAGGGCAATGACCAGCATCACCGATTATTTTAATGGAAATGCCAGGGATAGAAGTCAAACTATCAGCCATAATTCAACAAACTATTAGTTAAAGATATATCGTAGTTTTGTATTAATTCCAGCATTCATGAACTGATTTTTTATGGCATAGTTTTATGAGGACCATATATATATATATATATATATATATATTTAATTATAGTAATAGAGTGACAGAAAGGGCACATGTACCAAAGATTATATTTGAGCGAATAATTTAATTCTTATCAACATGGTTACTGCAGGAGAAAGTCTACCCACCACTTCTTTCTAATCTTTTTGACTTGGGCCATGCATGTATGACTATTTATTTCCTCGCTTGTTCTCCTGACAAAGTTTTAAATTTTTAAGTTAAAAATTTTAAATAAGTTTTAAGTTTTAAATTTAAGTTTTAAATTTTAATTTTAAAAGTTTTAAATTTTAAATTTTAAGTTTTAAATTAAAAGTTTAAGTTTTAAATGCACGATGAAAACGAAAAGTTAAGGAATTAATGTGATTAACTATACTTTAACCATTTTTCTTTCCATAAAGAAAAATTTTTAACTTAATTATCAATTATTCCTTTGAGATTATGTTGGCACAATGAAAACAGTCGTTTTTTAATCAATTTTTGTTTATACCACAAAAAATTGAACCTAAATGCTTTATTTTACGGAGCAATTTTATACAAAATTCGAAGCGGCATCACTTTTAACTTTAACTACGAATTATTTAATTTAATCAGCAAAAAAATATTTTAATGAGTCAAACAATCACGAACGGATTATCATTATTTCCCTCATTTACTCTATGCGTTGAAAATCAATTATGGATCGCAAAAGTTAAATAACGATAAATTATACTAAACGATGCAAAACTTCTTAATCTATTTAAACAAAATACACAAATTTTATATTTTATATTTAAATTTTATATTTTAACACGTTTAAATGGATTAACTGAAATGTTAAAAATAAGCCGTTTAATATTAATATCGACAATAAGCATTAGCGCATTATAATGTCGAGCTATCCTTAAGGAATAAATTGTTAAATAACTATGAAAACAAAGTCTCGAATCGAATGGTTTATGCAGAAAATGGTTAAAAATGTTTTAAACAAAGGGATATCGAAAAAAAAGCTTTATAGTCGAGACAAATAATTTATGAGAAATTCCAAGTTTATTCAGGACAAACCATCAAAATATCCGATAAATTCGGCCCAGCTACTTTGATAATATTAGTGAAACGAATTTATAATAAAAATGCAAGTCTTTCTATTAAACATTTTTTATTTAGCGAAACCAATAACGCTTTTTTTCATTTTTTCCTTGTCGCAATGATATTTATTATTTCTAAGAAATTATCAAAAAATTGAAAGTTTTCATAAAATCGTGAAATGCAAAAGTTTTCTCCGTAATTACTTATCATAATTCATGATATGCCAATTTTTTCGCTTCTATTTAAATTGCATTATATGTTCTATGCTCCAAATAATGGCATTCGACAACTAGATTTTATCATCTATGAATTTATAATTATATGATTTCAACAATGTAATATTAGAAACTTTTTTAATTTTGGTATGGTCACACGATTAGTTGCATGAATACTTAGGTTAGTAAAAGTTCCTTCTTTTAAAAATTGTCACTATTACTAAGAAAATGTTCATTCAATTATTTTTCAGCCCTCAGTATTAAATGGTGAAAAGAAACTGAACGTCTTATAAGCAACAATAACAAAAAGAATTACGACAAACTACGATGAAAAAACCTCGGCATTTAACGGACTCCAAAAAGTTTTTTGCCGTAATTAATATATTTTGGCTAATGTATTACTTTACAGGAATCTCATTTGTCATTTACACATCTACACTCAAAAAAAATAGAAGTATTGAATTAAAAAACACAAAATATTGAATATGGAATTAGAAGGCTCTCTATTTCTATCCATTTATCCATTTATCAGTATTTTCTTTTTTTTTCAATCGAAATTTCAATAAATGTTTTTCATGAAATTCATGAAATTGATTCAGTCTAAAGTGTTTAACTGTTTAGGCTGTTTCACTTGTTTTTCATTTTTTAATTTAAAGGAATAGCTGGTAACCTGGTATGAAACCTGGTTTAAAATCAGATTTTCTTCAAAAAGGATTCACTCATGATTCTCACAACGGGCTTATAATGGAAAAGATTATCTACATTTTCATTCAAACAACGTATTCAAGCAAAATCTCTTTCTTTGCAAATAGTTGTTTAAATCACCATGATTATCATGAGTGAATGGAAAATACCGAAAATAAAACTGATGAAAAAATTATTAAGGTTGTCGCTATCCAGAACCTTTATTTTTCTTACAGTAAAAAGACACCAGCACTTTGTCGAGAAATACCCATTTCTGTGCTAACGCACTTGATTTAAAATAATGGCATTCGGCAACTAGATTTTATCATCTATGAATCTATAATTATATGATTCCAACAATGTAATATTAGAAACTTTTTTAATTTTGGTATGGTCACACGATTAGTTGCATGAATACTTAATAAAGAATTGTACGGTAATTAATAGGAGGAATTCATATTATTCGATCATGCCGAATATGCCGAAATATGCCGAAATAAATCTGTTCTTTGCACAGTCGATTCTTTACATTAGATCAAAAAACGAATCGAATTCTTCTTAAGAATACGATACAAGGGCTAAATTTTTGTTTATGGAGAGAGTCAGAATTATTTTTTCTTAGCTGAGCGGTTGGAGCTGGAGCAGAAATCACTGATTCTAAGATAGGTGTAATGCTAGAATATGCAGATATTACATGAAAATTGATATGAAAATTGATCTAGAACCTGCAGAGATTAAGTTTACCATTACACCTTGCCATTTTGCCATTTTGCTTCTACTCAGAAAGTTATAAAGATTGTTGAAACCAATGCATATTCTTTGAAATACTTACTCATTCTGAAATATGTGCTATTAATAAGGTAAATATGCTGAATCCAGATAACTTTCAGTGAAGTTGATTATTTTAAGAAGAAAACTATAAAATGTAAAGTTTGACTATGCCATTTATAATACTTATGTTCTGAACAAAAAAAAATTAACAACTACAGAAAAGAAACCACTCGATTTAATTGCAAATGAAGTTATGCATTTGATAGACATAAGATCAAAAAAATCAGAAAGAACACTTCAAAAAATGTGTGAGAATTATGTGAGGAAATAATTTATTGTTGGCGATAACAAAGAAAACTGAACAGATTTCCAAAAAAATTTTTTCTAAATGAATGACAAATAATAAAGAAAGGAAAAAATAAATGAGGTTGCCTACTCGCAGATGATATGAAATGATATGAAAGATATTAAATGATATGAAAGAAGAAAAAGTGAAATTAATTACTGCGGAAATGAAAGATAATGAAATGCATGTCGAATCTGCAACATATGTCTCAAAAATTTGCTCTTCAACAATTTATTAGGAATATTTGTCCATTTTGTCAATAATTCATTTATTTCATTGATCCCTAATTCTCAAATTATCATTCAAGTTATCTTTGACATAAAGTCTCCAGTAGCCAAATGTCTCCATGGCAAAAATTTTGAACCGTATTAGCAAAGATGATCTAATCAAAAGTGGTGAACGCCAAGCATTTTTATTGATATTAAAAATATTCGAAAAGAAATTCATTTAGAATAAAACTGATTAATGAAATGTGAAAAGAAAAAAATGGAGCTTCATTTTATTTTATATTACTGAAAGGTTAAAATTTTAGATAAAATCAGAAAAATAGTTGATGAAAGATGAAATGATGATGATCATTATTAATTTAGGTTTGGGTACGATAATTCGCCAATTAAAGAATCACTTGAAAAATTACTTGCCAAAAAGTTTCAAGCAATTTATTCATTAGATCGCTTCATTTTTTCATATAAATTACAAAATAAGTAATAAAATAAAATAAAAGTAATAAAATTATAGAAGTAATAAAATCATATAAAATTTAGCTTAAAGCGAACTCGCAAGTTGACGATAAGCATAGCAACTGATATCCTTACTGGTTTCTTGACAAAAAAGTTCAGTGTTACTCAAATATGAGAAATCACCTCTCGAACAAATTACATCGAAAAATCCGCCGAATTGCGCTTCAGCAGCCAACTGAATTTGGCGTTTCGCGATATTCATGTCTTCATCAATATTCTAAAAAAAAATAACAGCGATCTGCAATACAGTTGCTTAATTAGCTATTTTTAAATAATCAGAAATAAAAAAAGGAATGGTTAGGTGAGTTGTTGCTTCCACTCCTGAGGACCGATGTTTGAATTCTACTCTCCTTTGCATCAGCAACCTATCTTTAAAAAACTCGAATGATGCTGACAACAGCTGCACTTCTATTGCCAAGTGATTCTCCAGCAAAATTTATAGAGCCCGATAAGCTATCGGAATCAGTTTAGGTTTAGCTAGAAATGGTGTACGCCTCTTAAAAAAGAAGGAAAAAAAATAAGAGAAGGAGATCCGATTCGATAAATAATTTATAAGTACGAGAATGATTTGGAGAATGAATAAATAAAAATAGCAATGCAAGATTTCGGAAAAAGCAAACAAAAAAAAATTGGAATTATGTGGTTAATCTTGGCGCAGCATTTGTTAATGGAAAAAATTGAAAAATAATGGGTGTGAAAGCTCTAGTAGAAGATGTACTTTTATACACGGGCTTGATTACTAATTATAATTAATTAAGTAAATGCTGATATATCCACAACTGGTACCCAGTTCAGTTAATTATCATTTCGAAACTCTTCTAGTCTCCTAGCAATTCGATTATATAGCAACTACTTATCACCACTTTTAGGCGAAATCTCGGAATGCTGAAAGCACTGAATAATAAATAGTTCATATGATTCTCACTGCACAAATATATTATGTAATGAAAGAAAATAAGACAAATTATAACAAAGTTGATTGACATAAATTAAGTATGAATGATTTTCAGTATCAAAAACGAATCACTGAGCCAAATATAAAATACGAAAGAATTCACTGTTCATAAATAAAAAGAATACAAAAAGTCGAAAATATGTACAGCCTACACTGAAATAAGCCTAAATAAACAAGTTTTTTTCTAGAGAAAAAAAAAAAATTATTACTCGCTAACTGAACAAAAAAATTCCCTGCTCCATTGTCAAAATATGTAGTTATGAAATATGTAGTTTTGTAAAGGTTTATGAACTACCTCAAGGAGGATTGCTCGAAGTTCTTCGTTATTGCACTTTGTGTCGTTGGTTATTGTTAATGATGAAATGGGTACTGGAGTTGGAATATTTTCCAGTGAAGTATCACTTATATTGTTGAAATTGGAATCAGTTAAACTCATAAAATTTTCCAAATTCGTATTCGCAATATCGTCATCGAGTTCCTTTAATTAATTTAAATTCAAAAGAAAATGACTTTTTGAAATATTTCACAAAATTAAAATTTCTTACAGAAAAAAATTGAGTTTTCATTGTGTTTAAAAATGGTTTTAATTATTTAATATCAAAACAAATAACCGCCATGAGTGGTGTAGACTTTTTGAAACTTTGCTCATCAGCTATTTCATTGTCTGTATGTAACAATGTTCCTGAATTATCATCCTTCGGCAAGATTTCAGATTTCAAAAATGATGGTTGGACGTTAACTTGCTGCAATTATCACTAATTATTTTTAATATAAAAGTACTAAAAATTAAAAAATTAAAATTAAAATTAAAAAATGCTTAATATTTTTAACGAACTGTAAACTAAGGAACATCAAGAAGAAGATTCATGCAAATATAGCCCACAAGAAGATAAATGATATATTAAAAGTAAAAGGTATAAAAAAATCAAAAAGTGGCATCACCAAGCATAGCAAGCTTATTAAACAATAAAAAAATACCTCAGAAAAATTAGAAATGGTTGAAAAATTGCTAATAAATTTTAAATTTTGACTTTTATTTTTGACAAATTTATTTGCTATTCTGTGATTTTTGAAAATTTGCAAAACTTTTCTCTTTTTGATGAACAAAAATATTTTACCTTAATTCGTGGAGGTTGAATACGGATAGATTGCATCCGCTGATAAATTTCAGGCACACTGACCTGGAAAATATTTGTTGTTCAATCTCTATTATATTCCTTTTACAAATAGTTGATTTTATCTTAGTTACCTGCATTTTTTACATATATTGACCCACATTCAATCACTATATAGACTAGCGCGAAAAAAATCAAACAATGAGTTCAAAAAGAGAAATATATAGGAACATATCTTAATTATTGTTCAGCAAGCCTAAGCTGTTAATTCTTAGCATACTTTAAGAAGACACAAGAAAACAAGACTGACAAACTGGAACTTGCGTGCAAATAATATTTGCTCACAAAGTGGTCAATAGTTTAAAAATCATAATGGATTTCGAATGCCGTGTTGAAGCAGCAAGATAAAATATTTAAACTTTTTTTCTCAATTATTATCATTTTATTTGTAGCCGCATTTTTTTCGAGCAAACAAATCATTAAAACAACAAGCTTTGCAAATTATTCTTCCAACAACAAGCACCATTTCTGGTTTGGCTCTGCTGGCTACTAAAGTGAGACCATATTGCCATAGAATAATTCAGTTATAGAAGTACTCCGGATTCCTTAGCAGTCACCTTCACTTTTAATTCTGTCAAGCTGCTTGCAAGAATGGAGCACATGCTGTTAACTCACAGCTAAAGGTAAATACGATTCGATCACCAGTGCCCCATAAATTATTATTATATGTACATTCCTTATATGTATATATATATATTGATATATATGAAACATATTTTTTTTAGATCAATCGCCAGTGCTGGTTAGACTTGCTCCGTTGGCTGGTCGAAATCCAGATTGTCTAATCTGGATTTTTGGACAGGTCCGATACTAATACTAAGCTTCGATTCTCGATGGCAACTGCCATTGGCACACTATATATACACATATATATGCAGGTGATGCTGACGGCTCACCTATATTTCTATCGCCAAGCGATTCCCTAGTAAAATTCTTCTAGTCCAACAAGCCAGCGGTGCGAGCCTAATCAGCAGTGGTGTAAATTCTATAAAAATATGTGTATATGGTCTATTTATTCTGTATTGTGTATAAATATATGTATGTATATCGTGTTTTTAATAAATTATAACGATTCATTTAGATATTAATGTATATTAATGTAAAGATTAAAAACATCACAGAAAAGCAATTTAATCACTATATTCACATACCGGTGGCGAAGACGGGTTTTTGTGATAAGGTTGGTGAGGAAAATGATTGAATCGTTCTTTAGATGCAGACGGTCCACTGTATTTTGAAAAGCCAGCTCCATTGTATGACTTCGACTGAGCCTTGCTATACGAGACGCTCGGACCGCCATAAAATGGAATATTAAATTCACGCGGACTACCATAAGATAATACATCAAATTTGCTAAGTTGATAAGATCGATCGCCAAAGTGTTGATTTCCCATTGGTTGCGAATGTTCCTATGAGAATCACATTATAATTTAATAGAATTAGTTGGTTAATAGTCAAAAAATACAATTTTTATTGCAGAATTTATTATCTTTTCTCAGCTTTAATAATTTAATTCTTCTTTGAAGCATTGATAAAATTTTTCCTGGGTTATTCAGCATGATTAAACGAATTCTACTCTCTATTCGTAGTTCATTTAATTGAATAAAACTGGTTTACTTACTTCACTTGTTGTATATTGTTGCTGAAAAGGATTAAATGGTTCAGAGGCATAGCCTGGAGTTTTTGGCAAGAACAATTGCAATGAAGGTGCTGATGGTGATGGTGGCAGTGGTAATGGTGGCGCTATGATCCGATTTGCAGCGCTAGTGCACTCTGACGGTGGTGGACAAAATCGGTCTACAAGAAACAACAAAAGTGAGTCAGCTGCAATCGAAATTACCTTTGGCTATTCCAAGTGTGAGTTATTTCTTACCTCCTGCGGAAATTTGCAACTGAATTCTGCTACATAAATACCTTTACCGTTGGCAAAATGTTTCTTAAAAATGGGTTTGTGCTAAAAAAAATTTATAAAAATGTGATTATAGGATTTTGCAATTTTAAGTAGAAAATTTACTGAAATGTGACTGCAGATTACCAAGTTTTTGATAAAAAGTATTTGGAATAAAATACCATGTTGACACGTTGGTTGAGGAGGGCAAAGTGGAACCGATGGACAGGAACAACTGCTTTGCAAATTTCCGAATAAAAACCCTGAGGCCATAGGCATGAATAGAGACATAATGAAAAGCACCATAATGAAGCTACGAACAATTGTGGCTTTGAATATCGAAAATTCCTAAACTTATAATTGAATCACGAGAGAAAGAGTGAACTGCTAGCAAGTGCTACAGGATATTTTATAGAAAACAATTTATAAAAGAATCAGTGAATTCTTGCTTAATTCCAGTTCAAAATAATTCCAGTGACATCACTGGAATCTAGTAATCAATGCAGTAATTGATTATCTACCTAAATAGAATTCCAAAAGTAACCAGCAGATTAGAAGAAACTATGGTCCAAATTCCATTTGTAGATGGATTCTAGGTAGATCTAGTTTTCTACTAAACCATTTTAAACTGGCTCATCACAATTAGCTTGGCCAAAAAACTCTAGCAAATTGATATTTTTAAAGGTTTTCTAATGATCATAAATAAAAGGATTTATCTATTTATAGCTCATATAAATGAAAGTTCTAAAATTAATTTTATTTCTTTACTTAAGAGAATGATCTTTTAAACTGATAAATCGAGAATATAACATGGAATTGCTGAGGGGAAACAATACATAACGCAAATATGAAGACCAAGGATGACCAATAATGAAGTTGTATATATTTTCATCATACTTATTTCAAACAATGGACAATGATTGCTCTCGATCGTTTTAATTCTCGAAAAATTTACTCCCAACGCGTCTATCATTTATCAGTAATACATTTTATTTTTCCTGTCATTAATCACATTAAATGTGTCATATGACGTTGCGACCAGTTTTTTCTTTCTATTTTAACTTTATTTTCGATGAAAATTTTTTTAATAAAATAAATAAATTAGTCACAACGGCAAAAAGTGAATAATTTTGTTTCAGTGTTTCATTGATCATATGTCGCATTTCAATTTCAACCATTCAACCATTTGTTAAGTCAGGTCTGCGAATTCAACTTGAAGGATTTCTTGGCTTGAAAAAACTGTGACTCTCATCTGCTTACTAACTGAAGAAGGAACTTTCTTAGTTCTTTGCATTCATAACAAATGTCTCAAACGTTCATAAGTGAAGTAAACATTCATAAGTTTAATGATATCTAATCTATTTATGATGATTGGAAAGCCATAATCGGAAAACAGTTTCTTTTTTTAAAGCAGTCTCTATGTAAGACGATACATTATGCTTATGAATCCCAGTTTGTGATGAAATTTGAGAGATTTCGACTGTTATTTTAAATTGTTTAAGTATTGGTTTCCAACTTCTATGAGCATCTTGTTTAAATCTTCAGCTTTTCTATTCAGAAGTTTTTCTTTGCATGTTGCTGATCAGTTGAAAAATGACGGACTACTCAGTGTAATTTTGAATTTTTACTGTTACTGAATGCATAAAATTTCATAGCTGTTTGAATCATAGACACTGGAAAAACAGTTATTGACTAATGCTTTTATTTTTCTAGAGCTATCTAAAATTTTTACTGTCCTAATTTGATCGCTTAATATATTTATTAATATTTTATAAATAACTGTTTTTCAACTGAAGTGGTTCTTTTTGCATAACCAAATTCTCTACTGCATCATAACTGATAAATTTCTTCCAGCTATTCTTTAATTCGTATAATCAATACAAAAAAGCGACAATGAGGATAGAATCATCTGTACACAAATAAAGCAATAAAATCAATGCAATATGTGTCATCCAAAGATAAGGCGTGAATTTCCCAAGGTTCCCAACTAAATGGAGATTTTAATGTAGAGAAAGTTAGTTTTATTAGATTAGATTGGAATACCTAAAGCTATCTGTTGAGCTAAAACGAAAAATTTACTTGAAATGCAGAAAAATAGTTGTCTTTTTTCAACCGAACATTTTCTGAAAAAATGCCTTTTATTACAACCAAGTCTTAATGAAATAGTACGAAATGAGCCGGTTTGTGCCGATTTCGGCCGATTATTAGAACAATATAACAATATGATAGTTGATAATAGGATGACACGGTGTGAATATGTAAAGTTTTAGCTCGTTATTGGTCATTATCAAAACTATCAACATTTTTGACGATTAAACTTAGGCGAACAATTTTTTAAATTTCGCTTATAAAATCAATCATATCGACCAATATTTTTATTCTTTTCACGCACGACCCCTGCCATATTGTGTCATTCAGATGCACTATCATCTAATATAATATATCAATTCATCTAATATGATGTAATATACCGACCGATTTATCCTGATTGTTTAACTGTCCCAAATAATTGTCCTACAAGATCGAAGTGCCTGACAATGAGAATTAGCTGCGAAAATCTTTATAGCATCCATTAATCAATTTTTTGATAAACACAAATAACTACGTAGTTTTGTTTCCCTGTGTTGTGCTTTTCAAATTTTTATTTCTTGCAATAACATGCAGCACTTGCAAATATTTAACAAAGAAAAGTTTTGCTGGAAAAAGGCGAGAAAAGTGCAAAAGTGCAAAACAGCAAGAGTAAAAATTTTTTGGCAAAATAATAGAAATTAGAAATATACTGCAGGCATATTTTATACAATACAATCCTCATAAAAATAAATGCACATACTGAAAAATTGAATAACATATGTTTTTTTATATCTAGGAATAATATGATAAAGTCATTCTTGACCCAATTGTACTGACAAAAAAGCACTGATTTGGAACTAATGAGGGGAACAAATAGGCTTATTCGGAATTTCTACTTTAAAAAAAATGTTTTATAAAAACAGAAATGCAATCTTTAAATTTCTGTGATGATCTAACCATTATGAAATTGTATTATAAATTATATAAAATTATATGATAATCCAGGCAAAATCTGAATCGTAGCGCTAGATGGGAAAATTATCGTTAAGAGTTAGAAGCCAAAATCCAGTTATTTCGAAACCAATGACAACTCGCACATGTCAGGGTTGTAGTAAAAGAAGGCAAAAGAATATTCCATTCTTCCTTTCAACACGGTCATATCCACATAACCTTCATCACAATCTGAACTTCAATGAAATTTTTTTTAGCACGTTACCATTTTTCACAACGCATAGGAAAGGTGAATAGAAACTACTAACCTAATCCGAAGTCTGTGTTTGCTCCTTTTTCAGCAACCTCTTTGAGTGCTACTTCCATTCCTCTCATTAATTTATTTCGATTGATATAATCTTTTTCTGAAACCGTAGCCGTACAAAATGATATCTGAAAAATTATGATAGAACAAAAAAATCCTTAATACATGGTATAGAATTAGTCCCAAATCTCAATAAGATTTTAATATAGGCTATCCTTGTAAAAGAAATTTGCGAACCTTAATGAACGGAAATTATCACCATAATAAAACAAGAAAGCTGAACCTGGATAAATGTCTCAAAATTGGCTTCAGCTAAATTTTCCACACTGTATCGTAAATCTTCAACAGGACATGGAAACCACAGGTCAGCGAATGTTTCACGCATTACATCGACATGTAAAGAGAAGGCTGTCAATCGTTGTATAAGGGAAAGGGGCACTATCGATAAGAAATGGCCAATATATCCTCCCTTATGATACATGGACCAATCTGCAATTTTGAAACAATTCTATAAATGAATTCATTTCTATGATCCAGTCTTTCTCAAAGGTAAGTTTCGAATTATCCTTAACGAATAAATGTTTGATTAAAACTAAAAAGAATTGGTTTGGCTTCGAATTAATTCAGGCATAAGGCAGAATAGCCGAGCAATTGTTATTCAAATTACCGCCTTGAGCGTCAAGGACCCTGTTGTTATTAAAAAATATTTAGTCTTAAGCAAGACCAAAAATGATGAGCACAACTGCACTACTTATCTAAGCGAATTCAGCAAAAATAACGCTTACCTCGAATAAGGTGTGGTCGTTTTTTGTTGGAAAAGTGAATCATTGTATGGAAATCTTTCACAATAACAACGATCTGATCAATTCGATTACAAGCTAAATTAAATTAGTAAATAAATAATGGTGCAAGTTCATTGGGCGAGTTGTAGTGCAAGAAACTAAAATTTGAATTTGACTGAAACCTCTGTTTGTATAAATAAATATAAATAATTACAAAAAAAAATTCAACCTTAAAAATAACTGAATATTTTAACGTAAAACATGCAGCGTGTTTTTTCAAGAATAAATGAATGCAAATTATACAGTTTATTTGATCAAAAAATTCATTTATTTATTCATTATTCTGTTGCATTAAACAATGAATTCCATTCTATTCAATTCCATTTTAAGGCATTCGTTTTAAATTTTTCATCAAATCGACCGCTAATGATAATCTCGATATATCGAACTGTAAACTTACTAGTATTTTAAATTGGTCAAATGGTTAAACAGTGCTTCCTAAGATAGAGATGATATCACTCTAGAGTTCATGAGAGTTCATTTCAGATGTTTGAAGCTATTATCAAAATTCAAAATCTCCGAACCTGACAAACAGTTTAATTCCCTCATAGAGAAACGCGGACCACTTTTTTACAGCTTTTAAATGAATGAAAACATCCCACTGGGGTTTATGTTGGCAGTTAGCCATTTAACTTATTTTTTGTAACAATTAAAAAATTGGCTGGCTAACAATAAATAATCTAATATCCTTAGAATGAATGAAACGTGGAGGCTTTGGAGTCATATGAAAGCGAACCAACAATCGAGAATCGAATGTTTACTTTAATTCGGAAGTTTAAAAGAAACAAAACTGTTGGGAAATGACATAATGAAACTTAACGCTTTTAAAACACATTTCTTCACGTTAAAGTCATTTAAAGCCTAGTTTTATGAATCTATCACCGATCGAAGAAGTACCAGATCTTCTTTTAATGGCCCTCATTATTACTAGTCAAACGTCAGCTAAAAAGATAAGGTGCTGCTCGATTTGATGTAAATGAGAGTATGAAAGTAAGAGAGCGTGTGAAAAACCACTTTTTTGTCCATCGTTTAAAGCCCAATGAATCGTCGTTCAAAATCTCTGTTCACTATGTCAGTCCAGTTCTTAATTGGTTCTTTTCTCTAATGTTGTAAGCTTTAGCAAGCCGTGCGTTAATTCCAGCGGCATGGATGAACATAGCCTAATCAGTGTAAACAACAATCTCTGACGATATTGCAGTATTAGGGCGAATATGGATGCAAAGGTGTGGAAGTTTGGCGAGCAAGTAAAGTGAATCTTAGGCAAGAGTGGTCAAAGGTTGATAGCCTTCTTAATATCTTCCACGCTCATTGGCCATGTTTCACAGTTATATAACATAAATTGATATACCTTGTAGTCAAATACATGCAAACCTAGTGTGATAATTCATCGTGAGTTTGCACAGTACGCCCAACCACTCTTCTTGTGGATTTAGAAGCAGGATTGCTTTCCTCCAGTCAGCTAGTATTAGTTATTTCTTCCCTACCACAGAGTACGTCTATTGAAGGCGAATCGCGAAGAAAGTTAAATAATATAAAATTTGAAGACTTTAGCCGGGAGACTGTTTTCTCTGGAAGCTTTATTGGCTTTGAGCTTCTGAATGACGGAGATTATTTGTTGTGCTAGCGGAGGCAGTTGCAAATATATGGTTCAGCCAGTTTCAACGATGTATAGGGCGACAGATGGCATATCGCAATTGAGTTTGGCCTCAAGAATTTACTCAACATTATCCTCAATCATTTCACTGGCCATTTCTTGAGTTACAGTTGTTTTATGAAGAAGGTGGGATTGTTTTCTATTACCACCTACTTGAGCAATCATCTTCATATTCAGGGCCAAACCACTCCAGCAACGACTTCTGACCGGTCATACAGCTTGTCGCATGCCTTCGGAGCATCGGCATATAGAATCTCTTAAAAAGTATTCTCTGACAGTCATTTCAAACAGTTGGTGTTGCTTTTGAAATCTGTTGCTTCCGTAAATTTGGCCGATTTTCATAGATAAGCTTTTAGTTGGAATATTCATCGGCCGTTCCAGCTATGTCGTTAATATTCGCTCCAATGAAGCATTTCGATCTCGATTCGGTTTGAAGAGCGGTAATTGTTCCCGAATTTTTTAGCAAAAAGTCTCTACTCCTATGGTAAAGTACAGAATGTGCTCTTAATTAGAGTATCGGATGCCGATGTCATATTTTGAAATCACACATCCTATTGTGGCAACTCGCGTCTTTATTCCAATCTTTGCGAGCTATGACTTTGCTACCCATTGGAAGAGATGTTAGAAGTTGGAGTTCCGCATGAATCTATCTCTATCATCTGCGCACAAAGTAAGCATATACAGTAGTCAGAACTTCCTTTTGAATCAGGCGAGCCATACTGTCTTTAACTGAGTTTCAGTGAGATTGGATCAAGCTCTTTCAGATATAGCGATAGTTGTTCGAAGGTCAACAATAATTCAATCATCATCTCTGCTCGGAATCAGGTTTCTGTTGGAGATCTGGAATGAGAGGATTTCCAATATGACATTTGGTCAAAGTGTGGGCAATGTTCATATGACTCATGATGACCCATGAGGATTCTGACGTTCTGAGTCTGCTACGGCAAATACAAATTTCGAGCACTCGAGAGCTCATTTTATTTTCTATGATATAGTTTTACGATGCTCGGTTCGTAGACTTGTAGCATCTACCACAGTGCTATTATGCTATGGGTATCATGTGCCTCGGAAGCTAACACTTTGCCAAAATGATCAAACCCTTTCATCATAGATCCCTTATCAGATTTTCGATATCTTTGGCTCTTTTTCATATCTAATGGTTAAGTGAAAGGTGTAGTTTCAGTTCAAATAGCCGTGACTAAAAGCTTTCTTCTTTCAGGCAAAATCAACCCCAAAATGATAATTCACGTTTGTCTTTTTTTAGCATGCATAATCTTGTTGTATGAAAATTGGTCAATGAGGAATTTATCAAAAAACCTTTGATCATTCTTGCCAAAGATTTTGATTAAGTGCCGAATACTCACAATTACTCACATGATTTCGCCCACTTTGGAACTTTTTAAAATTTTTTTGTTTCGGTAAGGCTCAAAGCAACTCTTGTAGAAATTTTTGCACTTATAATACTTAATGAGTGTAATGCTTCTTGTGCTCGCCCATGTTTGCAAACAGGTTTGAGCCCTCGAAACTGTTAGAATTTTTCAGTTATCACCATAGTTATGATAATAACCTCAGGGCTCTGTGAAGTAAGCAAGATTTGATGTGATGCTGCGATAACATTTTAAGTACAGTTAATTTCCAAAGTAAGCATCTAAATATCCTGTCTTATTTGCTAATAAGAAATGAAGAAGCCTCTGAAAGTCGGATAAAAAATTAATATAAAATCATGGCTCGCATATATCTCATTAGAATCGGTAGCGTACAAGGAAATTAAATTAAACGGATTCTTATATTACTTAGTTAATCACTATGATCACAACTTACATAAGTTAATAAACATTTAATAATTGGTGTACAATAATAATTACTCGAGAAATTCTTCGGACGAAATCTTGAAAAGTTAAAAGGAAAATCGAACCTTCGAAAACTTTGAGCAAATTCTTTTCAGAAAATGAGGATCTTTCAACATTTCCTTCCGTATCTTCAATAAAACAATCCAAATCATCATCGCTTATCTAAAATAAAACAAATAGCGAACCTGCTCCGGACATGATTTTATTGGCTAAAGAAATTAACAGCAGTTTATGAGCGACTAACGACACAGATGAACCAGCTGCTTGTGGCAAACTTTCATTCAGGCTGGTTAATACAAGGAAGGATGGTATTGATCATGAAAGGCCTTCATAAGGGAAAAAAATTTTCTCATCGTTTTATAATTATTGACTTGAAACAGCTACTTAATAGTTTTTTAAAACTAAGTTTAAAATTAAGTTTAATTAAGTTTTTTATAATTATCTATTACTAAAAAAAATTATGCTTGAAATACTGGTTCAAATACAAATCTATCCATTATTTATTACAATGAAGAAAGTATTTGGTTGTTAACCCTTATTCACCTGTAATTTATTATAATATTGCCACTTTTTCCTCAGAATGCCATCCACATATCGCGAACTTTTCTGTAAAATAAATATCTTATTTTGATATTACTTAAATTCTCATTTTTTCAATATTGTTTCAATTTTCGCCTCATCACAAATAAATTTCTTGTTTAAAGTACCTTAATCGAAGCTTACAAGCCTTATTTGATCGAAATTTCATTAAAAACTATGACTAAAAACATTTAAGGCATAAAACATAATGGAATATTATCTATCATTTCTGTAAAACACAGCATTCCGAATCATTGATAATTTTTTAAAATTTCTATGGCTGTGATATTCTGCAATTTTCTCTAGCTTTTTTATTTTGTATTAAAATTAAAAATTGCGTTCTAAAAGAATAACGATGTTTTAATATTAAATAAATAAATTCGATGAAACCAATTTCAATTTAGAAATAAATGACTTAGGCGATTTGTAAAAATATAACCCAGTGGTTAGGCTGTCTCAATCACACTTTAATTTTTCATGAAGCTCTTTTGCAGCAAAATTTAAAATTCATAAAGAAAGGGAGCAGCAGTGAATAGGCAAAACTGAAAATGAAAGCTCGATTAATTTAGGATGTACTGTAAAAATTTTGGATTAAAACTTGAGGTGGATGATTACCTGAAAATTATAACTGTCATCAAAATTAAGAAATTCATTGATTCGCACTATTATCTCATAAGGAAGGCATTCATATAATAAGAAGTCGGATGTATTTGGCTGTGGTTCAATTGATTCCATTGAACTCGTTTGAACTCGTATACTCGAAATAATTTGCCCTTAATGATTTAAAATCGATCGGTAGTTAGAATAATGTGAATTGTATTGAAATGCACTGAAAAAGCGAGAAAAAGTTAAAAAAATAAGTCAGCTATGGTCTCGGAAATCAAAGGACAAGATGGCGAAGTGGAGGCTTATAAAAATCAAAAAAGTAATGCATTCATTTGATCGATGTACGATATTCATAATCAATAAATAAATGGAGTCAAAGTTAGACTATCAAGCAAAGTACTTAGATGAATATGAAACAACATTTTAGATGTGTAAGAAATCTTCATGTGCGAAGTTGGCTGCAAAAGAGAAGCTACTAAGTGAATTAAGGAAATTCTTAAATAGCGAGAAAAAAGCAATAATAGGGTTATAGAGTTTTATCAGTAATTCAGGGAAAATTGGTTTAATGAAGAAATGTTTCCGGTATTTATCATTCATATTGCTTATAACTTATATTGCTTAGTCAGATGATTGACAAATTCATCAATATCAATATCTATACTATATTAACAATAAGATAAATTAACAGTTGTCTTTAAATCTAGCCTTCATATTTGATAGATTCATTCATACTTCACATTTGATCGATTCAATCATATCATCTACAGTATCGCAAAACGAGCTAGAATCAACAAAATGTTTGCCATTAGCTCAAATTAAACTAAATGAAAACTTGAATCCATTCTTCAATGCGAAAAAAGTGATAAAGTGATATGAAATGATAAAAAAGATGAAATCTGAAATATATAATGAAGAAAAAACAGATTCAAATATAAATAATATAATTTGTCAATAAAAAAAGAGCTAAAACTAAGTTTTCAGGCTTCTTCTGCATGCCTAGAATAATCGTTCTCATTTTGAATTTATTTAATTATTCAGCTAAAAATTTTTCAAATAAAAAGAGCCGAAAACGAAGGAATAGCAATTAGCTCGTTTCTTTTAAGATCGCTCACCATCTTTATTTTGGCTGATTTGCCGGTTATGAGCATGAAGCGCATGAAGCGTTCACCATGGGAATCACTCGGAGATAGAAAAGCAGGTAGGGTTTGCAACATCCGTTAGTACTAGATAATTAAATCTTATTAAATCTATTTTATTTTCCAAATCCATTCAACAATTCTACATTTCATTTTACCTTTTCAAGACCAAATTGATATTAACATTGTGATATATAAGCAAAAAATGATTACAAAAAGTATACATAATTTCTTTAATTAAGCATAAAGAAAGTAGATCCTATTGGCTTTAACATTTCGATCACTTCTGAGCTTTACCAGTGACGAATAGTTTTTATTGTAGGCGGTTTTCTCTCATATAATGAGAAAAACATGAGGCCTTGCCTCGCATGATAACGATACTGTTTTCTTTTATTCTTCACTAATTTTTTATATTTTGCCGTAACGGAAAAATGAATGAATTGTTAGAATAAAGCATCTGAAGTATTTTCAAATAATTAAAGTTATAGGAGATAAGTCAATAAAAAAATGGGACAAATTTGTATTCATCTATAAATACTGAAATTTTCAACAAGAAGTCGATTAGTTCGTTATTTTAATGGTTTTACAAATTCGAAGCGCAATTTTTTATTTCCCCTAAATTTATAAGTCCATCGTTAGACATTATTTCATATAAATGTGATTCTGATATGTTCGTTCGAAATAAAAGTAAAAAATCTATAATGGCATATAATGGGAGAAAGAATCTTTACTATCAATAAATATGATAATCTAAAGTGCCATTATAAGACATTAATGACCCAATCGGTTATATTCCACCATATATCATTTCTTGAGTATTTTGCGATTAATATTTTGATCCGTCTCACTAAAATACATTTGGCATTTATTTTATGCTTAAATTTATCTTAATACACAAAATGATAAAAAAAATATTGATACCCATATTCTAATTCAAAAATCATTTAATCATAAAACAATTTTCTAAATATTAAAATGTGTGAGATCAAGAAATTACTTTAAAATGCGTTATGAATAGTTAGTGTTTTCCGTTTTTTCTGGACATCCACTTAATGATAAAGGTGCAGTTGGATCGCAAAAGATATTAGGCAACAAATTTAAAGTTCTGATTTTCCTTTAATTCTAGTTTATACTATAAAAATAGTGCACAATTCTTCTTGAAACATCGTCATGTAAAAAGATTCGCCGGTTATTTATATGACTCCTCCACTTGCAAATATATTTACAATGGAAAACATGGAGCCACGTAAATTTTATGATTTGGTTGAATATCGGCAACTGATTCAGGAATATTTAGCGTTTCCTTATTCCTTGGCCATTTCTATTAGAAATTTCATTTTACGATGTGTCCTTATCCTTATCATTCGAAAGATGCCACATACCAATTTTCGAATCGATGTTTCTTTACAGGAGAAAAAAACTGGAAAAATAATAAAGCAATGAATTTTAAAATTCTTATAAATATAAGAAATCTGGTTGGAGTTTTGTCGATCTAATACCATTTAAATATTTCAACTGCCATAATTATTTCCAGTTATCTCGGGTTTATTATAATTAGTTTAGCTTAAGTAAAAACTCAATGAGATTTATTCATTTAGACAAATTTTGATCGCTTGAAGGAATAGTTAGGCATTTTTTATATCGTTTGATTTAGCCTAGTCGATCCTTCAATAAAAAGATCATTCGTAATAACTAGATTCGAACGCTGATTCATGATTCGCGGTATAAAACTTAAGTGAATTTTTGTGCACGATTTCAACTATAAAATTTTTTTGAAGTTTTCATTTAGCCTGAAATCCAAGTACAATGCAAAAATATAAATCAATACTTTATTCAGTTTCGTAATTTGCTTAAATGCATTACTAGTATTGTCAGTTACTTTAAAATCAATCAAACGGGTACTGACGCATGAAAAAATTAAACTTTGTATTTTTCATCATTGAAAATAAATATTGACTTAAAAATTTGGCTAATACAAAAAATGAAAGATGGTAAATAAAAGTGGAAGCAACAACTAACATACAACATACAGTGCCCATTAAGAAATTCAATTAAAATTCTCTTTTAGGGCACAATTTCACTAATTCGAATTAAGTACTTATAGAGCCTGCCATCATTATCAATCTGTAAAAATTTAATTCGCTCTATAAATCGCTGAAAAATCTTTTCTTTTTCTTTCACAGTGATAAACTAGATTCGCCTAGATTTTCATCCCTAAAAAGCTTTACCCTTATATTCTATCCTATTTTTTAATGCGAATAGTAGACAATGGTACTGCTATATTTTATTTCAGTCAAGCGATATTTTCAAATCTTTACAGCATAGCCACTATGAAGAATCTTGGTGGAATAAATTGGGCCACTTAAGGGATGATTCAATCCAAATCTTTTTAGAAACATCCTTGCTATCTCTATGTTTTCATTAACGATATTTGCAAATTGCCTTAAGAACTAATTATTTAAAAAATCTTGCTTATAGCACTTTGCAATCATACTGAATCTACTGAATACAACCAGTTTCATGTGAATTCCACCAGTTTTATTGCATTATACAAACTGCTAATTATTGCAATGTTCAATTAATTAGAATGATATTCATATGCATTTTTTGAGGCACTTATCTGCGTTCATATTTACAATATAATTCCAAGAAAAAATTTATTTGTTAATTGTCCAAAATTCTTACAAATTCAAAATAATTAGTTATGAAAAAATAGGCCTTGAAATTATAGGGAAATTATTAAACAAAATTACTAGAAATATTCGCAAAATTAAAAGGCAAAAGTATTAAAATATATAAAATTAAAAAAAGACTCATATTTACTATAAAAGTAAAAGGTCAAATTGAGCATACAGCAATTGTTGTTGATTCCTTTGCCATAACACTTTTATTATTTCCGCATTTTTTGGTGACAAAATTAATTGAAACTGATTAAATTGATACGCCAAATCTTAACTTTATACCATAATTGGTTTTAATAGAAGTAAATAAGGGATTTAGTTGAAAAGCAAATTTTTGCTTTCCTAAAGCTGTTAAATAATAACTGACTTTTCTTTCATTTCCATAATGAATTTTAAAAATTTATTGAATCACTTTAGGCAAAATATTAAATAAATAATCCGCTAAGTATTCGCTGACAAATCTCATTATATAAGACCTTATTAACGATATTATTTGTGACAATTTTTTTTAAATCTTATTACAATAATAAAAAAACCTAAAAAAATCTCGAGGAAAGAAAATTTATTCATTAATGTAAAAATTCTCCTCTTCAACTTCAAAAAATCATTTTTTGATTAACTGTCATGTTATATAACTTAGACAACTCATTGCAGAGTAAAATTGGCAGCAACTAAAAGAGAAAAACCATACATAACCATAAAAACACATTAGAAATATTTCATTTACGACCAGTTCTATGAACTAGACCGAACAGAATTGGTGGAAAAAGTTACACTTGTTACTCAAAAATGTTCCCTGAAATAAGCTGAGAAATATAAAAGTGCAATCAAAATATTTGTTTCATTTAAAAATCAAATAAAATAAATTAAAAGTTCGCGAATTTCTTTCATAAAGCCAATTTGTTTATTAAATTTCAGTGTGCTTAAAAATAAAAAATAGCTTTAATATGTAAATATGAATATTTCTAGACACAATAATGAAAAAATTAATAATATAAGTAAATGTTTGCATATTAAAAATTTTGAGAATTATAATTATAAGAATTATAAGAATTTTTAATGGTAAATTTTAATATATGTCGAAAATAATGACAAGAAAAGGTAACTGATTGGGGTTCATTATTTTCGTTAGCTCAGCTGGCAGCTCTTTAACTGTTATAAATATTTACCAGAGAGTCACTTGGTGACAGAATTATAAATGGATAGCTAACATCATCTAGTTTTTTTTTATTGACAGATAAGGTTTATTTCTATTAGAGGCAAGAGCTTAAACCCAACCTCGCAAAAAGTCACCATTCAGTTGTCCTGGTCCTAAGAACGGTTGATAATAGGCCTTCAACATTAATGGTTATAATAATAACACAAAATAAAGAAGCAATGATAATTAGAATAATAACAGTAATAACAATGGTGTGAAAAAAAACGCAGATGAGGACAACTGTGAATGAAACATAAATATAGAAAAATTTTAATTTAATATTGAAAAAAAAGTGAAGAAAGAATAAGAAATAAAAATTGGAGAAATAAAGAGTAAATGATGAAATATTTAAAAATGAATGAATTTTGAAAACGATCATCATCAGGTGGTAACCCGGTGATCGTAAAACTGACACAGCAATTAGATCTGAATTGCCGGTATAATAAAAGTGACAAATGAAAATAAAAATTCAGCGCGAATGCGAAATAATTCCGCAGTATCAATTAAGCGCTGTCTTTGCCACACAATCATTTTTCCATTTTGCTGCCACAATAAGCGGAACGATTTGAACAATTTCTTCTAGTTACAGCTTTTATATTATTGTATCATTTTATAGATTGGATAAGCATTTCCAGTCTATCACTAATTTTGAAATGCTAATAAACGAAATGGATTGATATCAATGCTATAGCCACATTGTAAAATAGCTTAAATAAAAAACTGTTGAAACCATTGAATCATGAAAAACACCTATTCTATCAAATTAGCAAAAATTAATGGTGAAATTTTAGGTGGTATGAATGGGAAATATTTAATATTTATACGTGAAAACCTACAACATTTAATTTTATGAGAAGCTTAACAGCCGTAACTTTGAAAATGAGCTTATAGGCAAATTTTTTTTGTTGTGATTGACTAATAAAAAAGGGATTCCTAATGCAGTTTATCATAAAATGCTTTTCTCAGAATGTTTTTCATTTCTTCAATCACTTTCGCTTCTTCTCCAGAAGCCTATTATTTGTCGTTTTATTTCAGGAATCTCGGAGAATAAAGAAAGAACTGAATTTTTGCATTTAATCAGAATTTGGATTTCGATTTGGATCACGCTTCTTAACAATGCAATAAAATAATAAATTAAACAAAAAATTAAGCTAAACACAAATCGAATAATCTAAAAATTTCAGAGAGGTAAATATTCAAATAAAAAACAGTTGAAACTATTGAATCATGAAAAACACCTATTCTATCAAATTAGCAAAAATTAATGGTGAAATTTTAGGTGGTATGAATGGGAAATATTTAATATTTATATGTGAAAACCTACAACATTTAATTTTATGAGAAGTCAATTATTAATTTTTTTTTTATTTTTTATTTTATTATTATTTTTTTAGAGCCTGAAAATATTTTGAATATCCAAGAATTAAAAAAAAAATTTTAAAAATTTGGTAAATTAATGATTTATCTTCACTATGTGAAGTAGTAAGGCTACTAGTTCGGGTCAGAATAAGAAAAAAAACCAAAACTTAATTAATTCATTAATAAATTATCGTCTGATCTCAAGTGTTTCTGATAGATCTAAATATTATGGAAGCTAAAAATTGCCAGGTCTTTCAAACAGCCAATTTACAAAATAATGGCGCATAAAAATAAAAGGTCATGAAGAAAGAACCACTGGGGATAAATATTGTAAAGGCTAAGACACGACATTCTTAAACAAAAAAAAATATATGTATATAATTAGTGAAACACCTCCTTTAATCGAAAACGAATTCGCAAAAAAAGAGAAATTCAAGCAGAAATTCCAGGAAAGTACAGAATGAAATAAGGATTGAATAAAATTAGGCTATTAAAAGGGCGCAGAAGAATATTGAATTATAAATTGGGATTCATAGACAACGATCATCCAATACCATTTGCGAAGCGATAAAATAGCCGAAATGCATGGGCATAAAATTAAATAGCCACAAGAAAGTATGTGATTTCCTGATTCTAGTAATTCCTAACTTAAGAATTAGCTTAAATTCAGGTTAAATTTTTAGTTCGGCAATGAAAATTTTGATAAATGTAGTATTCAAAGAAGCATTGTTACAGATTAAAAAGATGAAACTATTTTAAAAAAATGGAAAAGCGGCTTGGATTTTACGACATTATTATAACTCATTCCAATATGAAGCGGTGCAGATGAATTTAATTTGTGAAATTTATGCGAAAGTTTTAGGAATATATGTGGAAAAGAATATTTTTTTTATTTGCCTTTAAATTTTTCAATATTTTAAGGAGGCGAGTATTATTTGCATTGGTACTTGCAATACTGGCACTCCATTTGTTTGAAAAAATCTTGAAAAATTTGCAGAAGCAATAATGCAATAATGCACTACTGATTTCATTCAGCTGAACTAATGTTGAAAGAGTTAAGAATCCATTAGTCAGCTTATCTATCGATTTTACCACAAAGAATTATTTATTACATCAGTCAAAATTTGAACCTATGTTTGAGACTATATAACATTTAATCATTTAATCAGTCTTTAAGTTGGCCGAAGCTTTCAAAATCTTAGTCTGAGACAGATATAGAAATTTTGTAGATAATGATGAGAAAATTTAGATCAATAGATCGATGATTGTGCAGTGGCAAAAAATTTATACGATTCATATCATATCACAAAAGAAGTAAATGGTAGCTGAATATTAAAAAACTAAAAAATTTTGAATCTTTCCAATATTTGATTTAATAAAAACCTATAATGTTTAAAGAGTTAAATTGAATCTTCCAATATCTTTTAACAAAATCACCAGGTTAAGCAAGAAAAAAGATAGCAATTAGCAATTACGATAGTTGCTATTTTGCTGATAAGATTCATTTGACCATACATTTTCCCTAGATGCGATAGACTATAAATCTAATTAATCAAGGTGTAAATCCTTCTCAATTTTGGATACTCTTTGCAACAGTGCTATATTGACCTATTTAGAAATATCAAAATTCTAACCAACCAAATGCGGTTCCACAAAAAGAAAATGACAGAAACGCATATTATAAAAATAAAATTCAAGGCTGACAAGGAAATTAAAGGCCACTTAAAACGGTTTATTTTTCAATAATCATTAAAGTTATTGATAGACTTTTGTTCTTATCGTTTATGATGCAGAAAGCAGCATGTATATCTCGCCGATCACCATCATCATCATTTTATCTAGTATTGGGTCGCTAACGACAATTTTATATACTAACATAAAATTGATTATCATCATTAATGTGCTATTTGCCTCTGAGCTGGGTATTTAACGTTATATAGACGATTTTCTAAATGGAATGTCATTATTGTGTAAACCATATACTGTTTAATGTTCAGAACTGAAAAAAATCAAAAAATTCGACTATTTACCGAATAATGGCCATCTATTGCCTTTTTATTCGACAAAACTCCATTATTCTTAAAAGCAAGAATGAAATTTTTTTCTTGAAAACTGAAAAATGAAAGATAGTTGTAATATGAAATAAATATTGAAATAAAATTCATGCATCTGAAAAAATTTTCGAGCTGGAGGTTAATTCCATAAAATTGGAAATTTGTGAAACATAGTAAATAATGAGTTAATAACAATTATAACCTATTTTCGACCACTGCAAAGCGTTAACAACCATTAGCCATACTATTTCGGGAATTCATAACTCAGCGTAAAATCTCAGTGGCCAAATGATTTATGTATATTTGTCATTTATGTAAATAAATAAAACATTATACATTGAGTTACCAGTTCTTCTTTTTCTTAACCAACAATTGACTAAGAAAAAGCAAATTAGAAATTAGATTAGAAAAATTACATGAATCATTTTAATGGATCAATTTTGGAAAATTTATTAAATAGAAGAAGAGGCTAACGAATTCAATAAAGGTAAAAATCATTTCGAGCTGCTGAAAACGGTTTAAGCGAACTGAAAAGTGCCATTATTCTAAATCATTGCGACAAAATAAGATGATTAAACACGCTTTGGCTATTGTAATGTCGTATGGTGCAGGCTACCCATCTGTACTTTTATCACAAAGTGACTCCTTGGCAAAAAATTTTAAATTTCTAACAGTACTTACAACCAGCGAAGCCAACTTAATGAATAGAAATTGTGAGCTCTAATCACTTATTTTTATCACTTTTTTTCAACTGATTTTCATTTCTCTTTACAAATAAAATATCAAAAAACGATAATTCTTTGGAAATTCTTTTTTTAGTTTTTGTGGTATTCTTTTCATTCCTTTAATTGAGTTATGAGATTTCATTTTTGAAAAATTTTCATCAAACTAATCTTATAACAGTAAACCATATGTGGTTAGGTACTATGGCAAGAATAAAATTGTGAATAATAAATTCGGGCAATGCAGAAGACTGATCAGTATTTCTATCCATAAGCGATTCTCAGCCGAAAGTGTCTCATAATAGCCGGAAGGCCCAACAGAATTGATGTGCTAACAGCTAATTAACTAACAATAATAATAAGATTTACTAACAGTAATATTGCTCTTACGATTTTATTTAAACAGAAGGAAATTTTGTAGCATCAAATTCATAAGCAATTTTTGAGCTTATTTCACTTAAATTTGAGCTTAAAGCCATTAAATAAAAAAGCAAAACAAGAAATAGCAAAAATAATTAAGCAGTTATGATTGATTGTAAGCTAAAATGATTAATTTATAATACTAAATAATATAGAAAAATTAATAAAAAATGATTGAAAAAATATTGAGTTCATTTAGTTCATATGGAAAAAAGAAATTCTATGTTCAGTTAAAGCAGTGTTAATATCAATCCAATTTCTTCGTATAATTCGGAAACTTTGTTAATAATCAATTGAAACTGGGATATAAATGATATAAATGTTAAACTGTTAAAACTTCCTGGCACACGTATCTATAAAGTGGCTTATGACAGCAAACTTTGATGATATTGACAGCAGACTTTGGCCAGTTTTTAACATTTATGCATAAAAAATAATGAGAAAAATGAGAAAAAACTGAAATTATTAGCCCTGTTTTCAGAGGTCATAAACACAGATTAACTTCTATTTAAAAAACGCCTTGAACTAATAGGTGTTGTTTCTCCTCGACAGCGATTGTTGGTCCTCAAGATCTATTTATCAAAAATTTCTGAACTGTGAAAAGGAAGGAATAAATAGTATAAAGAAAACATTGAAAATAGTGTTGAATGATTAAATCGGCCTAATTATTTGCCAAAAAATAATACATACCTAAAGAATCTTATTTATTAGTTACTAAAATAATATAATAAAATAATATAATATATTAACTATTCTTATTTAAAGGCCATTTATAGTTACTTATTAATTGTAGAATGCATCAATGAAAGCTGATAGGAAGAATCCAGTTTGTCGAAACGCTTATCGCACGTCAGCAAAATTCACGCACAATAATAAATTTAAATAATTACATTATCACTAATAGCTTATAATCAATAGTTTTATTCGTGAAAAATATTAAAATATTCTGAATAAACTATCATAATAAATAGATTCTAAGGTCTTCAATTTTTATCACCAGCTATAATTGTCGGATTTTAATCATCGAGCTCTCTTCAGCTGATTGAATGATTACAGTAATTGCCTCAAGGTGAAGTAAAGCATGAGTCCGATTCGCGTTCCTTGGCAGGCTTATCTATAAAATTGAAAACTTGATGATGTTGGGCGTCCATTTTTTTTTAGTCCTCAAATGGCTTTCTGACAAACGGGTTGAAAGGAGTAAAGGAATTAATGTTCAGGTATTCTTCAACGAACTGTAGTTGCCAAAATACCAAATGTTACTTAACAAATGCCAAAAACGCTGGAAATATTACTTGATTTGTAGAAATAAATAGAAATAAATATTGAAATTTGTGAAAATATTATTAGAATTTTAGATTTTATATGACGAAAACAGGCTAATTTTTCTAAGCGATTAGAAAAAGATAAAGGATTGGACTGAGTGCTGGAAGGGACTTATTCTAAAGCATATTAAGCATTTTGCATATAAATATTTATCCATTCAAGAATTTTTAGCTTAGAATTATAGCAAAAATATTTTAAGATTTCGAAGCATTTCATCACAAAGTGCAGTCTTTTGAGCAATTAAAAAATTAAATCTGGAAAGCGGTATTTTAGTAAAACGACTGATAATTAACGATTAACAACAATTCCAAAAAAAAGAAAAAAATAAATTTGAACATTAAACAAGGATTTAGGTAATAAAAATAAATGATGACATATAGCAGATCACCGATCGAAACAGTTGATGAAGAGGTTTATCTAGAGAATTATCGAATTGTACAAAAAATTTTCTACTACTTAACTAAATCTAAATAATGTACATCGCAATTGAAAAGCTGCCCTCCACTCCAGCAGCTAAGCTTTTTTTATATATTGAAACCCATCACCCAATTGAAATTGTTGCTTTTCATCGTTTTCTATATTTTCTTTCATTCTATCTCTCATTAAATTTATTTATCCTTGTAAATTTAAATTTATTGCAGATTTTTAGATTTTAATGAAGGGCTCAACATGTGGAGCTGGGGACCCACTTATGCTTTTATCGGTAAGAAAATCTAAGACGAAAGAATATGATAGTCAGCAGAACTAGCAAACCAGAAATGATGGCTGGTATTAGAAAAAGAAGGAAAGGATGAAGATTCAAAAAGCCATCGTTTGTTAATCGTATCGTATTTTCTATTGAACGGCTAGAAATAGTAGAATTAACATCAAACGTTTGTTTGAAATATAATATCTCCAGAAATGAGAGCAACTGCTTTCTAATGCTAAAAAATAGCAATGAATAACGCGACAAATGGCGAAATTTCTTTTTCAAGATCCGCCTTTAAGAAAATTATATTTTGGCTTAACAGATGTAGTCCAAGAAACTGTTTCTTTCTGGTAGGAGAAACGATCTTTTTTATCCAAAAATATTCGGATAGTTAAGGACAAATGACGAAACTTTTAAAATAAATTACAATAATGTCGCGAAAATATCTCTCGAAACTCGATGTCTTTTCTTAATGTACCTCTCTATCCGACATAATTGCGATAACCCTTTACGCTCAAGTAATTTAATGGTTAACATAAGTGCTAAAACTATCTGAGCAATCAATAAAAACTTGCAAAAAAAAACAGAACTGTATTGACAGATCTCAATATAAGCAATATAAGTGTGTAATTATAATTTGGCAAAACCAAAAAATTGGCGAAATTGAGACTGTAATTATGGATGACTAATGGGGAATCGCCAACTGATTCATGTTTATTAACCACATTATCTGTGCAGTGATCATAAGATGACTTATATATATTATTCCGTCGTCAAACTCGTCAAAACGAAACGGTTGCTTACTGTACCATAAAGCGAAAAAATTGGTGAGGCAACCGACTGATGTAGTTTTAAACTATTTACTTTAAAATTGGTAATCACATTCTTATTTTAAAAAAATGCCAATGTGATGAAATTCGATAATCAATATTTAAGTTTTGTATTTTAATTAAGATTGATGACGTTTTCGAATAAAAATTTCAGAATTTTTTTTACTTTGCTTTTTTGTCGCATTAATAATTGACTCGATGAATTACATGAAAATTATTATAGCCGTATGATGATGAGATTTTGAGTTGGTTTCGATATTTTATATCCAATATCCATCGGAATCTTCTGGAAATGTGCGGATTTAAAACTGTAGATTTCGTATTAAAGTTACATCATTTAATATTATCAAAGCGTGAAAATAATTACTAATTAATTTTTAATTAAGTCGATGGTTTCATAAAAATAGTTCATTGATTTGTAACTACAGCCATTTACTGAAATCGTTTCTTTTTTTGTAAAAATCCTTTTGAATTTATCAAAAAGTGTGCAGAGAGAGAGAAAGATGATGGTTAGTGGTAAGAACTGATATTTTTTGGCATCATACGGTACCGGAAAAAAGTGGCAACTAATATAAGAATTATATTGAGTCGATCAATCATTGCCAAACTTTGATTTATGATGCAGTGAGCTCGACAGGGTCTCACGATGGCCGGCATTTCTTCGCCGGTTCAACCTGCCATTTCACAACTAACATGTTCAATTCATCATCGTTGGTGATTTTTTCCATCCGTTTTGTGACAATTATTGCTCATTGTGATTAATAGAACTGCTATTTCTTCGAAAAAATGCAGCGATTTTCTTTTGCCTACTGTAAAATACAGTATTGCATAAAAGAATGTTCAAAGTACGAATTAAAAAAATAATTCTTTGAATAATGTAAACCAATTTAACAAAATAATTTATTAAAATAAACCATCGTCTATTTTTTAAGTGATATTTTAAAAATTTTTTTAAATTACGGTTCACGGATTGCTGGTTAACACATAAATCACTTCATTTCGATGCATACGTGGTATCTCAAATGGTTTCAATCATTTTATAATCTATAGAAGACAACAGGTGATCGATAATTTTCCTGTTAAGTCAATATAAACATAACACGAGTAAATGAATTTTAATAGAGTTTTGAACAAATTGGTAACATTGTAAGATTCAACTGAAAAGGATTTTTCTGCACTAAATTTATAATTTCTCAAAATTAATAATTTCAGATAACTACAAATCATCGGATTCTTCATGAATTCAAACATTAATATGAATTTTTATAAAAAACAAAAGTTTCGAGTTTAAGCTACATTTGTAAGATGTAATTTCTCTGCGACCTTAGTAGAAAAAAATAAGTGAAATCAGCGTCATAATGCATTTATCGTCCCTTTTAACTAAAAGAATTATTCGATTTTATTTAATAAATTTGTGAAATATGGTCAGTCAATTTTTGACTATTAAGCATAGTGGTGTAATGAACGAATATGATATACCAATTTTACTAATGATATTCCTACTAATAGTTGCATTTCATTCTCGTTTTATGAAGCAAGAACCCGGAGCAGAAATGGTACAATAGGGCGTTATGTGGCATACCATTTGCAAAATAAGTCGAACGAAAATAGAGCTTTCCTTTTAGCTCAGATAAAAATTTAATGGTCTAAAATATTTTATAAAGTAATCATTTCCAACAAAATTCTTCTTCTATTAATGCGAATGAATTAAAATAAAATTCAAATATTTATAAATGCAAAAGTAACAATATTAATAAAAGAATATTACAATATAATTCTTTCTATAATTAGAGCAGATTATAATTTAGATTTGATTTATAGATTGCTGAAGTACGGTGATACCGAATTTAGATAACGATCTTGAGTTATTCAAAACTTCATTTTCATCTTACTCGTTGATAATTTCCTTTAGAAAATTTCTGTGAAAATTTCGCAAAATTTGGCAATTTCCACAAAGAATCAGCCAGCCATTTGCAACATCGCCATGTTTAAATATACGAATAGCTACCATCAGTATTATTTTCTTTATTATATTCAATATTCTTAAATACGTTAATGGAACACTTTTGTTTTATATTCCAACCAGAAGAAAAACAGTCGATTATGGAAAACATCAGAGCGCAAGATTTTCACCAAAAAATGATCACTACCGATCATTCTTTATTTTTTTCTTCCCCTTGTTGATAAAACATGAATGATTCCCTTGGAAATTACCCGGCAAGAACTTTTTCATTTAGGAATATATTTATTGTTCGAGGTTCATTCAGTTAATTTGCGAATTGTGCAAGAAATTACATGTCTAACTGATTAGTGACCGCCAATTTGACCTTCTTCGTTTCTTTTATATCTATCTTAGCCAGCGGAAGACTACAAACGTCGGAAATCCTTTCATCGCATTGCAAATTACCAACTATCTAACGTAATATAATAATGCTAAGGAAAAAGCAAACCAAATGTGCATACTACACCAACTTGTAAAACGTTGAACGACTGTAAATTATTGTTAGTAAAGTTAGAATGAATGTGAAATAATTGCAACAATCAGTAGTGAAACGATTTATATTTTTTATTAAATAATTAATAAAATTTTTATGAGAAAATAAATTGAACAGACTAATTCATTAATTAAGAAGAATGAAACTAAAAATTAATGCTTTATTTTTTCCATCACTATTCCTGGTTGAGTTAGAGCCGCTGACAAATAGCACAGTTAGAAATTTTTGCCGGCGACTCAATTAGTGATAGAAATGCAGATACGTCGCTACCGCCACCCCGACTTTTTAATGACAAGTATCGAAGGTATAAGTCAAACAAATCCTTGCTTCTCTGTATGATAGTCTGAATCACTAACCATTTGGCTATTCTGCTCCTTTTAACATAAAATTACCAGTAATCTAATTTCAAGCAACATATCTTAAAATCATTCTTTTGTATAATTTTTTTGAATTCGCATTGATTTTCCCTATTAACTCAATTTGAAATACAGAAAATTAGAATAAAAGAAGCAGTGATCAAATTTTAACTTTTATTAGCAATTCCTCCATCATATTTAAGGAATAATGGATTTAATAACATAAGTTTTATGGATTTAATAATATAATATAAGTTTAAAAAAAGATTGAACGCAAAATCCATTAAAATATTAATTTGAATTTAAATTATAGAAAGGGTGCAAAATAAATTTGAAAAATCGCAATTCTCAACTCTTATTACTTTATAAAAATGAATAAATAGGATCAATTAAATGGTTTTTTAAACAATTCCTGCAATGCTTAAATATTTACTTTTCAAGAAGTTAGAAAATAAATGTATGAATAAATGTAATATATATGAAAATAAATGAATCTCTTTTTGACTACTCTTAAGGAGCTTAATTATTCAAGTATAGAATATTATAGATGAATTATAGATGCTCTTAAAGAAAACGATAAAAGTTCTTCATAATCCTCATAAGTAGAACGAGAAAATAAGTTCAGTTGTGGAATAATTTACTTCAACCCTTTTAAATACTCTCTCATATTAATTTCGTGTGATTTGAGAACCACTTCACGATAATTTCTGGAAATATCTACTTATATTACACTTCAAGGTGTGAGATTTGGAGAACTAAGAAGAACTCTTAAAATGTGCTTAGATGGATAGATTCTAAAAAAAATCTTCATGAAATATATTAATGTGAGTTCCGAAGACAATAAATTAAAATGATATCAAATATTTTATTTAGCGAGCAACGTGGTAAGACCATGTTCTTCTGTCAGTAAATTTTTATATGACGCAAAATTATTTAGAAATCAAAGAATGGATAAAAAATTTTACAGATATAATATAGTAATAACTTAGCGCAAAAGTAAAAAGTAAAAATAAACAATCACCGCATTTTGCATCTTATAAAAATTTCTGGTAAGGTCAATTCAGCTGGCCACTAGAGTACCATCATACAAATAGTTGCAAATTTTTCCTAAAAGTGGCAAAAATCGAACTCTTGGCTCTCAGTACGATAATCCGATAATCATTGTCTACTCTTATTGCCTATAACTAGCATAACACATATTTTTTCACGGAACTGCGCGTTCAACACGTACATAACTGGTCAACTAATGAATGAGTTTTCGATGAGCCTCTATAAAAAAGTTCAAAACTTAAAAATCAATTTTTGAAGGAATTTAAGAAAAGTAATTTGTCGAAAGATAATTTATGGAAAAGCAATGACAAGAATTTTCATGGATTTTCTTTATGAGATTTATGAGTGATAAATTACTCGGAACAATCTGCCTCATTTATATTTATTTACCGCTATTTCTTTATTACTTTTATATATATATATATATATATGTATATATATATATATATAAACAACTTATCCTCATCTAGATCACCTTCAACTTCCAGCCTAGGAGAATGAGATAAGACAGGCAAGCTTTCTGAACGTTTCGCCCAAGTGCCCTCACCGGAAAGAGAAAGAGGTTTGGCTGCGATTTAAACTGCTGTTGTATTCTATGTTAATCAACCACTTTAATCACTACCCTTTTCCGGAGCTTTATATCTGGAATATTTTATTTCATTTATTTATTTTGCAGTGATAAGTGTGACAGCTTATAAGCTCTTCTAACGAAATTTCTTAAATCAGTTTCCCACTTCTTCTTTCTTTATTTTTATTATATTGGCGTCATATTTTTGCTGCTACTAATCAAGTACATTTTAAAGAACGTTCGGCATCATTCTTGCTCAAATTATATCAATATTTTTTGTGTCCATTAACAAAAATTAAGGAAATGATCACTGCTGCTAAGATGGCTCCTTAACCTTCTAGTATGATGAGATGGTCTTGCCAGATAATTAGCTAAGAACAGAAGCACGTTTGGTACACTTGTATCTTTCGCATGCTATCGCTTCAGGGTTTTCATTCGTTATTATCTCCCCATATGTAGATTTAGTCGTAGTATCAGGAAATTGCCTAAATAATTGTTTCCATGGCGATTTCACGTATTAACGTTTAAGTCAAATAATTTCATGGTTCATCTTTAAAAAATCTTCAAATTAAGCTTTATAACCTACAACCTTGTTTTTCATATTTTTTGTTGTCAAAGAGGTCAGAAATATCAAAAAGAGCTATAATTTTTCTCCTGGATATCTGTCACATCTTTCTATCATTATTCGACACCACATAGCAAATTATTGTGCGATCTGCTAAATTTGCCTGAACAGTTGAAAGAACTGCCATTAAGTTCATCAATATTAATATACAAAAAATCTTTCGTAATGGAAATAAAATAGAAAATAAACGAAATTTATTGAAAGGAATGCATCGAGGTCGTTGTTTACCAGAAAAGACTCTTCACATAATTACGGACCATGTCACATCGAATTTGCAAGAAATGCGTTGAATCACAGTCAATTTCATTCAAACACATCGCACGCAAAAAATATCCGCAAAAAATTTCATTCACGAGTCAATGAAAAAAAACGATAAAAAATGCTTTAAAAATGCTTTAGTCCATTTAAAAAGTCCATTTAAAAAGAGTTGCAAACTTTTATATTGCCTGATCCACGAAGATTTTAAGTGATATAATGGTTGAGAACAATTCTGACGAAGTAAAGAAATCTTAAGTAAGAACGCATGTGATGTTAATATTGGGGATAGAATGGCTCAGTGGGTTGTTGCTCAATTGGGATGCTGAGGTTCGATTCCCCGCAGGAGTAAACTTGTACAAAAATCCGGGTGATGCTGGCGATTCACCTGTATTTCTATCGTCAAAGGACACCTTGGCAAATTTCTAATGAAACAAGCAAGTGAAGCGAGTTTAACTATTAATTGTGAGGATTCTTAAAAAAGAAATGATGGGAAGGTTGATTGAACATGGCGGTTAAATAGATTTTAACTTTGGCTGATGCACCGATTTTTTTCTTATTAAGCCAGGCACATAAGAGATTTAAGTTGTTGCTCAATTCGCAGCGCCGATGCTGAGATTCTATTCCCCGCAGGAGTAAATCTGTTTAAAAATCCGAGTGATTCTGGCGTCTCACCTGTACTTCTATCGCCAAGGAACTCCCTGGTATATTTCTCAAGCCAGTGGAGCGAATTTAACCAATAATGGTAAAGAGTCTTAAAAAAAAAAATGTGATGTTAATATTAGAAAAAAATTTTTCGCTTTTTTTGTATTTTATTTTTTTATTTATTCTCTTCTGCCGTTAGAATTTTATTTTTATTATTTCTCGCTCTATGTTGTTTGTTTCTTATTTTATGTCATTATGCAAGCGCTTACTTGGTCCTTGTTTGAAAATAAATGAATATTATTTCGATCTGAAAAGGAGAATCTATTTTTATTAATTTTATTATTTTTTTAAACAAACAACTGAACAAATGATAAAGTATTTTATCAACTTGAAGGAAAAAAACTGCAGTGCTAAATACAAGCAAGATTTTATCATGAAATACTGTGATTGGTCATCCCTTTTTGAATAAATTCATGCTCTAAACTACAATTATCATATTATACTTTGATAAAGCTTTATATTATTCTTCAAAAGCCTTAAAAACAAATATTTTGCAACATAAATTAATTAAATAAATTAATTCGCTTCTATATAGCATAAGGCCAATAAGAAGTTCAAATTCCCGCGAAACATTTAAAGGTATTAATTAATAAAGATATTAAGATATTAATAAAAAGTATTAATAAAAACTAAAAGGCATAATTTGAAGAGGACAACAGACACTGGAAAAAATTTTAACTCAAACCCAGTCAAAATTATAACTCGAACAACTCGACAATAACCCCAATTTTGTAATAAAAAGAATATTATAAAACTTCAGATTGACGCATTGCCATGTATTAGTAACAGCTAAATTTTTATCATGATAAGCATTCAGCATTAAAAGAAATTGTAAACGAATCAACAAAATGAAATTAAAACAAAAATAAATCTAAATGTTTTTAAAAATATCTTTATAAATTGCAATTTGAAAAGATCCATATGAATCCATATGAAATGAGTTTTTGAACCTAAAACTTTAACTATTGGCTTAAGCTAAACTGATATGTCTTATTATAATATCGAAACTTATTGAGATTTGAAACCATTTGAGATATTACCAGGCAAATTTCCTTTCATAAAAATGAGAGAATCAAACTTTTATATTTCAACTTCTGTAATAACATCATCTTCATAAGAAAAACATCAAAGGAAGGCAAAAGATACATTGCATTTGTTCAGTACAACATTCTAATTTTCTCCAGTTAACCAACACCAATTAGTATGAGAGAGTTTAATTCCCGTTAAGGAATAAGATCGAAATGTAGTATCATGGCCTTAGTAAAAACAACATACCATGCGACCAACAAATATACTACTCTATCAGGTCGAAAATACCGGAAAAGTAGACAGTAGAAAAGTAGACTGTAAATTTCTTTCTTATTACAATTTATAACCGTCTACAGTCATCGTTTTTTTATTTCAAAATATTTGTAAAAAATATTTCAATATTACTAGAATATATCTAAAGAAGATTTAACTTATCTTGCAAGAATAAAATTCACTCCTCATTCAGAAACGAAGACCCGATTGATAGGAATGTCTCCGAAAGTCAGCCACTTCTACGCTAGGGCATACTAGTAGGAAATGCGCTAGTTGGGTATCGGAAGCAACTGTCCAACTGTCTGAAAAAGCTGCCAAAGTAAAATATTTATGGATGCAGAAAACCACGTGCCCCTATCCAAACATCATGTGGATATCGCTGTTGGAATTGTGCCTTCTTAATTGTAGGTCCAGAGAAGTGATCATACCTAGTTCGGAAGCAATAAGTATTACTGGCTGTATCATAGCGGTATTTTCGATAATTCAATGAGAAATGAAGTCGCAAGTCGCATCGTAGCAAGATACTCGAAAGGTTGATTTTTGCAACAAATTGGTAACTTATCTTGATACCAATAATTTTATATCCCCTTATCAGCATGGCTTTTGTATAAAAAAATCTACTTCTTCACAAATATTGGCAAATCTTTTCGATTGGTCAACATCAATTGACAATGGAAAAACAGTATCAGTTGTGCATCTAGATTTGGCTAAAGCTTTTGATACTGTTTCCCATAGCAAATTATTGATCACTTTTAATAGTTATGGCATATACATAAAAGATCCTCACCAAGCCGTACGCTTCAATAACACTCTCTCTGACACAACACCTGTTAAATCTGGTGTTCCCCAAGGTAATTGTAATGCGCCATTGTTTTTTCTATTATATATAAATGATATTACCAAAGTGGCACTAAATTTTACTGTTTAATTTTATGATTGTAAAATTTATTATTCTCATCATGGTAGAACAGATAGCCTATCTCCACTACAGGAGGACCTCAACTACATAGCCAACTGGCTATATGACAAGCAAAATTACCCTTTCCTTTCAAAAGTGTAGCGTTTTTCATATTAATTTTAAAGGTTTCGATTTTCCTAATCTTTTTATTAATGGTAATATAATCAGTAGAATCTCACACGATTCCAATCTTGGAATAATCATGAATGAAAATCTTGCACTACAGAACCATGGTAAAGAAATCCTCAAAGATACTAAATTTTATATGTTTCGTTCGTTTAAGAATAAAACTGAAGGTTTTTTTATCAAAATATAAAAAGCGTTCATTCGGCCACTTCTTGACTACAATGTTACGCGTTACTCCCCGAGATATCGTAAATCAAGTAAAATAATTGAAGGAATCCAAAAATATTTTATACGGCTCCTCTCTCCTAATTGTAATTTTAATTATAAAAGAAAACTTCGACAATATAACCTGTATTCTCTGTCTGTTCGTCGTATTAAACAAGATTTAATTATAGTTATAAGATATACCCAGAAATACAATCTGGCATAGAGAAAAAGTTGAAATTTTTCACGAAACCAAGTCATGAATTAAAGTCAAAGCGAATTCGCTCTCTTTCCCATAGCGCAGAAAGAGTTCCTAGGTTTTATACTTATACCCACACATTCTGTATGGCTACGTTAAACTAGAATGTCCAAAATAGTAAATAATTTTAGGTTAAATTTGAATCAAACAAGAACTAATAGGCTAAAGTTACTAAAACCTATGTGCAAAACTAAACTAAGAACTCTTCTTGACTTCTTTATTCATACTATTAATTACTGGAATAAATTGCAGAACGATATAGCATTGCGTCATTCATAGCTATCTTTAAAAAAAAATTAGATAATATTATTTAGTTCGAATTGAACTATGTTATATTATTCTGCAATTTCCTTTTTTATTTCTTTTTTTATTTTCTCTAAACTGTTTGTCATATTTTCTATTTTTCTTATTATTAAATTTTATTATTTGTTTTCTTTTTTTTAACTGTTGTTATTAATACAAGCACATGGCATTGTCGCCCTGCTTGGCTGGTTTTCAATAAATAATTATCCAAATAAATAAATTGACAATTGAAAAGGCTTAATTTTAATAATTAATCATTTGAATGAGAGATGGATCATTAAAAGGGAATGGATAAGAGTTAGGTCTCCAGAATAATAATGCACTTTATTTCTGTTATAACTAAACTCAAAGAGGCTCGGATCATTTTGTTTTTAGTCTAAATATACTATTCACGAGATTTATGTATTTTTCAGACATTATGATGCGGCAAGCAGTTTTTTCTTCGAAATACAATCTGGCATAGAGAAAAAGTTGAAATTTTTCACGAAACCAAGTCATGAATTAAAGTCAAAGCGAATTCGCTCTCTTTCCCATAGCGCAGAAAGAGTTCCTACGACTAGGCAACCTGTTTTTCCATTTTTTTTTCCACTTCAAAATTGTTTGCCAGGTTGCGATGTATCGCTTCTCCTAATTACCTTAAACTTCTTTGCAACTTTGTCCAAAATTTTCAAGTTTGGCTCAGTTATTTGTCTCATATCTTTGTTTATGCTTCTTTTCGTGGCCGATTAATGAATGAGAAACTGCATCTTCACTGCTGTTATTTTATAATTTTTTTTTTATTTTTTATTGACTTCATAAAACCGTTTTTCTTCCATTATCTCAAACTTTTGCTAAAAATTGCATCTTCATATGTAAACTAATCGACAGTTAACGATGTCCTGAGAGTCACCGTGAAGGAGGATAAGTTGCAGTTCAATCAAAGTTATTAAATAATGTGAATTTGACGTAAATCTCAAATATTCGAATATTTTGAGGTAAAAATTTCATGAATATAAATCTTTTTATATATTAAAGGAAACCTAACGGAATGAAAGAAAAAACATCAGTTTTCAGGATTCGTTATTTTCAAACGATCAAAATTCACCTAATTTGATCAATTGTTTTAAAGATTCTGACGATTTTTTGGCAAAGCTTTTCAGTAGTGAAAACATAGATAGATTAACCGCCAAATACAATGCCATGGATTTAGAAGTTCCATTGACCAGTTTACCAGTCTTTCTTTGCGGCTTATTTTTCACTTAAGACCTATTTCGATTTTCTTTTTGATCAAAATTTTTACCTTAAATGTTTCTTGCACATTTTTTAGAGTTTTCCAGAATAAAATTAGCTCTTTTTTTAAATTTTCGAAACCTATTCAACTTTAGGGAAATAGCTTTAACGAGTCGAAATTGGAAGTTGAATATTGTTCTGGGGCCGTTAATTCTAAAGTTATTTCCGAGTTAAAGAAGAGATCACCAGTTGGAGGGGAGGTTAGCATTTGTTGGTAGTATATAAATCTTTTGCAACTTTTTTGTTTAATAATTTTCTTGGAATCAAAAAAATTTGGCGATTTCGACCATTTACATGAAGTGCAAAGAATGCAAGTTCCCTTTTCAGAGCTTTCGATATGTGAAACCGAATAATTTAAATTTTCTGGGGAGAAATAATTTTCAAAAGGATATGGCTCTTCAGAATTTCAATGCTGATAATTTTATTAAAGACTTGAATTTTAAGTAGGTCGTCTTAATAGAAATACAAATTAAGTGGAAAAAAATTTGGCATTTTTTTTTTCATTGTTTTTATCAGTATTGTAATCTTGCATCAAAAGGATTTTTTGGAAAGTTTTGGTTTCAATATTTTCATTTAAATAAAAATAAAGCTATTGTCTTTTGCAAATTTTCAGCAATTTTCCGAATGATCGAATCGTAAAGGGTTTATTTTCTATGCCAATCAATCCAAGTCAATTTAATCCAGCTTCAGATGTTCAGCCTGATTATAATGATAATTTTTTAGTTCCTCCATGTATGAAGCCGTTGAGCAGTGTAGCTAATTCCGCATCTTATAGGTATGTTTATCAGATATTTTTCAGGCCTTTTTGGTCCTCTTGTAGTTTTGATATATATTCTAACTCAAATTTTCCTTAAAAATTTTTCTAGCAGAACCAAATTGGTCGGAATTTTGTTCCGAAAATGAATGAAATAGGCAAAAAATCTATCGAGTCTCAACCTACCAGTTGGTCTTGTATTTCTCTTCTGTAAAATAGTAACTAGAAAAGGGATATGCTGTGAGCTATTTAATATTTCGTAGTATGTATGTTTTTCATTTTCATTTTATAGTTTATATTTTTCTATATTTTAATTTTTTTTAAATTTCTTCGTTGGATAAAACAAATTAAGTGAAGAATAATTCAATCGTTTTCTTTTACCTCCTTTTTCTTCAAATCATCCTAGTTTAAGCGTATTATTGATTTATTTGTGTACTTCGCTACAATACATGCATGGGGTTTAATTTCATATAGTATAAAATTTGCAGCTTTCTCCATAATATTCTGAAGTTCACTTCATAATCTTTGCATATAGCTTCGTAACATCTGCATACAATTGCGTGATTTACAGATATAGACGAAAACATTTGAAAAGCAATTCTGCAAAATTGCTGACGCCATTGGCTACTAAAACCTTTCCAAGTCAATCAATCATCTTAATCTATGCTTGCCTGATTGAGCAATTATCTATAGATATCCAAAAATCTTATTTTAAGGTTTTATCTTCTTTGAAGCCGGCTTCTTTATAGAATCGTTTCTTCTTTTCTTCACGATTACGATGGATACAGCACTGGTGTGCTTTATTTAAAGCTATTTGGCTATCTCCCTTAACTTGGTCGAATTTCTTTCTTTGTGTTACCATCTACAGTTAACGCTATTTTCCTGATTTCCAATAGCTTACTTTTAAGCATGTTGAAAAAATGTTGAGAGAAATAGCGGATCGCGTAATTCTCGCAAGATGATTTTCTGCTGTAAAATGCTGCAGGTTTTTATGATCAGTTATAATATGACCAGTGGTTCTCAGACTTTTCAGTGCAAGGGCCCCTTTAAACTCTAAAAATTTATTGAGAACATATCTTAGTGATTTTTCTTTATAAGGGTTGTATATATATATATATATATATATATATATTCGGAAAATTTAATGCAAGTTCTAAGCATTATGAAACTGTATACAGATTTCATGAAACTATACTTAAAGTTACGAAGTGAGCTGCAAATATAATAGTTATTGCGAAAAGATTATAAAATGGGGCCACAATTATTATAAAATTACATGACAGACCTGTAATTTATGATACATATCTAACATTTAATGTATATAGACAATCAGCTTTCAACTAAACTAAGGGCACAACTAAAGGTAATATACTCTAAATATACTACAAAAAAAGACGAAATGATTGTGAGAAAACTTTTTTTGAAATGATATCGTATAACGTCATAAAAGATTTGGGACTTTTCGTGCCTTCAGGCATATTAGGTTTACAGATTATGGTGCCTTTTTCATTCCTATTTGACTTTACACGTACAAGGTGCCCAATATAATATATAGTGGTCTTGTTATATATCGTATATTTTTTTTTTTTATCGTAGTTGTCTTTTAGGGCGCGTGTAATCGAATAGCATTTTCATAAATTCGTCGTCAACCGATTCGAGAAATTTTAGTAACGTATTTTTGGAACGTTATTTCGTTTTTCATAAAAGGATCATCATTCGTCAATTTATCACTCATTAGCAATATATGCATTTCTTTCCATTGATATTAATATTCGATGAGCATATCATTAATTTCTTGTTAATATGTCTCTTAAAATCGTTTCTTGTAATCACTGTTTACTCCGATTTTCATATTCGATATTTATTTATTTATTAGAAAGTTGATACTAAGTTAAACCGCGAAAAATAACAAACGAATTTATTTTGTTTATTCATGCAATAGATTTATTCATCTAAGATTTTGTTAAATTTTGAACCATGTTAAATTCGTTAAGTGGCAAAGTTATGGTTTGAAATTCATTCAGAATAATCTTTCGTAGGTACTAAGTTTTTTATTGTAGTTTTGTATTTCTTCATCCTTTTCTTTATTTGAATTTGATTTATTTTGCTATCTTAGGTAGTAAGTGTTTTATTTTTATATATTTTTATTTTTTTATTTTTATAGTTTGGCATTTCCGTAGTTTCAGCATCTTTTTTCTATCTAGGTTTTGTCGATTTTTTAGTTGAAAAGGTCGAAAGGCAGACTGATGAAATGTGGCTTTTTATTATTTGAATATGTTTTTATATGCTGTCATTGGAAAAGCTCGAATTGTTCGAATTTTTTTTTCGTAAGAAGTAAAAAATTTTTATCTTGAAAGTCTTGTCTTACACGGGAAGATTGGAATAAATTTTTTTTTATATCTATTTTTTCATATTATATGGGAAAAACGAATGAAACAATGAAATAAGGATTTTGATTTTCATCATTTCAGAAAATAGTGGTAGATTAGCCAGTAGATTAGCCAAGTAATTGTTGCTTGGATAATCATTTCGGCCGTGGTGTTTGGTCGCTTTTATTGATAGCAGAATCGGTGATTTCACTAAGCTTATCCAACGTATTATTTATACAACTGACTGCAAAATTAATTTACATGATGGATCGGGTAACCTATCTCCATTATAAAACAAATTGGCTAATTTGCTTCAAGAAAGACCGTTTTTTTGTTAATGGTGTTACGTATTATATATCAGTTTCCATCACTTCTATCCCTTACAAGTAATATGCAGACTTCTGTGTTAAAGTTGATGAAAATCTTAATCGTCGTAATAAAGAAATCTTACTCAGAAGGCCAAATCTGATGATTAGATCGTTTAGGTAGAAACAAGGCTTTTCAATCGAGTTATGTGAAACTATCCCTCCATTACTAGAATGCAAAATGAGGAAGACAGTCGAGTGGCCAGTGGCCTAAGTTAAGTTGGAAGGCAAGGATTCGATTCCTGCTTCCCACTAAACCAGTCACTATAACAGCATCCTTACTGGTCAGGCTTGCTTCGAAGGTAAAGTGATACAATTCCTGAAAGCAAAGGAAGATGCTCGTTTTTCCACCATCTAAAACGATATATTATTGGGCAAAATTTTGACTGTGTAAATCCAGCTCTCGATTATCCATAACAACTTTTGATGTCAACCATTACATTACCAGTTCAGCAAATAGCGAGTATGCAGATCAGCGTAGACCTGGTATTAAATGCTGGTGTTGGCCACCCACCTGTATATAAAGCTCTCTAATTACATATCAGTAGAAGTCATTTATCTCCACCTATTCTGATCAACTTATCCTCAAGTAGCTCTCTGACAAAAATTTCAAACCGTATTAGCCATAATATCATTTAATAGCTTTTACTTTCCGCAGCACCATTCGCAGATATGAATATACGAATGAATTTTATAATGCAATGATATAAGAACTAATGTTCTCTTGGATTTTTCATATTTTTATTCCAAAATTACTATATGGTTTTTTTCGTTACTTGATTCAATCAAATAAATAAATAAACCTGTTATTTCAGTTGGTGCTGGGATCCATATCTCCTAATCCAAGTGATTCCTCGACAAAATTAATGAATATGTTCTACTTTATTGAACCAAGCATTTTAGGCTCAAAAGTACATGCACTTCCTTATTCTTTATATATAAATTCTTTGACCGATTTCATTTAAAAATGTCTCAAAACTATGAAAAATTTATACGTAAAGCTGTGCGAGAAGTAGACCAATAATTTATGATAACATGAGAAGTTTTTAGAAAAAACCGTGCGACCAGCCAAGGATGATCAGAATTAGTTTAAATGATTATGATTAGATTAGCAGAATCCTGAATAAATCGCTTAATAGAATGGGTTGGCAGAAAGAATAGAGCAGTGCTACTGATTTTTTGCTTTAATACGAATGGATATGAAAAATTGCTAGGAATAACAGTGTCTTTTAAAAACTCATAGGGAATTTTCGTAATGAATTAGCCATTGATCTTAGTTTACTATTATAGGTTAGCTTTCACCATCCTGGTTAGGATTGCTTCACGGCTTAATAAAAAAGATTTTCGTTAGGGAGCCACACAAGAATAGAAGTGCAACTTTCTAGCACCAGCCGGAACTGTTAGCTACTATTTCGATGTTTCAGTGGAACATCCTAAACTTATTTATTTATAGGAAAGAAGGAAACAAAAACGTCTGAACGATATCGAATGAAATTGGAATAAGAAATATTACGAAGCTATTGTACATTGATTTATAGCAGTAAAAAAGGTGATTCTAAAAAATTATTTATTATCGATAAAGTGTACTTTGTATTAAAGCAACAATTAGCTTAGCGCCAATAAATGATGTCTTTTTCATTTTAATGAAATTCTTGTGGTTTATAGACTTTAAATTATTTTTAGACATTATTGTACTTTAAATAAGTTACTTATGTTAAATAAATTAGGCATTCCTTTTCCACTTTTTCATAGAGGTCATTTTTTGTTGCGAGTGGAACAATTACAAAAATTCCTCGAACAATTATAAAAAAAGAGTTAAATTCCTCAAACTCATTGGTTAAAATTCAGCCTCTTAATTTTCAGTTCTCGCCACTGGTTTGTGCGAAATATTTCCACTGTATCCATCTTTTGATAATGTTCAGCCATCGGTGCAGTCATATGCTTTACCATTAAAACTGCAAAGTGCTCCTTTGGTCGGAACTGTTCCTTCTTTGTAGCAAGATACATTGCCTTTGACGAACCTGATGAATATTATGTGAATTATAATATGAATAGAAATTCCATCAAGGATCTTCTTAAACACTATCATTATTTCTATAGCTGTACCAGTGCAGAGTTGGTTATCTTTTATTAAAATTTTAAGAAAAATTTTAAGAAAAAATTTTAAGAAAAATTTTAAGAAAAAAATTCATCTTTGCTTTATCGTCTAAAATTTGTGTAAAAAAAAAGTGTTTAGTTCTTGAATTTCTTTAAAATTCCTAAAAGCCAAGAATATCCCAGGAAAACCAAGCTTAACTTTTATTACCAATTAATTCATTTAATCAAATTCCAAAATTCATGCAGTTAGATTCCAAAAATTATTTACTTGCATAGAAAATATGCATTTTTATTGGCCTATTTTAACGCATTGAATTTGGGTTTTGCTGCCATATTCTTTTTTTTTGCATTTATTTACTTTGTAGGCAGAAAAGGTTAATCTCTCGTTCACTTCGCCATCAATAAAGATTTTAGCCTTTATCAGCATGCTGGTGGATGCATTCATATGAGATTCTGTCCACATAGCTGATAGGATAGGATGTACTTTAGGCAAGAATAAGAATAAAAGACAGATACCTTTCTAATATCTTCCACTCTCGATGGTTTGCAAATGCTTTCTTCCGAGTCGTATCTTCTAGGGCGGATTTAACTGATTCTTGGAGATTTCAACTGCGGTCAGTGCTCTTTGGCAGTTGTAGAATTGCTAAGGTTCTAAAAGTTTTTTAGGTATTTCAATACCTCAAATATGTTTATTGCTGCTGAATCTTTTAACTTATCAAAAGACACTGGATTTTGAAGGATGCTGTGTTGTCATTTCATTTGAATCCTGGCTCTAACCATAAAATGGTCCCATTCATGGAGGTTGTCAGTTTTGGCTTCGCGATATACGCAGTTATCTAGTACAGAACTATTCCATCGGTGATTGATTACAATATAGTCAGTCTGACTCGAATGTTAACTGTCTGGCGAATTCCACATAAGTAGATGTCGTCTGCAATGGAAAAAATTAATGGAAAAAAGGTCCCTGCTCTTCTGTGAAGAAAACGCTCTCCACCACGACCCAACGCTATATTTGCCGGCCACAGGAAATAATGGGTATCAGGTCCTACGCGTTTTCTGATCTTAAGCTCGATATAGAATTTGTCTCATTTCTGTCCAGAGAGATGTGTTCAAATCGGTCATTAGCAGAGTCCCACACGATTAAAGTTGATTGTGCCTTTTAGGACCTGATAATTGATATTGATATGATATTTACTGAAAAACAGCCAAGCAGGGCGCAAACACCATGTGCTTATATTAATAACAACAGTTAAAATAAATAAAATAACAAATAGTAAGAATTAATGACAAAAAAAAAATAAAATTAATAATTTAAAGATGAAATAAAGAGAAAATTACGAAATAATATAATATAGTACAAATCGAAGTAACTGCTATTATATATAATCGGATGGCAAAAGTCGAGATCTCACATTTCCTGCATAATTTGAACTTTTTAAATAATATCATAAATGATATTATCTTTTTTTAAAGGTAGCTATGGATGACGCAAAAGCTATATCGTTCGGTAATTTATTTCAGTAATTAATAGGACGAATAAAGAAGTCAAGAAGAGTTCTTAGAAAATTAGAAGTTTTCTAATTTTTAACTTGTAACTTTTCTTTGAATTGGCCCAAGGCAGCGGTCCCAACGTACTGAGACGAAGTCCAGAAAACAAGGATATTTAATGGCTTAGATTGTTGAAAGAGTTCAATATGTTCATAAAAAGTCTAAGTAGGGGGCCTTTCGTGCAAATCGTTTATTATTTTGTTATTTTTTTGCGATGAGCAAGAATTTATTCAGCTGCAGATAAAAGCCTCAAAAAAAATTCCTATTTAGAACCAAAGTGCAAATATAATAAAATTTTTATTTTTGGCATCGCTACTGAGAGTTAAATTTGTAGTGAATTGCATCAGCGACTCCAAAGAATTTTAATTTTTTGAGATTTTGAACAATTTAAGACAATTTTGAAAATTTTAACAGCAATAGGGAAGCAATTCAGGAATAATATAAGTGCCAGTAGATTTCACAACAAATTGTTAGTTAGTTGGGCAAAAGTCATCATTTCCATTATGGTCCACTTTACGGCAATTAGCAATAGGGCTTTTTCGCTAAAGAGCCATTTAGAGAAGACAACATAAGCGAGCCTTGAGCATCATTCAGATTTATAATGACAGACAACTTTATTTCCTTCCCAGAATCAAAGTTCGAGTTATTATACTGAAAATAGTTATTATACTCTATTATTGTACCACTTTCCGGCTCTTCTTCTTCTTCTAACAGCTCTCATTACTGGTTAGGATGGCTCCGCGGGCCACAAGAATAAGACATCCCCAAGCTTCTCCGTCCAACGCCAACGCTAGTAGTAATACAAGGCATTTCTTTTTTCTTAAGTTCATATATCGCTGGTTCCCTTATAGACAAATAACTGCGCCAAACTTGAAAATTTTGGACAAAGTTGCAAAGAAGTTTAAGGTAATTAGGAGAAGCGATACATCGCAACCTGGCAAACAATTTTGAAGTGGAAAAAAAAATGGAAAAACAGGTTGCCTAGTCGTAGGAACTCTTTCTGCGCTATGGGAAAGAGAGCGAATTCGCTTTGACTTTAATTCATGACTTGGTTTCGTGAAAAATTTCAACTTTTTCTCTATGCCAGATTGTATTTCGAAGAAAAAACTGCTTGCCGCATCATAATGTCTGAAAAATACATAAATCTCGTGAATAGTATATTTAGACTAAAAACAAAATGATCCGAGCCTCTTTGAGTTTAGTTATAACAGAAATAAAGTGCATTATTATTCTGGAGACCTAACTCTTATCCATTCCCTTTTAATGATCCATCTCTCATTCAAATGATTAATTATTAAAATTAAGCCTTTTCAATTGTCAATTTATTTATTTGGATAATTATTTATTGAAAACCAGCCAAGCAGGGCGACAATGCCATGTGCTTGTATTAATAACAACAGTTAAAAAAAAGAAAACAAATAATAAAATTTAATAATAAGAAAAATAGAAAATATGACAAACAGTTTAGAGAAAATAAAAAAAGAAATAAAAAAGGAAATTGCAGAATAATATAACATAGTTCAATTCGAACTAAATAATATTATCTAATTTTTTTTTAAAGATAGCTATGAATGACGCAATGCTATATCGTTCTGCAATTTATTCCAGTAATTAATAGTATGAATAAAGAAGTCAAGAAGAGTTCTTAGTTTAGTTTTGCACATAGGTTTTAGTAACTTTAGCCTATTAGTTCTTGTTTGATTCAAATTTAACCTAAAATTATTTACTATTTTGGACATTCTAGTTTAACGTAGCCATACAGAATGTGTGGGTATAAGTATAAAACCTAGGAACTCTTTCTGCGCTATGGGAAAGAGAGCGAATTCGCTTTGACTTTAATTCATGACTTGGTTTCGTGAAAAATTTCAACTTTTTCTCTATGCCAGATTGTATTTCTGGGTATATCTTATAACTATAATTAAATCTTGTTTAATACGACGAACAGACAGAGAATACAGGTTATATTGTCGAAGTTTTCTTTTATAATTAAAATTACAATTAGGAGAGAGGAGCCGTATAAAATATTTTTGGATTCCTTCAATTATTTTACTTGATTTACGATATCTCGGGGAGTAACGCGTAACATTGTAGTCAAGAAGTGGCCGAATGAACGCTTTTTATATTTTGATAAAAAAACCTTCAGTTTTATTCTTAAACGAACGAAACATATAAAATTTAGTATCTTTGAGGATTTCTTTACCATGGTTCTGTAGTGCAAGATTTTCATTCATGATTATTCCAAGATTGGAATCGTGTGAGATTCTACTGATTATATTACCATTAATAAAAAGATTAGGAAAATCGAAACCTTTAGAATTAATATGAAAAACGCTACACTTTTAAAAGGAAAGGGTAATTTTGCTTGTCATATAGCTAGTTGGCTATGTAGTTGAGGTCCTCCTGTAGTGGAGATAGGCTATCTGTTCTACCATGATGAGAATAATAAATTTTACAATCATAAAATTAAACAGTAAAATTTAGTGCCACTTTGGTAATATCATTTATATATAATAGAAAAAACAATGGCGCATTACAATTACCTTGGGGAACACCAGATTTAACAGGTGCTGTGTCAGAGAGAGTGTTATTGAAGCGTACGGCTTGGCTTGGTTTAATTTTATTGAAGCATGAATGATATTGTGATCACTATTACAAAAAGGTTCCAAGATTTTAATGTTATCAACAACAGAAGCAGGAGTAGCTAACACAACATCTAAAACACTGTTATACTTACCGGCAATCTTAACATGTTGCCCTAGACCTACACAGGTACAGAGGTTTAGAAAGTCCTCTTCAAATTTGCTGCTATTTTTCAAGCAACTATTTTCGCAATCTATGTTTGGTATATTTGATATATTAAGATCACCAACAATTACAAAATCGGCACCAAATAATTTTAATCTAAATAACAGGTTGTAAAGATCCCTAGTGAATTTTCTTCCATAGCCGGGTGGGCGGTATAGATTTAAAAGGAAAAATATTTCTATTATTAAGATAAATTTTAGTTATCAGAGATTCAAAAAAGGAATAAACATAATCAAATTTATAATAATCAGGAATAAGCGTGATAAGCCCACTTCCACGAGTATTTAAACTATTTATTTTTCTATCCTTGCGTGATATTATAAAGCCGTCGAAGTTTAGTTCCCGATTATCAGTAGAGTAATCCAACCACATTTCTTCACTATTTGGGTTATCAATTAGTAAGAGCTAGGTCATAAAGTTTATATTTTAAAGTTCTTGCATTGAATATATATAAAGATAAATTGCTTCCTATTTTGTTAACCTTATTTGGCAAGTTATCCTAGGTTGTTGCAGATTGATGAGAAAAATTGCAATCGAAAAATTGTTCGTCGTGGCAATTTTTGCAAACCATTGGCGAGGCTGCCTGAGTTCCACTATTTGAAGATTTCTGACAACATACTTCTTCAGATTGAGACTCTGATTTCGCATATAACATTCTTTCCGCAACTGTTTGTCTAGCAATAGTAATTCCCTTTTCGTTAAATCCTTCCGCAAAAAGTTTTCATGAGGAACTACCGATTTTTCTGGAACAGCAAATGAATACTGGTCTACTGGTCCAAATTAAAGGAATGTTTCCGAAAGTCAGCCACTTCTACGCTAGGGCATACTAGTAGGAAGTGTGCTAGTTGCGTATCGGAAGCAACTGTCCAACTGTCTGAAAAATAGGTGATCCTGACTACCGAGTGCTTCGAAGATTTGCAACGAAAGCAGTAAGGCGGGACAGAAATCTCTATTGGAGTGACATGGCCTCAAGAATGGAAGCGGCGGCTCGATTAGGCGACTATAGGAAACTATTCTGCCTTCTTCATAAAGCAACTATGACTCGGGGAACGATCAGTGAAATGGTAAGAAACAGCAATGGCGTACTAATCAAAAGTATTAAGGATCGCCTCATAAGATGGAATGAATTCTTTGAGGCCAAACTTAACCATGAAGCGCCATCTGTTGCTCCTGACATAGATGATACGTTTGCCGAAGCATACGGTTGCAATTGCGAGCCTCCAACAGAAGAAGAAGAAAAAAATAATTTCAATTATACATAAGCATAAGACCAACAAAATTCCAGGAGAAGATGGTCTTCGGGCTGAGCTTTTCAAATGCTCCATCGTCCTTCATAATGCACCTTCTACAAATGTACTCTTTAGTGCGGAAAAAAAAAATATTACTAGATGATTGGAGCAAATTCTGCTCCCAATTCTCAAGAAAGGTGATAGGACATATTGCGACAATTATCGAGAAATTAGCCTATTAGACGTCTCAGCAAAAATTTTTGCTTCCCTGCTATTCAACAGACTTATGGAAGTATTCAGGATGTGCCCTAATCAAGCTGGATTCAGACCGGGACGCGGTTGTATTGACCAGATATTCAAGTTAAGAAGGGTGTTGGAACATCGCCTAACCAGTAATATGAGAGCTGTTAGAAGAAGGAGAAAGAAGAGGAACTGTCGAGCGCACATGCTTATTAAGCAAAACAGATAACTATGTACTTATCTTCAAGTCGAATCTTAAATGCTTGTGATCTGCCTGACCTCTTTCTTCAATGTTGAAGAACTTCCTTAATGTAATCAGTCTTGGTCCCAGCGGCAGCTACAGTATTCTCTGCTAAGAGCCTATCGGCATTAGCAGTCTCATCATCCGTAAATTTCTCCGCACATTTATGCCAGCTAGACATGGTTGTTTTTCCTTTTTTTCGAAATATTCATCAATAGTTTGCAATATTTGTTCAGTTGAGATTTTTGGAGACTTAAAGTTGCCATTCAAAGACGAGGCTTACAAATTATCGTATCATTCTTAGGTTCTTCGTTGACCTTTGTAAGTATTTCAACAGATCTGGCCAAATGCAGAATTAGATCTTGTTGCTTTTCATATTTTTCAGCAATAGAGGATAGTTGCAATCTCAGATCCTCTATAGTTTTATTTAAACAGCTGACATCATTACTAGAAACGACCCCACCAGTTGCTAATTTTTTAGCGCCATTCGGAATTTCCTCTTATCTTACAAGTGCACGGAATAAAACGATTAGAATACACTTTTAAAAAGAATAGACGAATGCAATATATAATAAAACAATTAATATTACAGAGAAAATGGCCAATACAACCGCTCATGAGAGTAGTAAAATAATTAATTGGTAGTTTCACTAATAGATTCCCTACACTACTATCGTTTTACTTCTAAAGACCGGGATCAGTTTGCTGCTTTCACTGCTCGAATTCCAAAAAAATTCTCTATTAGTGAATTAGCCAATATTAAGAATTTGGCACAAAATGCCAATAAGTCAAGAAAACTGAAATAATGTACCTTTTTATAATGTCTGTGTTGATGCATAATGCTTTTGATATCGGCAATTTAGTTTAGCCATTTCTTGAAACTGTAAACCATTTGCTGATAGAATTTTCATAGAAGATTTAAATAAGACGATAATGCGAGGAATGCTCGATTTTTTATGCCTCCATAACATCAAACACTTTATTGGGAAAGGAGCTCGTAATTTAAACTCGCATTAGTACCAAATCACTGCAGTCTTTATAAAAATCAGACAAGCCACTGGCACAGAAGATTCGAAATCACAATAATAAAAATTTAAATATATAGTTTTGCGACTTCAGCTGTATAATATCTTTAACCCCCAGATGATGCCAATGAAATTATTCCAGAAGATCGAAAGTGAGACGAATGTTCATGAATTAACACAAGAATAATTAATCGACAACTCATTTGATCGCTCGTTTGAACAAAAGTCAATGCGTCAAAAGTAGATCACAACAAAAACCATACTAAGCACCGAGTTAAAGCAACTGAATATAACATTTCGACAAGTCCATTCTTGTGTGGAGTGCGCTATCCCCGAAAATGTGCTTATCGCAATCATAGCTGCATATCAGGTAGACGATTTGGACATAAAGAAGGTTTTTATCATTTCGGAAAGCGAAAATACCTCCAATCACTCCAAATTCAGAATCAGAACGGAAATCAACATAATTCAAGCAATCAGTGAATCGCATAAAGTAGTTAGCTCAAGAAATGCTAATTAGATTCGCTGAAATCCAACTAACTGAAAAACCAATAACATTCGAGCCCACTACCAATATTATACTGTTGTCCAGAAAACCTTAGAAAGCCACTGTATCCACAAAGTTAAGAGAATTAATCTTAACATTAAGAAATGTAAGTGTCAACCTAAAACATTTGGCAAATTTACCTGTTCTTGTTTTCGTTTTTTCGAATAAGAAACGTGGCACTTTCTATATTATAACGGAGCAAATCTTTCGGGCTTGTCAGAAATTGGAAACATTTAACTATGTTATCAAATTTCAGCGAACACGGAGGCTCAAGCTCCTTATGACATCATTTGAAAAAGTTCTGTTTGAAATACGTTTTTGATCCACTGGCTGCTGATCCGAAGCAAAAGGCTCTTCGACTCCAACCATACTCTATCTTCAAGCCACAGAAATTAGCACCACCATATAATGTTGCCTTATGTTGAAGCCAAACTGAATTGCTTTAAACAATAATGAATCACTGCATGGGTCGAATGGATCACAGCAATATTTGCTATCAAAAAAGCAAACTCATCAAAATAGGATCACGCAACCGCAACTGTCATAGTTGACAATAATGTTCAACATGAGTTAAATGATATGATTTTTTTTAAAGAGCATTATTTCTGATTCTGGCTCGAATTAAATAAATATGATAGGGAATCCCCTGGCGATAGAAATACAAAGGAGTCGCCAGTGTCATCTCGATTTTTGAAGGACAGTTCTACTCCTACGGGGAGTAGAATTTCAGCATTTTGTTTTGAATTGAGCAAAAATCCACTGAACCATTCTATTATCCTCTGTTTTTTTCCGACTATGCAGCCCAACGAAGATTTCGAATCTTAGTCTCGATTCTCTGCGGTAATTATTTTGCCATTGAGCCAAAAGAATAGGAATAAGAATAGAATCATTTAAATTTAGAATCAAAGCAAAAATTAAAAAATCAGGAAAATACTCCAGAAGTGACATTCGAACCGGTTACGAAATCACATTTCAAATCAAGCAGATAGCATATCAAATATTTCGCTAGACATATTTGATCAAACGAATAAATCTGGGCAATCGATACGAGAATTAAACTAATCCGAATTACTGCAAAACTAGAGATTCTAGAGGACCACGTCGATGATAACCAGTTCGTAAACTGTTGACTCAGATCTGAACAGGTACTACACAATTATTAGTTAATGTGATCCAGTGATTTTTTTAAAAGAGGAAGACAACATCTTTGAGTTTTATTCTATAAATTCATTTGCGTTTAAACATAAATGCTATTTGCATATCACCTTGTTATACTATTTCGTATTCTTGTACAACTCCAGAAAGGATCAAAACAACTCGATGACAAAAAAGTCTGGAGGTGAAACCTTCTGTGCCATTACAATCCAGATGTGTTATATCATTTATCTGATCAATAATGTATTGTATTGTAATGTACTGTTACTGCTACAATATATATTTTCACCATATTTACGATTATTGTTTCAATAAAATATTCTCCGCGATGTCACACTCACTCGACAACTCATAGACGTAATAAATTGAATCATTTGGAACTGTTCAGACTGAAGCAGCATCTATCATTGGTTCCAAAATTTAAAAAAGTCTAAAAATTTAAAAAAATTCAAGCAAATAATTGGCTAAAATCTTACCCTTTGAGCTTGTCTTTCAATAGCACATGGTGCGCGTTTTCGCCAGTCATGTGAACTTTTACATTGGTAATAAAAGCCATCAGTTTTCGTATCATAATAGCTGAGATATTTTTCTTCAAGATAACGTAATTTTATTAAAAAAGCTCAGAGGATGAAATTAATAGGTTGTTAAAAACTTGCAAGGTTATTTTTTCCAAGTGATGATAGATTTGTCACCGCCATTCCCCAAATTCTTTCCAAAAACAATAATCTGAGTTTATTATCCACTCGATTATTTCATCCTCGGCATGAAAATTAATATTCAAAATACTAAAAAAAAAGAGATAGCATCTTCAATGCACTCACCAAAAATCACCGCGGATAAGTTCGACTTACGAACTTTCTTTTTATATCATCCATCGATTCTTCTTAGAAAAAATAAATTCATTTACGTTGAAATAGTTTTTATTTAAAATTTTTTTTCGAAACTTCCACTCATTTATTCATTTCCATTAAATTCATCATTAAATAACAAAAAAGTCGTACTATCACTAAATTTCTCTAATTTTTCAAAAATTTAGTGCTGTCTCCCGAGCAGAGTACGTTCTCTTCCATGGATTCGCGCAGTAATCTAGGCAAATTTAGCTCTGGTACTGAGCAATCCACCCTTTTTCCTTTCCATTGAAAATCCATTTTGGACAAACTTGCTTCAAAATATATCAACATAGTATCAGACCATCAACAAAGCAGGGCGAATCTATGCGCATAATATATAAGTAGACTGGAATACCCATAATTTTATGATTTTGATTATGATTATTTCATCAAGCTTTATCAAAGAAGAGATTTATTATAATCATGGTTTTAACAATTTGTTCTTTTTGCATCCCGTATTCCTCGTCTTATATAATCAGATTACAATATAATATAAACAAGCAATTAAGCGACGGAAAAGCAGTAAGTTAAGAGGGCGATTAATATGGAATGTAATAATACGGTTAGAATTGCAGTCAATCCTCTCCACCTTTCGCGTGAGGGTAATTGGGATCCTCTGGAAGTCTTATCTGCTTTACCTCAATCTCCCAGACCTCTGGTAAAGTTGAGAATGATCCGTACTACCCACAAGGAGTGAGAAGGGGACTTTTTTTTTCAAATATATCCTCCGACTGATAATAAATCAAGTTAAAATAGGGCAGAATCAAGCGACTAAACAATTAAAAAATATAAAAAGTAATTAGAGAATTCACAGAGCATAAAAATTTCTTACCACTCATTGTTAACTCACCCATTATTGCACTTTGCTTAATCGTTTTTTCATAATAGAAAAGGCTTCATTATTATTCATATATGGCCTACAGAGTGAAACTATAGAGAATGAGCAAGTCATACGATGTAATGGAACCAATTTGAAAGTTAGTGTAAAATATTTAATATAATTTGCTTGATTTTTTGAATTTGACTAAGTTTCTTCTACCTCAATTTCAACCAGAGTTTCCAGAGTTAATGAATGAAGTTAAATACATCTATTTGTAACTGGCATATAATTTCTTCTTTAGGTTTCTACAAGAATTTAGCATGAAAAGTTTTTTCCACCACCAGCCTTTAGTTTTAAAAGAAATCTTATTTTATATCTTACAAAATCGCAGTTGCAACCTCAAGCCATTATTAGTATTGACTCCATCTCCTTCTAATTTTGCGCTTTATTGATTTCTATTTACTTTTACAATATTTTTATCAAACTGGCTTCAGCATGTGAATTTAGGCCCTATTTTATTATTTAAAAAAATAAATAATTTTCAGTTAATTTAGCTCGGCCATTTCTTCCGTTAAAATCACAGTCACTTTTTTATAACAAATTGACAATGTTTATCATTTTACCATTTTCTTGATAAAATTGATTCGAACAATTCCTCTATTTTCTTTCTGAACAAATTAAGATTTTAATAAGATTAATTGAATTAATCTTTTAGTATAATCTTATTTTCGAACCTACAATATTTCTATTTACTCAAAAATTGTACCATCCAAGAAGAATTCAACAAAGCCTCTCACTAAAATTGCTGCTAAAGGATTGAAGGATTATTCACCACTGCTTTTTTGTACTTCAACTTGTCTTTGGGCTACACACGGTCAACGGTTTTAAAACGAAAAATTGTTCAGACCTATGAACTTCCCCGGAATGTAGTGTTAGCTCCGTCCGCATCCAACTTTAAGAAAATTGGATACGATTAATTCCGGTTCCACATTGCTTCTATCATGCTTTTCTTTTTTTTATTTTTTTATTTATTCTTCCTCTCGTTTGAAAATAGTTAATGGCCAATTAATCATTAATATTTCGACTGTGTTTTATCACTCTACCCTCATATGTCTTTACGCTATTCTCATAGGCAATGGTGCTGGTTATTTTGTTTTTTTTAATTAAAAAAATGAACTATTTGCGAGAAAATTATGTTTACCAGTTGAAATTAATTAGATCGATGAATAATGAAGACACAACATTTCCGAACCGATCGATCACTACCGCAAAACTTCTCAAAGACCACTCCGATCAGCCTTTAACCACCATGCATTCAGTAGAAATTTAAATAATGCGCCCATAAATTTTCGACGATTTTCATTTAAACTCTTTAAAACTCCTAAAAATTTGACCAAATGTAGAATGGTCGAATCTAATGACGACTGGATGGAACAACCTAGTGCTTTTCCAAAATAACCCACGAATTGTACCTTTCTAGTAACAAGGCAACTTCTAATTATGCTAGCTCCGCTGGAATTTTTATTTCTGTAGGGAGTAGTAGCCAAAATTTACCTCCCAGAACAAAAACCGAGGCTATTAGCACTCCTATTCCCGTTTTATTCCGATTAATGCGGAACTATATGAAAGTGAAGTAAAAAAGTTCCATTCAAAACCAATACACATTATACTTTTACGTATTCATTGGTTTCACAAAGCCATGAGCACTTTTATCAATCAATTCATTTGGAAGATATCTCTAATGAATATCTATAAAAATCCAGTCTTTGCACTTTGTACCATCTTTTTTGGCCACAAATTGCAATAAAAATCCATAGAAACTTCGTTTCAAATTATGTTTAAATTATTGCAAACTTTTAATTTAAATTTGAATGACGGCACTTGCTATTGGGAAATTATCTGGAAACTAATATGAAATAAATTAAAATTATTTGAACATAAAATATCGATAGATTAGTCTTAACCATTAGCCTTTACTTTCCATTATATGAGGTAATTTTGCAAATTGTGACAACTTTATTATGGATTATTCGCTGTTATGCATCACACTTAAAACAAAAAGTACAAAAAAAACTATGATGAAACTATTGATACAACCTCAATTTTCCTATCTAACATAAATTTAACTGTGTTTTTAAATAAATTTAAAGGGAATTAATAATAAGAAAGTGTGAGGGAAAAAAAACCTCACAATCATACTTAGTATATAAAAAGAGTGGAATGGCAAGACACAAGACATAATCAATCAGATAGGAAAATAAGTATTTATTGAACGAATATTTAAGGAGGTAGTGAAATAAGAGAAAATGAATATTATTAGTAGGGTAGCTGGCTTAAATTAAAATAACAAACACTACAGCAGGCAGAATTCTAGGATTAGACTAAAAGACTAATGGATGTGCAAAATGAACAATTAAGACACAAGTTGACATATTTAAGATACCTAATAAAACTAATTCAATAATAAATTCAAAATGAAAAGATATTATCCAATCATCTACAATTAGCATTCTTGCTAGTCTACCAGGAAACTCAAAAAATATATACACATACAACAACCACAAAAAAATTGAAATCAACACAAACACATGAATATAGAAAAAATTAATGCTTAAGAGCCTAGCCTATAAAATATCATCGCAATAACACAGGCTCGTTCAACATTTCAACAAATAAGAATGTCGGAAAATTTGAACATATCTATCTGGCGTTTTTCCACAAAAAATACAAGAACAATATAAAATAAGTTATTAATGATAATAACTATCAATAGTAATAACAAAATAATATTGTGATAATAATTTTCAGGAGAGATATTAAAAAGATTAATAAAAGAATAAAGATATGATCGCCAAGGAAAGGAAAAAAATATTCTTCCTAAAGAAAAGGAAAAAATAATTCAAACTAAAAAATCAATCATAAATCTCAAACAAGAACAAAATCCACTGATCATTGTGAAAACAGTTAATGTGGAAAAAAATTGAAATAAGCCTACATATTCTTTACCAAATTATTATTTCACGGCACTGCAGTAAGGTGACCTGCCCAGATGCGCAACCTCGATTTATTAATAGGATGTGTCTCTATCTGATCCATACTAGTGATTTTCACTGGGTCGAAATCCAAGTTATATTCGGCTGGCCTGCAAAAAATATAAATATTTATATAATCATTTCGATATTTATTAAAACTAAACCGAGTGCTGGAGACTAACCTATATTTTTATTTCTATGCGATCTCTTGTCGAATAGATTTCATTTTAATAGTCAACATACCTAATCAAACTTGAAACGGTGAGTGCTGCTAAAAAAAAAGAAAAAATTTCTTAAAATTAAAAACCAGTGCTATAGTATATATATATATATATATATATAATGTAAAACGAAAAGTTACGAAACGAAAGTTTTTTCGTCTTATGTGCAAAAAGCTGATAAAATGCCTCTTATTGTAAATATATATAGTATTCTACCGAAAGATAAAATCTTACCACAAACCGAATTCCAATTGATTATGTGCGTCCTTTGTTGAGTGAAATGAAAAATTAGGAGGATCTGTATCTGGAGTATGAGGTGAATTTTCTGAAGCCATCTGATTTATATTGACCGGAGTTTTCAATGAAGCTAAATCACGTAAAACACGTTCACCATATAAGTTACTGAAACATTAAATAGATGGAATGAAACCATGAAAATAGTCAAATTCATTATAAAAAAAATTCATGCTACAAGCATCGTTTTGAGACCAATTAAGACTTACCTAAAGTTCAAATCGGCAATGAATCTTTCGGCATTGAAATTCATTATGATCTTGTTATGAAAGTCATCATTATTCATCAAATTTAAACTGTCGGGTCGGCTATGAAGAACACTCTGCAAAAAACATTAAGAATAAGATAAAATATATACATATATATAACTAGTTAATATCGAAATTTTTTCCAATTATAAGAAATAACTACTTAAATATTAATTTTTAAGCAATTTTTCTTTACTTCAAGATCAACTGGTGGTTCATTTTCCAAATTTTCAGTTTCTTGAGAGTTTACTGATATAAAGCAGTGTTCTAAAAAGTTCGACAAATTATCGCTCTCTTTGGTCTCCTAGAAATGGACAGAGTTTATACTAGATGCACAATTCTAGAAGCTGAGAATCAATAACAATAAATAAAAAAGCCAAAAAGTAAAAAATATTAAAAACTTAGCAAAAAACTTAGAAGAACACCATCTCCTGTCGCAAAAGAGCTACAGAAAAAATAAGGTACCTCTTCTATAACATCATATTTGGCGACTAATCCATCCAAGCACTCACTGTTATAGAGCATATTCTGAACATGGTTGATATCATTAATGGGCGAATTGGCAGTATCTTCACTAAATGAAGACAACGTAGAATCAGCTGAAGATTCCCTGGGAAAAGGATCCTGAAAAATAAAATGCGCAAATATGTGATAATCACTTCATATTCTATTTAGTAATTCCTTGAAAAACTGAACGAAAAATTTCAATAAAGAATTAACAAATCCTGCCTATATTTAAATTTTGGGGACTTTTCTAGAAGAATGAGAATGAAAATATATAGTCAATAATTCGTAAATATTCAGAGATTAAGTATATAACCAAATTGGCCAAAATGATGGAAATACTACAAGGGGAAACTGCAACCTGATGCATGAAATCCATCATTGATACGATGTATGCAGGTGGGAGATGTCCACGGGCAGGAGCTTCTCCATATGATATTCTGTGAAGAGGATTCTCCTCCTCCTTATTCACCAGAATTCCGTTTGTCTTTAAGGGAGGGTTAACTGCTGGTTTTTGCTGTACGAGAGGCTTTCGCTTTTTCCAACCGTCAACAGATGGCATTTCGAAATAATATCCATCACTCTCCGCATCATAATATCTATGAAAAAAGTTTTATAATTTATATAAAAGAATGCATATAAAAACGATAACAAACTGAAACAATTTAACATACTCTATAGTAAAAACCTGAAATGAACTTCCATTTCCATCAAATATTGCTAAATGAAATAAAATATTTAAAAAGAATTTACAATCAAAACCCACACCTTTTCATTATGTAAGCATTAACAGTTGGTACACCAAAAAACACCTGAAATGGACCATATAACTTAATCAATTCCTGAAATTAAAAATTAACTGCTAGAAAACCTTGTCTCCAACTGCAGTGTTTCTGAAAAATATACTGGATTAATGAGAGCTGATTAATGAGAATATAAGAATGCACGGCTTTGGAACTGCAATGACCAGAAATTTTGAAACAAGAAAAGGAAAAAAGGAAAAAAGGAAAATTAATGCCAGCTCAACATTCAATATCGAATTTCAAATAAAACCGAAATTTCACTAGAACGCTGATTTCCACTGAAGCCACTTCACAGTAATCCTCTTTATAAGATATCTGATGTCCTTATAATCTTAAGTAATTGATTAAACACATAATATGCCTCACCCTTTGTGCTTGTGTTTCAGTAGCGCTGGGTGCACGTTTACGCCAACCACGCGAACCTCTATGCTGATAATAATACCCGTCGGTTTCTGTATCATAATAGCTGCAGAATAAATTTTACATTAACAAAACTGCACACCAAAACAGTACCATATTATTGTAGGATACGACTGCTGTTGATAATTCTTTGCACTCACATATAAGAGTCATATCATATTTTAATAATATTTTACTTCTCATTCTAAGACAATAATTAGCCAACTGATATTAGATAAAAATAAAAATACCCAACTTTCAATCTCCGATTTAAATTACTGGTGGAAGAAAGAAATTAGGTGTGTGAAACTAAGGAAAATAGGAATGCAAACGAGACGTGAAAGGAAAAAAGAACAGAAAAGTTGAAAAAATAATATGACAAAATATATCGTTATTTCAAAAAAATATAAAAACATTTTTGAGATTTTCGATCATTTTGGTGAACCAAGGATCATTGAAGAGAAATATAACTGACAAAAACCCAGATGGTCTAATGTCAACAAACAAAATTTTAGACAAATTTTCTGAAAATAACAAAAGATCAACTGACCAATAATCTCCATTTACACTTCTGGAAATATTTCCTTTCTGATGTGAGCCATCTTCCCGTTTGTCTGAAACTAAAAAAAACTAAATCTCAAATAAATTCGTGAAAATTGAAAAACATATCAAAGTAATCGAACATTAACGGTACAGTTAAATGCACCATCAATATTTGTTTTCCTATCCTTTTGCAAAGATCGATGTTTAGAATTCTTGTGTTTCTTCTTTTCTGACGTTGAATTAATCAAACGGTGCTGTTTATTTAATCGATATCGAGATGTTTTGGTTTCTTTGATTTGTTCCTGTGAAACTCCACGATCTATCGATTCTAGAAAAAAATTCCCGAAAAATTAATTTAGAAAATTGTTCATATAGAAAGGAAGTCATGCACCATGGGCCCTATTGTCAGTTGGTAAGAGTAAGTCCGACAGTAAAAGTTAAATTCGAATGGTGCCAGAAAATTACTTCTCCAAGTGACCCTCTGGCTTCATCCTAAATTTTTTTTTTTTTAAGAGCATTCACCACTGCTAGTTAAAATGGTTCAGCTAAGTTTGTCGGACTAGATAAATATTTCTAAATCAGATATTCTCGAAAGAATGAAAAAAGTTTTTCTAGTAATTTTATTGTTTTAGCAGAACATTCTTAAATTTTTATTAAACCTAACTGGAGACAGAATAACCGAGTGGATAAAGGCTCAGATTATCGTGCTGTGATGAAAGGATTCGGTTTCTGCCTTCAAACTCATCATAATCATTAAAAGTAAAATCGTCCTGATGTTGACAAAAGTTAACCAAAGTCTACTAACCAAAAACAGTAGATAATCACTTATTTTTTAATAAAACTCACGACATGCTGGTTAGACTCAGACTAGACAAATATGCCAGAGAGTCCATTAGCGATAGAATCACAGGTGAATTGCTAGCATCATCCGAAATTTTTGACAAATTTACTTCCGTGGTGACTTGAACCTCAGAATCGGCGCTCCAAATTAAGCAACAACCCACTGAGCCATTCCACTCTTATACTAATGGGATACCATTAAAAGAAAGAAGTTGAATTATTGTTTCAATCATTTACTTTATTCGATAATTTTGCATTTTCTTACTTTTTATAGAAATAACTTTACAAGCCTGGTCACAAATGATTAATAACTAATTGCATTTCATCTTCTTACAGCTCTCACCATTATTTGTTAGGCTGGCTCCATTAGTTAAAGACGTTTTACAACTATTCGATTTGACACTCACGATAATAAAAGCCATTTCTTTTTCCATCGTCTAAGTCCATTTTTCATTCCTAATTGTACCAATCCAGGTCTTGACTGATCCTTTTGACGTTATCCATCGCAGAGTCTAGTGAGTAACGAAATATGTCAACTCCTGCGGTGAGCAATGAAGAACGCGCCTTAACCAGAGAAAACGACACTCTATGATGATATTGTTAATGGAGGTGGTATTTAAGCGAAAGTGGATACGACCACGTAAGATTTTATCTAACGAGATGAAGTGAAATGCAGTACGTAGAAGTCAATTTTCATTTTGATGGTGATTTTGCGACATCGCCACAAAGATTTCGCAAACAGGAACAAAACGCTTTTATAGCTACCGTCATAATCTCGCTTTTCGCTTGGTCATTAGGGATTAGAGTGGATCCAAGATATTTAAAGCCTGGCACTTCCTCAATCGGTGATGAATTGTTAATTTTAACTAAATGCACTTAAGATTTGCCCAATCTTGCTAAGGCAATAAAACAGTAGTGAAATAGGAGATTATCAAAGTCATATTACCAGTTACTAACTGACGATTTCTACTGAATAATTAAAAACATTGCACCGTTTGCCCTTCGATGACCAAAATGATGAAAAAAATCCTACTGGATTTAAATAGATAAATTTATTAGATTCACATGATTTACATAACAATCAGATCACCTTTCTACAGTATTCACCACTTTTCCAGACTATTCCGCCAAGAATCTGAGACATCTTCGCCTCCAACTATTCGTGGATAGAAGGTAGAAGAAGCGAATTTCTTGCATAATCCGAATACCATGATTTTTTGAAAAAACTTTTTTTATATAAAAATCAACTAACTTTCAGATATAAAACCACAGTTTCGTCTATCAAATTTGCCATTTTCTGTATTTTCCTTCATATTCTTCCTTTCCACAAAATCATTTAGAAACCAGCCTAGCGTCTTTTTATGCCTCCAAGGCAAATGATTTTCAGTAACTGTCTGTGGTTTTCTTTTAGTATCATTTGCATCTTTCTCTTTACAGTTCGCATTTCCCGTACAACCGTGAACCGTTCTTCCCTGAAATTAAGGTAAATTTATTGAAATTAAGATCCATTCATTTCTAACTTCATTTCTATTAATTGCCAAATTTGAATCCGAGACGGCGGCTGCCTTCAAGCCTAATCCAGTTGCTAATTCAATTTTCTAGCCTTCTTTTCATAAAAATCAAGCATCTTAAAATGAATAAATTAATTAAAATTAATTCACAGTTCACAATGAAATGATGAGATGATTATGAAAAATTTGTTGTCAATAGTGAAAACGATTAACGAAGTTACCACAAACAATGACCTTGGAAGGCGAAAATGTTCCCAGACGACCCGTTGTTGGTGTTTATAAATAAATATACCTCCCTATCCTAAATTCACGATGAATCACTCTGTCAAGAGAATGAAAATGTGTGCGAACCAGAGAACGTGGAATTCGTGGAATCCGTTCGCTGTTCACCGTGAAAAGTGCTGCGTCGTTTGCCCGATGTGGATCTAATGAATTCACCAATGAGCGACTCCGCGCCATATTTCTTCCAATAAACGAAATATAGAAAGGAGAAGAGGAAAAAAATGAAATCCAGCAATAAATTATCCTTCAATAGAATAATAATTGAAATGGAATTTATTGCGAATAGCAGCAGTGAAAGGTTCAATAAAGTCTTAGCGAATCTTCCTCACTTATAACGATAAATTAGATAAATGCTGATTTCAAATCCGAATTCCTGAAATCCTGTGTTTAAATTATGTTGAAAATTTTTACTGCAATTTTAAAAATATCAATAAATCATCACAGCAATCATTTATTATCTAAAAAAATTATCGAACACATCGTGACAATTCATAAAATCCATCGTTCTTTAATTTAAAAAAAAGAAATATGAAACAAATATGATGGACGCGATTTGGACTCGAAGTTAATCAGATCAACAGTACTACCAGTTGTTATCATCTTAACCGCAATAAGCCGATTATCAATTAAATCAATGAAGTCCACTTTCCACTTAGTGTGTTTCTAATTCCCCTGTGACTCAAATAAAATGATCTGATAAAGCAACTAAAACAAATCGTCTGCTCCATTCAAATGAGTGAAATGTATAAAGCGACCAGTCTCAGTACTACCGATTGCCTTCCTACTTCGCTGCCTGCCTTCTCCTTCCTCTAATCAGCCGATAATCCCCATGCAAACGAACATTCTTAAATACTCAAGCGAACCAAAGTGAACTCTCAGATATGTGAATCTTATCGACTAAATAGTTAGTCTCCACCCTTAGCCAAGGATTCTAATCAATTTCGTCTACCAATTAAAGTACAACGGTTGAATCCTGAAAATCTATTTTTTTCTCCTTTCCGCCTTTTTTTTTCTTTAAGTTCTATAATATTTTTCGAAAATCGATCTCTGATTTTAGATCATAGATCATGAACTGAAGATTATCCCATTATGAATCAACCAAAGACCTAACTCTTCTCACCCTAGCATGTCCAATAAAGCAATAACTTCAGAAACAAATGGTTAATAGTTTGTCAGTCGCTTCCTTACTAGCAGCAATGTTTGTCGTTTGATTAAAGATCAAATTAAAATCAAGTCTAATCAAGCCTTAAAAAATTAAAAATTTGCAGCATTTCACATTTCTTTAATCCACGACAGTTATAAGTAAAACAAAAAAACAGTAAGCAGTTAGCATTTCTGGTTAGTTTAGTTTCACTCTTTGGTACTACGAAACTTTTCCCTTTGTGATAGAAGTGTAGATGGACTGCACAACAACCGGATTTTTATAATAACATGTTTACTTCCACTGGGAAAGAAATCTAAGCCTTAGCGTTCGAAACGATAATCATAGATGACCATTCTGCTGTTCAATCACGCACTATTTGCTCTAACCAAATGTTCCATTATTTCTAATATTTGATAAATATAAATATTTTTATAAATTTAGACTATTTAGACTATTTAGACTTTCAATCTTCTCTTTTTATATTGCAGATAAAAATGTCGTTTGAAAATCCGTATGATGCTGGCGGTTCATTTTTCAATGGATTTCGAATGGATGTTCGTTAAAAAAATTATCTATATGAAAAAATTTAATTTTTAGGTGGTGGTAGTTTCACCACCTCCGATAGTTTCGTTCCACTGGCTAATAAGAAAGGTCCCCTTTGCCAGAGAATCTTGGAGACAGATGTATAGATGTATAGACGAATTTTAGTTTTAATGAGATAGGAATCGAATTCAAAATAACTCACTCGACCACTCGACCTCCACTCCTTTTTTCAAACTATCCACCAACTAAAAACAAAATATATGAATAAGAGAAAAACGCCATTAAATACGAACCTAGAGTCCATCCATAATTTCGCCACAACTAAGAAATTGCTTCAAACAAAAACTACAGCTATTCTTTGAGAATTAAGGGCAAGATATTCTAAAAAGGAGTCAACTTTTTTTGTTCGCGATGAACTGACTGATTTCCACATGGAGCTAAGAGACATAAGCGTATTGCGGGCCAATCATTCGGATTTCACTCGTATTTACAGGTTTACTCGTCAAATCAACGAGAGCCAAACTCAAATAGCTCAAACGTAAATACATTCAGATATTCAGATATGACAATGAATGATTTGAATGAATTGAACCCTTTATAAATGACTTATTCTTAATGAAACATATATTAGTTCAATTTCTCCTTGTACTATTTATGACAATAACTGACATCAATTATCGGATGATTGATACGAAACATTCACTTTCAAAAACACACATTTTAAAAGCTCCTTCTTCCTTATTTTACATTCTATAATTCTGAATGCGGTTAAACAGGCAGGACGACTGGATAGAGCACCAATTAATGCACAGCTTCGGCCTCTTCCCCCGACGGAAATAAACCTGGCCTGAAAAAAGTGGTGCCGACGACGCACCTGTATTACTATCGCCATGTAACTCCATGACAAAAATTTTTCAACCGCACTAACAGCCAATGGAGTGAGCCTAACTAGCGCTGACTACTTATTCACTTATTTATATCCTCTTAGTCATAGTTATTAACTAAAAAAGCAAGCAGTTGCTGCCATATAATAAATGGATAACAGCTGATTACAACGAGTTGAACGGCTGAATAGTGATGGCTTGAAAATCAACCTCCAAATTTTCCTCAATTTAAAAAGCCCATTCAATGGAATAAATATTGAATGCTCAACTTCCCGAAAACACAGATTACTGCTAATCCCAATAAGGATAATTATTATCAAATGAAATGAATAATGGTCAAAGTGGAACCCAAAAGATAAAATAAATAAGATTAAATAAAAATAAAAGAACTTAAAATTCAAGTTTGAGCAATCTCATTAAATCCGAGCTAAATCTGAGCGAAAAAATTTTAAACTCTTGGAATGGAATAGCTCAGTGGGTTGCTGCTTTCATTTCAAAGCGCCAAGGGTGTCGCTTCCAGCAACTTGTGGTATTCCCTGGTATCTGTTTTTGGGACCAGACAAACCAGTGGAGCGAGGCTAACCAAGAATGGCCTTTAAAAAAAAGAAAAAAATCTCTCAAATATCTCAAGATATATTTTACAAATGAATAATGCACCTCCCGAAATAAATTTCTACATTTTTATATGCGCTTAACTCAATGATCTTTCTGTTCTCACATGACTGACGACGACAGCTTTCGTCAAAATTTAAAAACACCAATTATGATGGAAATTCGACATTTCGGGCCAAAAATTGTGCATTCATCACAACGAATTTGGAAAAAGACTTTATTTCGCCATATGTGACAATTTATTTATTACCTAATAAACTTAAACATGCGAAATATTCTAAATTAAAATGCTTTTAGGAGAAAAATTCCATCATCAATTTATTTTCAAGTATGGAAATTAAACGAAAAAAAAATTGCAACAAATTTCAACAAATTTCAATGCTGGTTTATTTCCATTCCAAAAAAGTCAGTATGGTACAACTGCTTTCTTCATCGAACAGCACTTATCATTAATTAGCTAAGATGCTAGCGTTCATTTCACTGGTTATCAAGAAGTCATTTGGTGATGATACCCATAAATCGCCAGCATTATGAGGGTTTTCTGATAACAAATTCACTCCTGTTGGATGCACCGTTATAATCTTAACGCTCGCAGATAAGATATCAGTTCAACTTTTGTTCGTCCTCGAGCTTTAAGAAACATTTATATCTTTCTAATATTATAACGCGTTATATTTTTTTGAATATACCTGCATTTCAATAGCAAGTTTATGCCTGTGGAGGGAGAGGCGAGGCAGGAACGAACCTCGGCTTTCCAACATGATGATCTGAGATACCACACACTAAGCTATCCAGCTCCCTGCATACACAAAAAAAGCGATAACAATAACTGATAGTGCCGGAATTGTGAAGAGAATAATTTTAAAATTTAAGAAAATAAAATTTAATTAAAATTAAAAATAATTTTAAAAAAATTTGCGATTTTTTAAAATTTTTTTCTTCACTTCTTTCGCTGAGATTTTTTCAAAAAACGCTATGGAAAAAGCGAAAATAAGCAAATCTAAAAGTTTTTTATGGTCTAGACTGGTGAAATTATAAAAGAGCGAAAGACAGCTACAAGAATAAGAAGAGTAAACATATGCTATTTGTTTTTTCAGCAAGTTCCACTTTTTTCGATTAATCAATTAGATTTAACACATACATGATTAGCATCCCGCTGGGTCAGAAGCAAGATAGCGCCCATTGAGAAATGAGGCTTGGGTTTCAATCCGGCCGACGACCAAACTCCACCGGGTGGCAACGTCACTTAAGAAAAGAAAGCGAAGGATAGTAGAGGTTCAATGTGGTTGTTCTGAGCTTCAGCTCTCCGCACCAGTAAATCCCGAGTGATGCTGGCAACTCACCTGTAATTCTATCGTCAAGGAACTTCCCGGCATATCTAGTCTGATAAGCTAGCTGAGCGAGTTTAACTAACAGTGGTGAGTGCTAATAAAAAATAACTGATTCCATCTACCGTCTTTGGTAAGACTTAGGTTAACTTTAGCCAACATCAGGCGAATTTTACTTTTAATGATAAGTTTACTTCTGTTAAGGGCAGAAATCGAATCCTTGCATCTCAGGACAACAGTCTCAGCCACTACCCATTCGGCTATTCTGCCTCCAATCAGATTTAATAAAAAAAATAAGAATCAAATTTAAAAAAATTCTGCTGAAACAAGAAAATTAATAGCGAAATGTTTAGATTCTTTCGAAAATCTGACTGAGCAATTAAAGTGGTCAAGGACCATTAGTATGACTTTTAGCAGGCAGTCAATCAGGGACAGAAGTACAAGTGGTTCGCTGGCACCATTCGAACTTTTCAATGACCTCTTATCCGAGGAAAAATCTGAACAGCGATGCCGAAAACGATAATCTGAACAACAACCGGCCAGTCATCCCAATATCTTCTGGCTATTCACAATTCAATATTAATTACAAAATCAGGATGGAACGAATCGAAATTAACCAGTCGCAAATTTGTTCAGAAACGATGCAAAAAAATGTTCGAAATAAACTATTCATTCGCCATTGAAATGAATATGGAAACGGAACCAGCGATATAAAAACTTTATAATTCTTCTCAATTTCATATAAATAAAATTCATATCTCCGGTTCACCATAAAAATTTCTAAGCGATGCACTATTTTATGCTTAAAATACCGCTAATATTCGAACAGATTCCCTGAATGAAAAATTCAATTTAGCCCCTTTATCGCCAACGAACAAAGTGAATTGTTAAAAAACCATATGCTTTGATATGTTATAAGAAACAATTATTTTTCAAAAAATTTCAGAAATTAACTTATTCGTCGAAAAAATTAATAAATCTAACTATCTGGTTTGCTTGCTGACGGCAATATTTTTCACCCCACCCCACCCATTTTTGATAAAGGATAACGAATAAATTCACTGAAAACAAATATAACTATTGAAATCACCAGAGTGTATAAAATGTATAAATATAAATGCTTTAAATTTAATTCCTTCTAAAAAAGGGAATCGAAGTTGAAAGAGAGAAACAAGAGAGGAACTAAGATCTAAGACTGATGAAAGAAAAATGATAAAAAAATGTTTACACAATTCTTAACGATAACTGATAACGAATATAAATAATGTGATTCAGTTCAATATAACTGCTATTGTGGTGAAATGAAAATGACAACTGATGTGTGGATCGACAATGATAATGATGTAAGTGGCGATAACTGCGAAATCTAAATTCAATTTAAATTAAACTACAACAAAATATTGCCTATACAAATAAATTAAAGTACAACACAAACATTTCCATCAATAATCGTAATAAAAAATTGGACTGAAAAATTTCATAAAATGAAATTTAGATGAATTAATCATTTCAAAAAAGATTCACTAATGATATATGTTGCGAAGAGTCACCAAAACCAAGAAAACCCGGGTCAGAGGTCAAGATTTCAATTTGTTTCGTAACCTAATAAGACAGAAACTGCAAGATAAGAAACTTATAGTAAAAGACGAACTGATTTCAACTGATTCCTTATTCCTTGTCTTATGGAAAAATAAACAAACAAATTTTAGGACCAAAATGAACCTTTTCCAAAATTTCAACTCTTTCTTATATTTTTTCGAAATAAAATCTTACTTTTTTTTTAGCAAAATGGAACGAAAAAGAACAAAAAAAATTTTCTCATTTAAAACAATCCTATTGGTAGAATAATTAGAACTAAATTAGAACAATTAGAAAATGAGACCTTAATTTAGGCAAAGGAAATGAAAAAAATTTAAATGACTGATAACGATAAGATAAGATAAGATAACGATCAATTATATTCAGAAAAATTAAAAAAACGAAGGATCTTCGATTTTTTTAAAATTAATTTCAATATTTAAATATTTATAAATCTTTCATATTTTTTAAAAAATAAATTTCTCAAAGAAAATTTGAATGAAGAGTTCGTTTACAATCATTGCTTGTTTTAATAATATTTCTGGTTTCACCGGATGACCACGATCGCACTCTTCTGCTAAAGTATCGCTGTATTCGAAGCTCAAGAACAACTAAAGAACATTCGACTGTCTTTCGCCGGTTACCAAGACCTACCCACTCGCCCGCCTCGAGTCAGAAATTTAAACTACCAGTGACGCCGTTCCCTAATAACAGAAAATTTTCAATAAGCGATGCAAGAGTGTGTTAGACCAGAAACAGCAAAATGAGTTGAAGAAACTGAATTTTTCCCCTAAATCGACAACAAAAGAAATAGTTAGGAAAAGAAAAAGACAAATTAAAGGATTTCGAAATCGAATTCTATGAGTGGTGAAAAAATTGATGGGATTGGGATTGACGAAAAACACACTTAGTTGAGGGGGGACGGTAGAAAACGAAAGACAGGCAAAGGCAACATGGTGTAATCGAGTAATGCAAATAGAACATAAAAAAATTTCGACATTAACTATACTACTAATCATTGGTCATCGGAAATATGAAAGCTATGGTTTCCTCGGACAGGTTCGATTCATTTGTAAGTCTCCGAAAAGGAATAGATTCATTTGAGTGTGATAAAGACTATGCCTCCGCTCAGGAGTCCACAACGGAATAATGGTACAAAATTTCTTTATTTGCCTAAAGACTAACATAACCGAAGGTTCTCCCTTTTGTAAATTAATTCCTTTCTCCAGTTATATTCCTCATTGTTATGGGATTTTCAATTGGGACTTTTTATTAGGATGTTATTAGGATGACTACTGTAAGGGTGTGGTGATGAGGCACATAAACCAAATAGTCACATGGATAAAGTGGAGACAAAATAAAACTAGCAACCTTCGAAATTTCAGTTTTAGTCAATCTTTTTTTAAAACTGCTTTCGCGAACTAATCAAAGTTCATTTTTTTTGTATCGTTATTATTCGATATTAAATAAATATGTTAACACAAAAAAAAATTTGTTTATTTTGATGTTTGGGTATACCATTTTTTCAAATAATAAGCGAGAAAATAGACTTCCTTGAACTCCCTTATAATATTCACTTCATTGGGCCTTCACATTATATCAATTATACTATGGCATTCTGTCAGAACCATAATCCCGATTTATCAATACTTCTTAAAAATCCTTGAGAAGACATGGAAAAGTTGCGAAATGATGCTGGGCATTACGTGTAACGAATGAACCCACAAGATAAATCGCCTTTGGAAAAAATTTATAGTATTTCAAAATTAAAAAAGACTTCGTTGAAACGATTCGATTTTTTAGGCTTTCGATTCTGCCTTTTAAATCTAAGTAATATAAAAAGAAATTCGAAGCAAAATTAAGCATAAATCATTAAAAAGATAAAATAATATTTATTGCTGGTTCATGTCGAAATTAAATGATTTTTACTGATGCATTTTTTTAGTTCAACCCTATTTGTTTGAATAACCTAGTTTATTCTCTCAGAAAGTCGTTTGTCGATTTCGAAATTTCATGTCATTTTTCCACGTAAAAGGAATTTCTTTTACGTTTTATTTGTATAATGCTGGTGCCCTTTTAAAATTTCCGATAAAATTTTTGGTGCATATTTAGTTCATTTTAAAATCTGGTTAAACATAGATGCGTTTCATGCCCCTCCCTATTAGTTTTTTTAAATTTTTTAAATTCAGCTTATGGCAATTGAAATAAAAAATATTTTTTTCGTTTAAGCAAATGGAAAAGCAAAAAAAACTGAATTTATCAGGAAAAACTTTTGTCAGATTTCGAAATTTTGTTGTTTATTACTTGTTGTCCGATTTCATGCATCTGGCGGCAAGAGGTATGCAGCGATTAATAGCTCAGATTATCGTTTCGAGCTTCAGGAATTCGGAGATTCTGCCACGGATTCGTCTAAACCCGTCATCAAAAAACCCGAATGGTGTTTGAGTACGCATTTATAATTCTACTGCCATGTGAGTCCCGAAAATTTCTTAGGGAGCGAGCCAAATTAAAAATGCTAACCATTCTTACCATATGCTTCCGCAATTGTTTCGTCTCTCGTAAAATTAGAGGAAAAAAAGATCAATGATCTTCGAAAAAGAAATGTATGGACAATAATGTATGGTGCCGCATAATCAACAAGTGCATATTCAGTCCTCACTGGGTAACATAATTTTGCTTCATATAATTTAAATATGAAATAAACTGGAGAAATATTTCATACTATATCATTAAATTGGTACCAAAGGTGATTATAAATATGGTTACTATAAGCGTATTGTGCGAGGGAATTTTCCCCTCTTGTAAAGCACCTATCATTTCTGATTTAGCTGTACAGGATTTTTAGCTGAAGTAACTGAAGTACAAGTGGATCCCTAGAAACACCTAGTATAGAAATTTTAAAAAAAAATCTAGTTGAGCAAACTGAATTTTAATGAAAAAACGAATGAGACAATTGACAATTGAAGAAAAAATAGCTGTGACGGCAGTTCGTGATTGCAACCAGCCAAATCGCAACTGTCTTTCAAAAATTTAGATATCAGAATCCGATTGAAGAAGCTAATATCAACATATTTTTCTGGAAAATATTTTTCTAATATTCGTTTATTTAGTGTTTTAATTAAAGTGTAAAGCATTATTGAAGCTTTTATAAGGCTTCAAAAAATTCTTTCTGACTCATGTGGAAGTACCAAAGAATCTCGAGCATTAAGCAATATTTTATGAATACTCAGGTGATGCTGAATATCCACTTGTATCTCTTTCTTCAATTGACACCCTAACATCATTTCTCATTATACTGATAGCCAGTGGACCGAACCTAACAAGAAATAGTGAGCAATAAGTACTAACTTATGAATATAAATAACTAAACCTTAATTTATAATATCAACAAATTTGAATTTTTTTTTTAATGAACATATCAACAAGAGAAAAGAAGAACGAATTTCTTGGCATAAAAAATTTCCTTCAAGATTCAACTCAATAAATCTGAAATGAATGCCAAACGACTTAAAATTCGATTGATAGAAGGTTATTCAGTCCATTCTTAAATTCTCTATTCTATAAAAATAAGCAGTAATTTATTGAATCATGTCTTTTAGTTAGATCAAATGTAAAAAATAGAAAAATAGCGAAAACGGCATTTCATCAGTTCGAGCTATGCAAACATCCACAATAAATAAACAAAATCATTTACTGATCATTTACTGAACAAATTTTAGGCACTTCGATCGTCCTTTTACTCTATCTCTAATTCTGCATTCTTCATAATTATAATTGAGCGCTATAAAGGAAAAGTTTAACAAAAGTACCATCGAGTGTGACGAAGATACTGAACAACTTACGAATCAATTTCTTTCAATGAAATTCTTAAAATTACAAAAGATTATTCGGTTTTAGAGCTACAAGCTTTTGAACAAGGAATTGTTGAGTTCAGCTATAGGCCAAGTATGATATTATGGTTGGATTCATGACCTTTTATGAGTAAGCTATCATTTAGAGTGAAATCCTGGTGACGAAGATTCAGCTACGCTCCTTGGCGAAGGTAATCTCATGCTGATAATCAGTGTAATCACGAGTGGCAAAAACTATCTCACATCAATAATTTGATGCTAAAAAGATGAGATTCCACCATATTCTTCCGCAAAAATTCTCAAAAAAATTTTTTTAATTATGTTCTGTGATATTCTTAAGTGCATTTAGATTTTCAATATTTTAATACGATGTCTTTTATTGCACAGTAAAAATATGCACATGATGATTTTTTCAGCAATACTCGTTCCTATTGCCATTTTATTTACGATTGTTCCTTATTTACAATAGCATTTCAAATGGTGACACATACGTAGAAATTTGAAGAATATGACGGATAATCAGCAGAGATGGTATAAGTAGCACACAAGGAAATTGATGCGAATCTTTTTTATCTTCATCGAATCGTTAAATTTGGTTTATCTTTTGTTTGGCACTAATTTCATACCTGGCACTTGTGCTATCTCAAGAATTATCAAAACCATTTATGGAGCTAAAAACTTTAAACAATTGAAGTTTAAGGTTTGCAATATTTCTACTACAGTAAATCTGAGGCAAAAATTCGATTGCCCATGGACTTTTTTTTTGCTTCAACAATTAAAATTTAAATTTTTTTTTCTAGGAGCGCTCATCATTTATGGTTTGGATCATTTCACTAGCTTGTTGATCAAATTTTGCCAAACAATCACTTAAGAATGGAAGTACATATGGGTCACCAGCAACATTCGGATTTTTTGGTTTTCTTCTGATAGGAATACAACCCAAATATCGGAGCTCTAAAATAAAAATTACAATCGACTGAGCCTCTTATTAAACCTTATTTCAATTTTTAAGTTCATCTAATTCGTTATTATCATCGTAAATGATAAGTGGTAAATTTGGTATCTATAAAAAATAACTAATAAGCGAGAAGTTTGCGAAAAATAAAGAAAAAAATTTGTCACAAGAAGCAATTCATTTGTTTCATTTTATAAAACTATTCAAGGACATGAAACAATTTCGAGAGCTGGTCTAATAAATCTTTTTTGTCTGATAAAATTCTTTTAAGGATTTCTTATCAAATTTGCTTAAACTAATAATATTTATCTGCAACGGCGAAAAAAAAACTTGATTTCTAAACACAAATTGCACGACTCAACTACTTTCATGTGACATGTCCCAACACACAATTTACGATTTCCATTTACCGTTAAAAAAAGAAAAAAATAAAACAACTTCGTTGATCAAATAAATTTTGACGTAATAGTTTGATAAAATTTGTTCGGCGATTTCATTCAAACTATTGAATAACAACCAAAAAAACTAATATCTATCGAATCATTAAAATATAAAATATAGATAATCAGCTGCTACATATTAGATGGATAGAATATAGGAACATAAATCATATTGATTCAGCTAATTCACCAGAATTAATCATTTTTTTATGAATATAAAACAAAATCTATACGATCAGATGATAAAATATAAATAATTTTATGAACCATGATTTTTGATATATTTTACGGTCGTTTTTTCAAATGAAAAAAAAAACAGTGAAGGCAATTAATGCTTCATTCCAGTTCGGGAAAGAAAAATTCCAATAAATAAAATGATAATTATTAATGTTTACACGCATTATTAATAAAAAAGTCGATGAAATAATGAAATATTTAGTAAAGTTAACAATTTTATTTTTTCTGCTTAGATTTAAAATAAACAAATGATTAGCGCACATTATTTCTGGTTCGACTGACACCATTCACTGTAACTATAATGAGAAATTTTTATCAATTGGCCATTTGATGATAAAAATGCAGTTAGTTCATAGGGATTTGAACTTTGATATTTGAGGCACTATTGGGGACAACAAACACTCGGATATCAAAAATAGACAAATTGAAAATAATGACGAATTCAATAAGCATTAATCAATTAAAAAGCAGACTATAAATCCTGTAGCATCAAACGACTTTTTTAGCGCAATTTTTTTCAAAAAATTCAAAAAAAGCCGTTTAAATTTGTTTTAAGACAAAAATTTTGTCAGTCGTTATTCATTTTTCTTCCAACGATTCTGAAAATATTAAAGAAAAATAAAAGTTTTTGTAAAATTATCATAATTTTAGCTCCAATTATGGTACAAAATTATTGGAAGCGAACAAGCATAACGACATTCAATCAGATGTTCTTCATCCGAAACAATATTCTGAAGCTTCTTCTAAAGTAAACAGAGGAAGCAAAGGACAAGGTGGAAGTAAAAAAAAAACCATGCCTTTTATAGGTCGAAATTAAAACCAGAGCCACAAAACCAAACGTTTAGGAAGAACCACACGTTTCAAAAACGGATGGCAATAGAAAAAAATGCCAAAACAATTGCAAATGAACAAAAGACAATTTTTATTAATTAATTGATACTATCGGCGATTTCATCAAAATTTCAGTATTTTCTTCCTTTTAAATATTTGTTTTCTGGCAACTTTTTTTGCAGACAATTTAAGACAAAGAATGGACAGAGTCACACGGCAAAATTACCACTAAAAATCAATGAATTTCAAATGATTATTTTTTCCTTTAAATTCACAGCAACAAAATTTCTTTTTGGATAGCAAACAATAAATTTAGAGCAGAAAAATAAGAAAGCCAGGTGCTGATTATCTATCTGGCTCTACTTGTGTCCTATCACCCACCACGTGACACATGGCTTTCTCATTCTACTAGAAGCCAGCAAAGCAAGTCAGTTTATGACCGTTAAACAAAAAAATGTTTACTTTTGAAGTAGATCGTCAAATTTTTTTAAAATTGAAGAGCAAAAAATGAACGAATAACATGATTTCAAATTTTTTAAATTCTGTTTGCTTATGAATTTATTGTAACAATTTTAATAAACAAATTAATTCACTGTGACACATTTCAGCCAGAAATTTATCCAAAAAAAATTTTCTCACCCAATTATTATTATTACATGTGAATTTATCTCCTTTTCAAATGGTGAATGAGAAGAAACAAATTTTCGGAATGAAATAAAATATATAATAAAACAGAAAATCTGTAAATAATTCCACGTTCTCGATGGAGACTGCAATATGTTTGATAAATGGATTCACTCTTTTGAAAATGTTGATACTTAATGAAGTGTTCAATTTCACGGTATTTGAATTAATCCAAATAGTTCTTTCTGATAGATTTGAAGCTAATGATTTTATGCAGTTCGCTGAATTTTGAATTTAATGGCTTTTCAATTATTGAAGTGCAGCCACTGATAAGAGTTAAAATCAGTTTAAATCGTCTGACAATGAAATAACTTAATTAAATCTAGCCAAATAGAAACAATTTTTGAAAAAAAACCAGACTTGATTTGCATTAATCCACAAACAGCTATAGTAAAAGGGAATGTATAACGTTTTTAATCCTAACGCTCAAGGAAATAAAGGGAATGGTGTTTAGATAAATACTGCTCATTGCGCAAAGTTCTAAAACTCATTTTAGATTTAAAATTATGAGGTTGAAAGTTTCAGTTACAAACCAAAACGGTTAGTGTAACAAAATTATCAGTGTCAACTTGCTGATCCTTCATCTAACAACTCTCATTCTTGGGTTAGTTTGCCACATTGACTATCATATAGCTTCTTCGACTCTGAATAAATTGCAGATAAACCTAACAGCAAACAGGTTTCATTTTAAATAGCAGTTTTACTTCGGTCATGGAATACAAATTATGATGGTTTGGTCTTAGTCAAAGCAATATACTATTCTACCGTTCGGCTCAAAAGCCTCATATATTTACATATATTTCCGACTCACGTTTCTCAGATATGTTAGAAAAGATTTAATGTTTTGAATGTTCTTAATTACCAGCATTATTGAATATTACATTATTTCTCGAAAAATGTTCACCATTTCCGGATGGATTTCTGGATATCATTTTAGTTGGACCATATTATTTATTAAGGAATCACCTGGTAATAAAATGTGGGTAGGTCGTCAGCATTATCCAGTTTTCGAAAAGTCAATTTATTGCTGGAATTAGAACACCAGAAGTGACATCAACAATTCACTAAGGTTATTCTCATTTAACTTAATAGCATTTCTATTTTTTTAAATAGTATGTAAAGTTGCTCTAAATAACAAATGACATTTTGGTAAATTTTGTCAATTGTCAAATTTGAACATAAAAGATTAGAACATAAAACCTAAAGATGAAAAAGAAAAGCTGAAGAAAAAAATTAAAATTACTGCAAAAATAAATCATAAAATATGTTTAAATAATAAATATGTTAAAATAATATACTGAATACTTTTTCTTTTTAACAAATGATTAACGGTAATGTTCCATTGCTCAAGGATGGCTTAGTGGGTTTTGCTAAATTCGGAGCGCCGATGTTGAGATTCTATTCCTCGCAGGAATAAACTTGTCCAGAAATGATTTACGATGCTGGCGATTTACTTGTACTTCTATCGCCAAGAGGTTCCCTAGCATATTAGTCCCGTGCAATGAGCCAGCAGAGCGAGTTTGACCAGTAATGGATTCTTTCAAAAAAATCCAGAAAATAGTTTATTTAATTATTTATTATTGTTTATTTATTTACTTATTATTGTTATTTAATTATTTATTATTATTTATTTGTATTTAATTACTTGAGCGATTCTATAGCTATTCCGTTTTAAATTTTTTTTTGGAATATTTCCTTAGAATTTCTATGAAATTACTAGCTAAATTTTTTTCCTTTTCTTTATCTTCTCTAAATTTAAAAGTAAAATTTATAATAATATTACAAAATAATATAAAATAATTCTGACGGTATTCCAGAGAAAATCATTCGTCTCATAACGGCATTTTATGAGCGTACGTCGGCGTCGGTACATATTTAGGTATATGGAGAACTGACAGACTCCTTCGAAATTAAAACTATGACCATCAAGGCTGCGTCCTTTCACCTACAATATTCAACTATGCGATAGACTGGGTAATGGACACCGCTTGTCAGCACTCAGTGGGTGTCCAAATCAGTCCAGAGCGTTGTATCACAGATTTTGAATACGCTGGTGATATAGTCATTTTTGCTGACAGTTATGACGAAATATAAGTAATGCTAAATAACGTGCCAGAAACTGCAGCAAAAATAGGACTCAGGATCAATGTAAATAAAACGAAAGTCTTTTCGCCATATGTGCAAGAAGCTGATAAAATGAACCTCTTTTTATAAATTCATTGCTGCTTGAGGAAGTGCCTGATTTCAAATACCTTGGGTCCATTCTAATACCGAATGGACAGGCAAAAGATGATATTATAACTCCGATCACGGCAGCTAGAAATACGTTCTTCCGGTTGATGCAACTTTTATGGAGCCGTCGTGAAATCACCATTAAAACAAAAGTCCGCATCTATATAGCCATGATTCGTTCGATCTTGCTATATGGTTCTGAGACATGGCCAATGAGAGGAGATTAAGAAGCTATCTATCTTTGACCACTCTTGCCTAAGGTATATGTTACGGGTCCATCGAGCGGATAAAATATTACATGATCACATCCACATTTGTTCAAACACCACCTATATTAATAATGTTATCACAGAGCGTCGCCTTCGGTGGTTAGGACACGTTCTCCGTCGTCCACCACAAGAGTTGTCGCATATTTCGTTACTTGCTAAGCAAGTGTGATGGATGGCGTCAAAAACGAGGGGAGCCAATCAAGACTTGGAATGATACGGTCAGGAAAGGTTTTGAACTTAAAGGTGGACCAGCAATGTATGTATGGACTTCTGCGCGCATAATGTTCCCAGCCTGGTAATACGCGCGATAAGTATACAAATCCGAGCGTAAAGCGATCCCAAGGCTGATAAATAAAATATGGTCACAAGCCAGGGAAATTGCTCGAAACCTATCAAGGGAAATAGCTCTCTGCAAGCGCGATGAAGCAGTATTAGCCGTATGAGCGTGGAACGTGAGAACACTTATGGACGTTGCAAGTCAAGCGATTACTGTCCACATCCTTTCTAAATATCATGTGGATACTTTTGTCGGAGGTCCGCCTTCCTCACTTCGGGTCTCGAGTAATTGCTAATCCAAGTCCGGAGTAGGGATATAACACTGTGGTGCTTCAAATAACTTGGGGCGGAATGGCGTAGTGATTGTCATGCCTGAAAAGGCCCATTCCGCTTTGATAGAGTGAAAACCGATAAGCGACCGTATGGCCTATGCTCGTTTTAAAGGTAGGTTATACAATATTTCGGTTATCAGTGTCTATGCTCCAACTCTGTCGACAGATAACCCGTGATAAAAATAAGTTCTATGTGGAACTTCAACTGCTAACAAAGTCACAACCGAAATATGACATGGACATAATCGTGGAGACCAAAATGCTCGTAGGTCATAATGCAGTTGCGATGACCTAGACAATAGGCAAATATGGCATAGGAGACCGGTGCGCCAGTGGGAACGCCTTCTTCGTTATGCCGAAAAGCATGAATTTCTTCTTGCTAATACTTGCTTTCGGCATCATAGAAAACATCTAGTCACGTGGAACTCCCGGATTACCAACACTTCAATTAGATTGATTATATCTTAGTCAATGGCCATTGGAAGAGGTTCTGTATTAGATACTCGTTCCTATCGTGGCGCTGAAACAGGCAGTTTTCATGGATCTGACCATGTTATGGTTCGAGCCAAGAGCCGCATAAAATTGGCAACTCGCAGAAAACAGCACCCCTCAAGATCCTTCAACAATCTCAAACTAAAAAATTCGGGAACAGTGAGCACATTTCAAACCGAATTATTGAAGCATCTCAATAATACAAATATCAATGACTTTTCTGGAACGGCAAATGAATACTGGTCTACTGGTTCAAACTAAAGGAATGTCTCCGAAAGTCAGCCACTTCTACGCTAGGGCATACTAGTAGAAAGTGCGTTAGTTGGGTATCGGAAGCAACCATTCAACTGTCTGAAAAAGCTGCCAAAGCTCGAATGTTGGGTGATCGTGACTGCCGGATGTTTCGATGATTTGCAACGAAAGCAACACGAGAAATCACTATTGGAGTGGCATGGCCTTGAGAATAGACTCGATTAGGCGATAATAGGAAACTATTCTGCCTTCTTCATAAAGTAACTATGACTCGGGGAACAATCAGTGAAATGGTAAGAGATAGCAATGGCGTACTAATCAAAAGTATTAAGGATCGCCTCATAAGATGGGAAGAATTCTTTGAAGACAAACTTAACCATGAAGCGCCATCTGTTGCCCACGATACAGCTGATACGTTGGCTTAATCATTTGCTTGCAACTGCGAGCCCCCGACAGAAGAAGAAATATTATCTATTATCCATGAGCTTAAAACCAATAAGACTAGAGTCAACAAGATCAAAGCGATAAAAAGATAAAACAAAGGGAAAGACTTTTCTTCTTAAGCAAAAGACGAAGTTTCATTCTGCAGTCGAATTGCATTTGATGAAATTTTCAGATTAATTTTAATCTTTCAATTTCAAATTCGTGTTTGCCGAGCAGATAAAATCTCACATGATTGCATCTACTTTCGCCCGAATACCACTTGCATTAACCATCAAAAAGTGTCGCCTTCTCTCGTTCTTCGTCGCCAACAAGAGTTGACATATATTACTTTCTCTGCGATGGATGGCGTCAAAAGCAAGGTGGGCCAACCAAGACCTGCACTGATACAGCTAGAAAAGATTTTGTATGTGTAGTTGACCAGCGATATATGGACTTAGACGATGGTAAAAGGAATGACCTCTATTACTACTGTTATCAACGATGGCGTCGGATCGAATAGCTTAAAAACGTTTTATCCTCATAGGCAGCATAGCCAGTAACAGTGAAAGCTGTTAGAAAAAGAAAACTAAGTCTACTATCGTAGTCTACTATCCATCGTTCTGAAAATAGAAAAAATTTCTTTGCATTTTTATGCTAATTGTTTTGTTCTCAACCAATCTTTTTCCCCTTGAAAATATCTCAGCGATCTTCGAACCACATTTTTCTACTAATTTTCACGACAACTTTTAGAGATTTTTTTCGAACTGAGGTAAAAAATCTTTATTTCGGCCAAAACAACCGTTTTGCAAGTTTTTCATTTCTCAAGTGGTGGAATGTCGAAACCGACTGATGAGCTGAGATTCCAGCGAAATGGGTCTCGACAAGACACCTTCACCCAGAATAAAATGAATAACTCGAAATTGCCAGCTGTCACAGGAGGCTGGCAAAGAAAATAAAATTTTTGATACATTGATATTGCTGTTTCCTATTTAAGCAGAGGCTTTTCAACAAAGAATATTGGCTTATCCGATGAATTATATTACTTTAAGTCAAAAAGAAAAAAAACTAGGAAGAAACGTTATTTCTTGCGTAATAAAGTGATCGAGACTAATTAAACCGCTTGTTAGATTAATTTCTGCTAACTTTGGCTGCGACGAATTCAATTTATTTATTTTCATTTATTTACCTATCTAACATATGATTGCGCGAATTACAATTTGCTCATGTTCATTAATTAAATCAGCTCTAATCGTAAATCGAAGCTCACTTTGCTCGAATAAGTTTTAGCTATTCCTGTTTTATTCCTTTAAAAATATAACATTGAGGAACGAAGGAATTTGATTCAATCTTTTTGATTAAAAATTAGTGGTGCTAAAAAGCGCAATGAGCCTTGGTTTGACCTGCAGTGTTATCATACTTGTTGTAAGTTTTTTTTGCTTAATTTTATGTTGATGTCATTTACTCTTTTTCTTCCCTTTATTTTATTAGCGTCATTGCCCCAGTGACTTCTTAAGTGGTCGAGTTGCCAACGCTTTTCGGATTTTTCTCTGAATGGTCAAGATTTATTATGGTCTAGAAGTAGGGATTGAACCTGTGATGCAAAAATTTTAAACGAAGCAACATATTAGCATATATACTATTCGGCAATCTGATGTCGTCTCTAGATCAAAGTTGATGTTAAGAAAAAACCAATTAAACAGATCAATATACTCACTCACCATTTGTTAATGAAAGCTACACTATTTGACACTGTTTTTTTTATTATGGAAAGTATATATCAAAATGGAAAGCCTTACCGAAAATGCTTAGGTTGGGGACGAATATTATTTGGAATATAAAATAATTACACCGTCATGAATCATGGGTAATATGGATTTTGCTCGTCCCCAGTACACAAAATTTCAGGTTGCATTAATGGGTGTCGCAACAAATACTCTTGCAATTTGTACAATACTTATTTCATCGCAACTTCACAATGCATTTGGCTATATAAGTACTTCGCAGTCAACGGCCAATATTGTTGTATCATTAATTTTTTGTTTTTGGGCAGCACCATTGGCTTTAAAGTAATCATTTTAAATAAGATATTAATTGAATAAATTTTTGAATTTTTTTATTATTATTATAAAAAGAATTCGCAAAAGTCAATTGCAGTGAATCGCTTGCCAAAATTGCATTATTTAGTCCTATTCCTGGTCATTTAATATTATTCTTCTGGTGGGTAGCATTATTTTCTCATTTTGCTATTGCTTGCAATCGTCTTATTGCTGTAACACGTCCAATCCGTTACGCAAAAATATTTTCAACTCGCAACACCAAGATTGTTTTAATTTTCGTTTGGGCAATACCATTTTTATACAGTTTAATATATGAAATAAGTAAGTGAAGCACGCTTTTATATGTTTCTATCACAGTATTCAATATTCTGAAACTGTATGCAAATTCTAGATGCATTGCTAAGCTTGCTTTAAGTAAATGAAGTGCTCTGGATACTCGATAGATGCGCTCTTTGTGCTCTTTATGAGTTTATTCGCATTAAATTTTTTTTAATTTCATGATATTTGAATCAAGGAGGTGTGCACCTGAACTTCTTTCCTCAGGTGGATCTCTAACGATGGGCTCTTATCTTAATAACTAGTAAACCAATCAAGCTAGAAATCTTTAATGCTATTAGGAAAAGATATTTCGATGAAAAAAAGTCTCATAAGTAGTAAATTTCATCATTCTGAGGTTCATTTATCAGTCTCGGTTACCTAATTCTGGCGGATATTAATAAAAGTAAGTGGTCACGGCTCATCATTACTGGATAGACTCGCCTGTTTAGCTGTTGGTACCTGTTGGAATTTCTTTGTCTAGAAGCCACTTGGCGACAGAATTGCAGGTGGATCGTCAAACCAATAGATTTTTAATGACAGTTAAATCCTGTATTAAATTATCTCTCAGTACAACAATTAAGCTACTATCCATTCGGCTAGCTGTTAACAAAATTTTAAAGATTTTGGCCATAATAAACCAACATACATTTTGACAAAAATATATTTCAGAATATATAACTTCTGATTTATTCTCTAACTTAATTCTATGACTTTAGATGGGTGCAATTTTTATTTTAATCGACTCACTCTGAAATGGGAATATAGTGAAACAGCATGCGGACAAATGCTATCTACATACATCGATGTCATCATTTGTTATATGATGATTATATCGGTGCTTACGATCGATATAACTACATATATACTCATGAAAAGATTTAATTCGGTATTTTTTAAATGGAAAGTTGGCACAGCTTTGGCTTTATTCATACCATCTTGAACCTGGATAGAGCCCTTGGAAGTGGCTGTATTCCCTTTAATGCATTATTCAGTCTGAATTCTACTGAGCTGATCAAGTGCACATTGTTTTTCCTTACCTCATATGATTCCATAATTTATTCTCAACGCCTTCATTCACTGTCGTATTTCCTTTATGATTTCGTAATTTTTAGCTAAACTCGAAGCAAAACTGCTGGTTTTGAAAAAAGCTTTAACGAAGCATAATAGAAATGCGTAATGTTAAGGAATTATAATTGAATTTGAAGGATTAAACTAATAAGAAATAAGAAGTAGTAGAAATGGCTTTATTTTAATAGTAAAAGTTAGCGAAGGTTTCAGGTTTTAAAAGAAGTATTTAATGGAGTTTAAGGTTGCTAGCAAAATATAATGTGTTGAAGAATATGAACACTTTTGAGAAATTTCAACAGTTCGGGTTTCAAATAACTTTACTACTATGGCTATATTTCTTTTCGGACATACTTACCATGTTAACATAAATTATCACATAATTCTGCAATTTAATGCTTTTTTAAATTCATTCGTTTATGAACAAGCATGTACGATTCCCAGTTCATTGCCCTTCAGATTCTAATTTCACTGTTCAGAAAGTCGCGAATAATATTGTTGTGAAAGGTGCATCATATATACGTCGAAAGAAAGAAATTTCTTTCTACATTCAGGTTTTTTTTAAGAATTTAAGTTTAGTTTATTATAACATATAACATATGAATTTTGAAAAGAAAATCTGAATTGCTATAAATAGATAAACTCTTAAAAAAACCGAAATCACGAGATTGAGAAATCAGTTTTACTTAATACCATTTATATTTATTTTTTATGTGCACATTTCTTGCCAAAATCAAGAAAGGAAATGTTGGAAATTTAAGACTGATAGATGTTAACATACAAATCCGAAAAAGAACCGAAATATCCGACGAATTCAAAAATGTTTCAGGCTTGTTGCTCCATATCTGTATATTTGGTGACAGTCATTTTTTTTTATGGAGTTGAAGGTTATATTGATTCTCCGATAATTTCGTTTTATATGTCAACATTTCTTTGGGAAATAGTGCATATGATAGATGGGTAAATAAATTTTCAAAAACTATCCTTTGTTAACTTCATTTTCTATCCTTTCTAACATAAAAATAAATTGGATATCAATAATATTTTCAAAGCATCGACTTTTTATCCACAAAATGTTAAATGAATGGCAAATTTCTATTAAAATCTGATTTGAGGCAATAGATCTGTTCAATAATAGATTTGTAATGAGGCATAATAGAAATAGTAGATTAAGATAAAGCAAACTTAATAACTGTAATAACAAAATGGAAACCTTAATAACAAATATTAATAACAAAGTGGTTTCCACTTTTATTTTTAATGGACAAATATTCGTGGACACAAGGGGCATTCATTTTCACTAATTTTCAGATTTATTTTCACTGTCTTTCATGCAAAACAAAAATATTATGTCTCGCGAATTTGGGAAGTATCTCGAAATTATGTCAAAAATTTGGCACGAAGTTGAATTATTTCATTATTCGACTTTTTTCAAGAATTTATATATTTTCATGATGCGTAAAATTAAAAATTAAAAATTAAACATCAAAATTCACATTCTTTATTTTTATAAGAGTTTGATGAACACAATTCCTTTAGCTCAGTTGTTTTTATAATTGAAGAATATGAAACTGCAATCATGTTAAAAAAAGAAATTTATAATTAATGCTTGGATATATAAAGCCATATGGCCAAATTTTGTCCTATATTTGTAACGTAGGTTCACATCAGGTAATACATTTCGTAGATAGCGGAGGATGATCGCTGTTCGCATGTTTGGCAGTAATTTATGCGATGTTTTTATCTTCAATGACCATTTTATTCCAACCTTTAATTTTAAAACTGCAATTTATATTGAACAAATTAATAAATAAAATCTGTTTAGTAGTAATGAACGTAGCTTTCCCAAAATGCCAGAAGAAAGAATTACCACATATTCGGATAAGCCACAGAGCCTTACACAATCTAGACTTCCCTCACTGCTCAATCCTCCACTGATGCCAGCAATACCCTCACGAATTTAATCCATTTAGACTGAAATCCCCCTCTTATTGAGAAGGGCTCAGATACAACACTTCGCATCACACTTATTCAGGCGAAAGATGGTATTAATACATCATAGCCCAATGATATGGAAATTTTCAGACAAATTTTCATTGCAATTAACGCATCACAAAACAACTAACGGGTTGTTTAATAATTACTTTAGCTCTCTGCAATCTTTTTCATTATGTAACAGTTTCGAATAATTTGATGAAATTATTCACAGTTCAATCGAAGAAAAAGGTAATAATGACGACAAAATTTAGCGAGTCATCACATATTTCAAAAAAAATAACATCTTGTCCGCTTTATTTTATTCTTTAAATAAAGTCTATGAAAAAGATGGAAAATAATGTTAATGATAGAGCTAAACGACAATAAAAAATTCAGATGACTTTCACTGAGGGATAAGAATAGAACCCTATGGAAGTAAAACAAGTGAATGATGCTCATCATATCTGATCAGGCTTCGGACTGTTAGTTTTGTTAGGGAGAGGGACTTGATGGTGGGTAGCCAGCATCACCTCATTTTTTAGTGATAGATTTACCACACTGGCGGCAGTCCAACTCTTCCCCTGCTTTTCACGACACAATTTGAGTCACTATCCACTCGACTATTTTGCTGCTAATCGAATCTGCGATGGTCTTATCTCAGGCAGTATTACATTAGAACTTGGACAACATTACAGTAGACCTCATGCGATATATTAAAGCAATACACCGTTTCGCGATTGGTTCATTCCTTCTCTTTAATTGAATTGAAAATTAAAAGTTAAAACTACTATAAAATAAATGATTAAATAAATAAATCTTCTTCTTCTAACAGCTCTCACCATTATTGGCTAGGATGGCTCCAACGGCTACAAGGGTAAAACACCAAGCGGCGCGGTCTGATGCCATCGTTGACAATAAAGCCATTAGTTTTCCATCGTCAATATATTGCTGGTCCACCCATACGTTCAAAATTTTTTCTAATAGTATCAGTCCAGGTTTTGAATGGCTCACCTTGTTTTTGACACCACCCATCACATGGTTTAGCAAATAACGAAATATGCGACAACTCTCGTGGTGGTGGACGACGGAGAACGTCCCCTAACAAGCGAAGCCATTAATGCAAGAAGTATTTGAATAAAGGTGGATGCGACCATGTGATATTTTACCTGCTCGACGGGCCTCGAAAATGTACCTTAGACAAGACTGATCAAAGTCAGATAACTTCTTAATATTTTCCACCCCCATTAGCAATATCTCAGAGCCATGTAGCAAGATCGAACGGCTATATAGATGCGTGCTTTCGTTTTTATGGTGATTTCACGACGGCTCCATAAAGCTTTCATCAACCATGAAGAAAGCATTTGTAGCTGCCGTGATCCGGGTAGTAATATCGTCTTTTGCTTGACCATTTGGTATTCGAATGGACCCAAGGTATTTAAAATCGGGCATTTCCCCAATCGGCAATGAATTTATAAAAAGAATTTTATCAGCTAGCTGTAAATAAGACGAAGACTTTCGTTTTATTTTCAATGATCTTGAGTTGAGTCAGATTCTCGCTACAATTACTGATACATTATTTACTGTCATTATTTAACAATATTCGCATTTCGTTATAACTGTCAAAAGAAAGGACTACATCATCAGCGTATTCAAGATCTGTGATACAACGCTCTGGACTAATTTGGACACCCTTTGAGTGCCGACAAGCGTTGTCCATTATCCAGTCTATCTCATAATTTAATACTGTAGGGGAAAGGACACAATCTTGACGGACTGCGATTCTTATTTTGAAGGAGTCTATCAGCTCCCCATATAAACAGATCTGCACCGGCGTTTGCTACCAAAATACCTTTATACGTCGAATGATCTTCTCTGGAACACCGTATCGTTCCATCATCCTCCAAAGCGCCGCTCTATCAATTGAATCGAAAGCAGCAGCAAAGTCGATGAAATGTGACAGTGGGTTGGTGGGTTGCAAATATTTAAAGCGATGTTCCAGATTCCTTCCTAACAGAATATCTAAATATCTGGTTAACATAACCGTGCCCTGATATGAATCCAATTTGAATTAGTGCGCATCCTGCTGTCCCGTACTTCCATAAGTCTGTAGAGTAAAAGGGAAGAAAAAAAGGGAATTTTCGCAGAGAAGTCTAGTAGGCTGATTCCTCGATAATTGTCGCAATATCCTAACACTTTTCTTGACAACTGGAAGCAGAATTCTGCTTTAAGTTTCCAGGAGTCTTATTTGCCTTAAGCTTATACATAACGGAGATTACTTCTTCTTCTGTTGGAGGCTCGCAAGCATATGGTTCGGTGAACGTATCAGCTTATCGTGGGCAACAGATGGCGCTTCATGGTTAAGTTTATTTTCAAAGAATTCTTCCCATCTTATGAGACGGTCATCAATACTCTTTACAGGTACGCCATTGCTGTCCCTTACCATTTCACCGATCGTTCCCTGAATTATAGTTGCTTTATGAAGAAGACGGCATAGTTTCCTATTACCGCCTAATCGAGTCTATTCTCAAGGCCATGTCACTCCAGTAGTGATTTCTCGTGTTGCTTTCGTTGCAAATCATCGAAACATCCGGCAGTCACGATCACCTGAACATTCGAGCTTTGGCAGCTTTTTCAGACAGTTGGACAGTTGCTTCCGATACCCAACTAACGCACTTCCTACTAGTATGCCCTAGCGTAGAAATGGCTGACTTTCGGAGACATTCCTTTAGTTTGAACCAGTAATCATTTGCATTATTAACTATTTATCTATTTTATTGAGCCATATACGTTTAGTATATACGTTTATACGAGTCTATACGTTTTTATTTCGCGAACAATTTATTTATTTTTTTATTCATTGTTTCTATTTAGCAGATCTCGAGCATCAGTGTTCGGATCATATCTCCAATATAAACCTGTCATTAAAAAGTCCGGGGCATTGGGGCCAACCAGAACTGGTGAGGTTTGACCACTTACCTTTTAATTACTATTTCTGGTTAAAAGTTTTTAAATGAAGCATTTTAATTTATGCCTTCATATTAAGGCATTAAATATTAATTCATAAAAATATTGATACTGAGGAATTAAAGCACTGAGAATGAGAAGTATTACACTACAGTACAGTCGAAGTACCATTCACAGCCGACAACCGCTTAAACAGTACAAAACACGAAACATGACCGAGTTCATACCTACCCGATGTGATCAATTAGATGTGATCAGTATGATGTCACCTCACACATTAGCCCGCATAGTAGTAACTTAAGTCCGATATTTAGAAGTCAACAAGTCGTCGGTGTGTATTATCTTTGTTTTTATTTTATTTTTAATATATATATATATATGTATATGTATTTTAATATATATATGTTTTTTGTTTTTTTTCATTTAATGACATTTTTTTCCTGATTTTGATGATTGTCGGTTAAATGAGAAGTATAATTTCTCTTCTTTCGCAGCTTTTCTCATTTGACTGACCCTACTGGCGATTAAATTGAGGCCAATTCCCCATGGAATCGTATGAGTTTAGATGCGCAGTTGGGTATTTAATTTCACTTGCACCGCTCATATTTAGTTTTCCTAACACGTTTGTCCTCCCTCTCCGTTGAGAGTGGGACGGGTCCAAGTTGCTCGCCGTTAATGAAGTATGGATCGGTGATAATTTTATAAAAAATGAAACTTCGTTTGCGTCTGGTATGAAAAGTCTTTCTTCTTATTTACACTGGTTTGAGGATGAATTTTCATTGTTTATTGTAGTTCTTGATAAGTAACAACTAAGAAGACAAGCGTGTAGTACTAAGACTTTGCTAAGAAAAGAATTTTTTCGATTAAGAAAAACCCAATTTCATTTCATTGGATGCGAGTAAATTTTTCAGGACATTTGACCTGAAGAGAATGACGAGTGAAAGTGTATTAAAATTGGTTGGAATAAAGACTGGTGTTGTAAAAAGGCTTTATAAAGAATTGGCTGCTTATGAAAAAGAAGTAGAAAAAGAAACGGTTGAATTGGAAAAGCTGAAAACTGAAAGTAGCAGCGATGAGTTTCGAATAAAAAAACAAGCAGAATTGTTGCAAGTAAGATTTTTTTCAACATTAAATTATCTTAATCATATTTGATTTGTTTAATTTTTTAATATTTTCGAAAGTTTTCAACATTTTTTTGTAAATAGAAAAATAAGTGGTCAATAGTCACCATAATTAGGCTGATTCCATCTGCTGTTAGTACTTATTAGAAATTTTTGCTAAGGAATCTCTTAGCGATAGAAGTGCAGATGAGTCGTCAATGCTATTTGGGAATTATTTGTAATATTTAATATTCCAGGAATCTCAAGGAATGGTGTTGAATTGTTCTCGACGTTTGACTATAGCATTAGATGATTTGAAAAAGGTTTTTTTTTGTCAGAAACCAAAAATTTTCTGTAAATTTCTTTTTTCATATTTCGTTTCATTAGATATAAAATAATTAATAATTTAGAAATTTCTTATGTTTCTTTAGAATTACTTCCACTTCCAGCTTTGGCTGGCCATTTTACTAGTCTGGGACCATTTCATCACTCGGAAATAGAATTCCAAGCGAGTTTATACCAGTCTGATTTCACTTTTAATAGTAGGTCTCCTATCAAAAGGTAGGAGTCGAAGAAGTGATCAACCAAAGCAACATCCCTTATTTCCATTAATCATTTCTGTCCACAATGTTTTTTTTTCAGTTGTTCAGTTTCTTCAACAGCTTTTCACTTAAAATCAAATTTTTTCTCGGTTTTGAATTTTCTTTCATCGAAATATGATAGATGAACAGAAGTAAAAAAAATCGCAGAAGGAATATAGATACGTAAATAAGCGAATGAAAGCAAATCATTATATCGAAGAGTGGGAACATGCCTTTGTACACATTCCACTGTAGAAAAGAAAGAACAGAAAATTCAGTAATTTACTTTGGAACCTTGGTTCAGCGCCATATCCATTATGCTGAATGGCATAGTATTGGACAAACGGCTTGAAATATCAGCCAAATGAAATAGGATTATATGTGTATTTGTGCAATAGTTTAAAATCCTAATTGCGTTTCAATGGATCATTCGGATGATTTTTGATTAATGGACTCTTATTTTCAGCTGGTCGATAGCAATATGATTTTACTTGAAGGAACTGATCAGTTAAATGCTGCGATGGAACAGATTAACGCAAAGATCTCGTCAAATTAACGGCAGAATTTGCTTTTCAGTACTGCCATTATATTTTTAAATTAAAGTCTTCCGCCCTGTCATTTTTATTTGCTATCGAAAATGGTCGTATTATATATGATATATAGTACAATCTGATCGTTACCACTGATAAAATTAAATGATAACTGAAAATTATTCTTTTGCTTTCTATTTATATTTTTTTCTAAGACTTGCTTGTTGTCGTCCTCTTCTGTTTTTTTTTTTACCTGTTCAATAATAGATTAAAGAGAATCAGATCTCCGTTTTTCCTTGAAATACTTGAAGTTGAGTTATTAATCAAATAAAAATAGTCAGGTGGTGTGCTGTTGTGGGCTGATGTTAGTATTTGTTGATAATAATAATTAGAGGTATTGGAGAAACATATAGGAAAACTAACATTTTGTTTTGAAGAGTTATTTCATTTGTTAAATAAATCTTTTTTCGTTCAGGACTTATTTCCGTTGCCAAAATATTCATTTCACTTTTTTTGTTGTATCTGCATTTTTTTCTTCCAATAAATTCTTAATTCAGTTAGCTACCTAGTTAAAACATAAGTGGTTAATCTAGTTACAACAAAAGAAAAAAATAGCTCCACGTGCTATATGAGGAGAAATTTATGGATTTATAAATTTATTTTCACTTAAGAAAATCTGCCTTGACATTCACGATTTTTTGTGGAATCTGATTTTGGAAGGTAGCATCGAAATCAGCAGTATGGATGATTTTTAAATGGAAATTTTAAATCCCATGCTTTTTTTAGGCCAAAAACATCCGATGTACATTTAACATGGTTGTGTTTTGTTCACCTGTCGCTGATCATCTATGATTGTTCTCATGAAGGCAAATAAATGATTGAAATGGAAATAGCTGATTTATATTTGGAGGTGGCAGTTTATTGAGAAAAATTTAATGGAAGATTTGCATCGAATGCAAATTATGCTGGATTGTTGTGGACCATAGTAACTCTAAAAGCTGAAGGCTCTGTTTTTTATGGTTTAATGAGCAGACGTGATTCTTTTGCTGAAAAAACAGTGAGAAAATTTTGAATTCTTATCTCCCATCTGTAATTTTATTCAAAATGAATCGTTAGAACGAAATATTGATCTGAGATTCGTGTGCTATTCTATGTAATTTACATTGCAAACTCTTCTTGGTTACTTAAAATGTATTGCAAGAACACATCGGCTTTATATTACGAAGGAGCTACAAAAGATGGATGAGGATCTGTTCGAACTTGAGTAATTTTCATACAAAAGAATAATTTTCAATAATTTTTTCAAGTTAATGAAAATGAAATGAGATAAGCAAGATGGTGAAAAAAAGTATCTGACAATTTCTTTTTTACCGTTTTTTTTTCCACTGAAAAATATGATTTATAGCTGAGAAAAACATTTTCTTTTCAATATTTCCGTTTTTATTGGCATTCAGTGGCAAACCACATAATAAGAGAAAAATCAGATGTCAGCAAATCTATTCAAACGACTTTTATTCAATCAAACGATAAAAATATTTCATATAAAGTGGACAAAAAAAAATACAATAAATTTCACGTCGTTATTTCAAGGATTAATGGAAAAAAGTTTTAAACAAACATAAAAACAAAAAGTAGCTAATGCAATTTTACTAATGAAAATTTATAAGTGAAAAAAAAGAAAAGCGTTCAGATGACTGCTAATAATTTGAACTTGGCCATGAGATCGCCCTTTCTTTTTTTTAAGATTAACCGATTTTGACATTTTCGTTCGCATTTTGAAGAAATTTTGTAGTAAGTACTGAGTATTGAGTACTAGCTCAACTCAAAGACGTAAGTTTATGCTTGCTTCACTGGCTATAAATACTTGTTAGAAATTTTTGCCTGGAAGTCACCAGCCGATAGAAGTACAGAACCACCCGGATTCTTTAAGTTTATTTGAGTTAAGTTTGACAAGTTTATTTCTGTTAGATATAGAAGCCAAATCTTTATTTGTGTTTACTTAACCATTATCCGAGTTTTTTTCTTTTAGACAAAATGCAACCAAATTTTTAAAACAGCAAAACACTACTGATTAAATAGTCAAAAAAGGAACTAACCTATGTCCAACTTAAACAATATGCTCAGAAATTTACAGATTGATGAAGGAAATACATAAACATTTTATAAATGTATTTGGAAATCTTTCAAGCTATCATTAGACCTCTCCCTTGTTTGGTCGCCATCTATAGCCTCAATATCTTGCTTATCATGCTTAGCAATATTGGCAATTTCTGAAATATTTTTAGCGAAATTCTTTGTATTCCTAACAACTGAAGAAATTTCAGTAGTCATATTCATGGAATCTTTAATAACATTAAGAACATCTTTGACAGTATTAGATATATCTTCCGTAATAACTGAAATGCTCGCATCAGTTGTATCCTTTTTAGGAGTATCATTAGACTCAGTTTCTTCACTAGAAATTTCGTTTTCGACACTGTTTGCATCTTCAATACTTTCAGTGCTTTTAGAAGCGTCTTTGATTGCTTCAGAAATATTCTCAGCAATCTTAATATCTTTAATATTCCCAGAGTCGATACCTTTAGCTTTAGCTGTGCTTTTGGCTTTATCTTTAACAGTGTCCTCAGAGTCAGAGACAAAAGAATCGCGCTCGGTAGTTTTGGAAATATCCTCGACAATTGGAGAAGTATTAATTTTTTCAGCAATCTTCAGCTTGGCAACATAGGTTTTTTCTTTCACTTTTTCTTTGACAGTGTCCTTGGAATCCTTTAAAGGCTTAGAAATATCCTCAGTGATCTCGTAAGTATCAATATCAGCACTAGTATCAGGCTTGGTAGCTATATTTTTAGTTTTATCTTTAGCAGTGCTACCAGAGGCATCCTTAACAGCCCCTGAAATGTTCTTAACAATCTTAGAAGTTTCAGTAGTATCAAAATTCATGGTACCAGAAATGTACTTGTCGATTTCAACATTATCCCCAGCTGTTTTAGAAATATCCTCAGTAACCTCAGAAATGTCGCTTTCTGGAGCCTCATAATCATTATCATCGATATAAATCACTGATGCACGATGCTGAAGAGGACATCTCATATATGTTGAACTTGACACATTTCTATGAGCTACTTTCGGCATCATATTTTCTTTCTTAATAGCTGAACATTCATTTGCGGCTGAACTTCGCCTAGATTTTTCCGCGATTTCTGCTTCATCTTCTTCAACATCCACACTGTTTAATTTGGACAAGTCTCTTAAATGAGCCAGCTTTTTGTGGAATATATTATATTGATGAAGGACTGGCTCTGACTGGCGCCGACTTTGCTTTCCCTCATGACTTGTTTTTGAGGCATCGGATAACGGATCGATATCATTAGGGTCATCATCATCTGAACTAGATGTACAAGCCAATGACTGTCGTCGAGGAAAACGTCGATGTACATTAATTGGTGGTAGTTCATCCTGAAAATAGTTTTTTATTGTCAAAATAATAAAAGCTCAGATGAAACTGGCACAAAAAACCAAGGATGTCCGTTTAACAACTGAAAATATGTAATTAACTCGTATATTTTCCATTTAAAAATCATGAAATTCGATAATTATGCAGAAAAATTTTGTTGATTTGAAAAGTAATTGTGTTGATCTTTTTTGAAGAGTCCTCACCATTACTGGTTACTCGCTCCGCTGGCTTGTCACATCGCACAAATATGCCAGGAGCCCCTTGGTGATAGAAGTACAGAAGTATAGAAATACTGAGTCGCCAGCATTGATCGGATTTTTGGACAGGTTTATTCCTGCGGGGAATAGAACCTCAGCATCGTCGTTCCGAATTGAAGAACAACATACTGAGCCAATCTATCCCGAAATTTGTTGATGAGATTTGTTTAAAAATTGTGATTATGTTAAGAATCAATTTTTATCAACAGATAATTTACGGAAACTGAAGATGTTTTGTTTGCGGTTACAATTGTAATAGTTCTTTACATGGTTCTGATAAAATTTTTAGTTGTTATTTTATAACTCAATGGCTGCTTTCTTCGACTGAAGTCAAGCAATGTGAATAATCGGCAGAACCAGCCAAAATAGAAATGCTGATAGTTAGAGTTACTTAAAAATAAAAATTCAGTGATGACCGCGAAAGCGTAGCATATCGATCCTTTTGAATTAGAAAATCTCTTCAAATAATGGTATGTATATATTTTTGAAATGGGTTGATGGAGGATAATGGAATAAAAATGAACTGTATATGTTTATTTTTTCATTTCATGTTTATTTTCATTATTATGCTCAGGTGCATGATCAGAAAACAACGAAAGATTTTTATCTGCTTTTTACTATGGAGCCTTCTTCTTTGACTGGTTGCCTCTTGCTCCATTGCTTAACAGAGAATAACAGCAGCTATTCCTTTTTCCGTTGTCTAAGCCCATAGATCATTGGTTCATTTATTTATTCAAAATCTTTCTCGACTGCACCAGTCCAGGTTTTGATTGGTTCTCCTCGTTTTTAACACTTCTATCCATCATAGATCTTAGAAAGTAGCAAGATATATGTCAATTTCTGCTTTAAGTTGTGAAGAAGATGGCCTAACCAGCGTAGGAGAGATTCTATGATGATATTATTAATTTACCTGGTATCTGAGCAAAAGCGGATGCAGTCGCGTAAGAATTTATGGGGGCATGCCGTATGGGAATGTTCAGACAAGTGTCTAGCGTCTTAATATCCTCCACATGCTTCGTAGCCATATGGTAAGATTGCGCGTACTACATGAACTTCTTGTTGTTGGTAATTATGCCGCGATTTTATAGAAGCTTCGCCAGCCGAAAGAACATTTCTAGTTGCAATTATTTCGACTGCAATTTCATCTTTCGCTTGATTGTTTTCTTAACATGAATATCTAATCAACACTTCCTCGCTTTGACCTGAAGCCGGCTTGTTTAGGGCGCATTCTGTTATCTCTTACTATCATAAGTCTACTTTCAGCAAAAAAAAGCAAAAATTTTCCCAGAAATGCTGATTCTAATAAGCTAATTGTTCAATAGTTGTCACAGTATGTCCTATAAACTTTCTTAGGAATTGGGAGTTGCAGTCATGCTGCAATCATAGACATTGGTTCTTTCTTCCACAACAAAAAGTAAATCATTGAACATCATAATAATCATCATAAAGTACATCATTGAACGTGAATTATAAAGGACATGGGCAACATTTGAAGATTTCAGCTCAAAGACCTTCTTTTCCGGGAGTTTTTTGGGCATAAGCTTGTGAATGATGGATTATTTGTGATTATTTCTCGCTGATGATTCACAGATATAATATATGGTAAATATATATAATACATATAATATAAATGTAATATATTTATTATATATTTATATGTGACTTATTTATTATATATTTATATGTGACAAATATATGACTTGGCTAGTTTCAGGTTAAATTTGGCCCTAAAAATTTCCCTCCACCGTACAAGGCTATCTTTAATAACTTTAACAGCCACATCATTGTTATCCCAGTTCATTTCATTGACCGTTTCCCAGGTTATGGTTGCTTTATGAAGACGACGGAATAAGGCCATAGTTCCCTATTATCGCCCACTCGAATAGCCATTTATATTGTATTGAATAAGGCCATATCACTCCAATAGTCGTTTCTTTCACGCCGTGCTACTTTTACTGTAAATATTGAAGCACCTGATAACAGGAATCTCTTCATATTCGTGATTTGCAAGCCTTTTTGATATCCAACCAACACTTGGATTTGGCTAACTTTCCTTAGTTATTAACCGGCCGTTCCAAAGGTGCCATTAATATTTACATCATTGAGGTGCTTCAATAATCCAGCTTGAAATGTACTTACTTTCCCCGAATCTTTTAGTTTGAAATAGTTGAAAGATCTCGGAATATACTGTTTCTTGCAAGTTGTCAGTTTTATGCTGATCTTGACTCGAACCATAGCATGGTCTGATCCATGAAGGTTGGCAGTTTCAGTGCCGCGATGCAGCTATCTAGTACAGAACTCTTCCAAAGGCGACTGACCAGGATATGATCGCTCAAGTTGGGATGTTGTTATCCGAGGATTTCCATGTGATTATATTTTTTTCGATGTTGGAAGCATGTATTTGGAACAAAAAGTTCATGCATTTGGGCAAAACGAAGAAGGCATTGGTGTAGCGGGCCCTGACTCCATATTTGTCAATCCAAGCCAACCATGGCAGCATTGTAAAACCTACCAGTGCATTCCATTCTCTCCCAATTATACCAAGTCAAATTTCGCAAGAGATATTGTTAGCAGTTGGAGTACCGCATAGAACCTATCTTTGTAGGACTATCTGCGCATAAAGTAGAAGTTGACGACCAAATCAATGCGAAACTTTCAGTTGAAGAGGAAATATGCCAGATGATTGCTAAATAGTCAATCAGAGCGAGCTTTTAAAGAATCGTTACATCACTTCCCACCGACTTATTCGAAGTGCCACCATGATATACCCAATATTTCCGCTAGAAGCTAGGTTTATTAATGACTTAAGATCCCAAATGAGAAAAAAAGATTTCCAACAAGCAGGCAATGTCCACATAGTCTTTGGACAGAGTGTGGGCAATGGTCGCAAAGTTGCTAAGCATTCTGGGGTTTATGCTGCCACGGCCAAAAACTCGCCCTGCAGAAGGTCTATAGATTTTTTTTTGGCTTGAGAGGTTACCTTGGCTCGAGAGTTTCTTTACTCTCAAGCTCTGGAATCGTTTTATCACTCGGATTATATACTTATTGCATGCAACACTGGCTAAGGTATGTCGAAGCACGCTCTTTATCGAGATAACCCTTTCATTACAGTCATTTAGGAATAAAAATACAGGTGAGTTCCCAGCAATCACCTCGATTTTTATTTTCATAACAGGTTTAGCCCTGTAAAAAACAAAGAGACAAAAAATAATAAAAGGAAAAACAGGATTTCAAGATTTCAGGGATCGATAATTATTAGTTTTGTCTAAATTATTTTATAATATCGTGCTCGCTCATCAGGATTCTGCTCGGGAGAGATAGAAATAAAGCTGGGTCGCCAACTCCAACCAGATTTTTAATGATACTTATTGGAGGCAGTAACCGAATATTTATCTCTCAGCATGATAGTCTGGGCCTTTGCTTATCTTGTAAAATAGAATTTTTATTCCATATATTTCATTTTGCAGAATGTACATTAATATTGACTCGAAATGTCGTTAAATTCTAAAACCTGAAAATTCCTTCTATCTTAACAATCAGCCCTATCACGCCCTAGCTCAGTTAATGAAACAAAAAGTTAGTTTGATCGATCATTACTGTATAATTTTGTTTATCACGAAAAATGAAATTTTCATCAATCAACTCGTTTCAATTAATTTTAGCTCGAGAGCACTTAAATCACGTTTGATCAATGATTAAACGACATTCAAACTAGACTTCCCTTATAAATTGTTTATAATTTTTTTTCAAGACGCTATAGATTTTTGGTCCAAGATTCTGTAGAAAAAATTCAATCAGTTTCTTCCTTCGATGTAGAAAATTATCGGTATTGTAATAAATTTAAGATTAAGGAAGGGAAGGGAGAGAGGAGAAGGAAGAACGCGGGGAACCGGGGACTGCTCGAAAATTTTTACCAGTCCTCTTTGCTTTCACTATGCTTCAATTTGAAGTGCGCCTTTTAAACCCAAATTTCTAGAAAAAGGAAAATTTCATCAAATTGCGCAATAATTGCTTTCGCAAGCCATTTGTAGAACGATAATTGAATTACCGTAACTCAAAGAATTTTTTCTAGTTCTTTCGTATTTTGGTTTTTTCGAGTTTTTTATTATTCAATTAAGACTTGGATAATTTTTTTTTTGATCGTAAATCTATAATGCAATGTGGAATTGTTATGTGCAAGTAATAAAAAACTACTATCAAGAGGAGAGTCTTCTTGCAAGCCGAGAAAAGTTAACCGACAAGCGAGCCAAAATTAAAGAAAGAATTTGGCCTGAAAATTCACAGCACAACAAAGACTGGCGGCCACTCACCACTATTTACAAACTATGAAATGGCGTGGGGAATATGTAAAAGAAAACGAACCTAAACAGGCGCAAAGGCACGATTTACTACAAACTGCGCTGAAGTATAAGTAGAAAATTATGAAAAATTCAGTAAATCGCCTAATAATAATGTTGAAAGAAATGAAACGCTATAACATAACCTGGCAGATAAATACGACGATCTAATTGGCTGTGAAAACATTTAAGAAGTTATTAACATGATTAATGCTCTCGATTTCGGGCAGGTAGAATAAACAAATAATTCTTCTAAACATTAATTTCCAACGAGAAAACGGCCCTAATTGCTGTTTTTTTTACCCATTCGTAAAACTTGGTTTAAATAAGCGATGCCCGCATGATGCTGACGACCCTGACACTTGCACTTCTCCAAGTTGCCATGTGAATCTCAGGCGAAACGGTTCCAGGCTAACAGTCGGTGCAACGAGCCGAAGTAGTATTAACGAGTGCTATTAGAAGAAGAGAATGAAGAAATAAAAGACGTCACTCTAAAAATCTCTTTAAATTGTTCATAAATTACTTTTTTCTATTAATTATCTTTTAAAAATTATAAATCAGGCATTTATGAATCCAATAAATTTTACGTGAAATCACGCGGAAGTTACGTGTTTTGCGAGCGATCATTGATTCCGCAGGTTGCAATTACTTTTTTCTATTAATTATCTTTTTCTCAGATTACTTACGCGGGAAGAGCGCTTCGCTACCGTACCTCATAAGAATTCATTCGTAGGAAAAAAAGAAACGGGTGACACAATGATTTATTTTGAAACGAATTCGTAACGGTTGTCAACAGTTGTGGAATAAAAGTTTGAAAAAAATGCGAAAAAAGCGATGAGAGATACGATAATCGAAGAAAGCAGGCTTGAACAAAACTTTTTAGATTGTGAAAAAAAACTAACTGAAACTCCAACTGACAAATTGAGCGAATGACGCCGCGCAAAAGGATTTCGGGCTGTTTTGTGGTCAATGGGAGTTCGATCCAACGTCGAGCTGCGCCGGCTCGAACTGTCTGATTTCGGTTTAAACTGAGGCCTGCGGTTCATGTTGGCGAAATCGCCAATCATATTAACGAGTGAATCGCTTAACTTCATCGTTCTTTACCGGCAACCAATACAACACTAACAACTAAGTGGTGATCGGCGTCGTCGTCGTCTTCCTCGTCGCCCGTTCGTTCAACAAATCAAATCGAATCACCGCCGAATTCCTGTTTCATTCCTCTTTTTCTATGCCTATTTTCATCTTTTATCATCATTTATTATTCGATTAGTTTTCTTTGTCATGAAATATAGAAAAAAATGTTCTTTAAACAATCAAACAAAAACGAAAAAAATGAAGTTTTTTTCTCAAATCAATTTCAAGAAATACGAAAATTGTCTCAATTTCAATATAAAAAAACTTTGTTTATTTTGACAAAAACCATTCCTTTGCAAATTTACTCGATGCACACTCATTCGCTTATAAATTTCCACCAACGGTGGTACCAATTGCCCTGAAATCACGTTTTTATTTACAAATTATGATTTATAGATTAATCGTGTCACATTGATTTCAAGGAAATCAAATTTCATCCATGCGACAATTTTCTTACGTATATTTCGAAATTCATATTTTATTTTTGTGCACAAATCATTTCTACAGTTGCGAACAAATTACAGTGAAAAATCTGCCAAAATCGGACCTATGGGCTGCTCAATGCAATACTTCACTTTACTCATTCCTAAAATTTTTTTTAACAGTACTTCACGAAGATTTCGTTTACGCTGCAAACACTTCGACCGCTAAATAGTTCTTCGATTGCAAAGTAGCAATATAAATTTTGAATTTAGCCGAAATTTGCCATGTATTATATTATTGATCGGTAGAATTGGCGGACTGGATACAATAATATGTCATGTGAGGTTTGTTCTGGAAGTTGTCTGTTGATGCATAGTCATGTGGTGTTGTCCAAAAAGGTCCTGTGGTGTTATCGGGAAGGGTGGTGTAAATTATTCAAGTTGTTTAAATTCTTGTAGTTTTTCGAATTCTATGTTGTGCTTTGTAGAGACTGTGACTGTGCACTTTGTTCTTTCTTTATTTTCGCTTTTTTATGATTTATTTATTTTTTCATAGCGTTCCTTTTACATAAATTTTACATTACTAGATTTTGTTGGGACTCTATTTAATGATTTAAGTGTAAAAGAACCATGAGTTGGTATAAAACATCGAGAAATTTTGAAGTTATGACAATATGGTAAAGTAGGAATGGGGGGGGGGGGAAAAAAATATTTTGTAAATATGAAATATAATGGAGTTGATGAGGCGATGTAAGTGGCAAATGACTTTTGAGTTAATGAGACGAATTGGTGATGGAATACAAAAGAGTTTGTGGATGTTTTGATGGGACAAAATAGAGATAAATTTTGGATCAAAGAAGTGTAAGGGAAAGGGTTTCGAATATATCAAAGGAGTTCAGTGGGATTTGAGATATGTACAGTTTAAAAGGATTTAAAGATTTTCAAGAAAATATTAAAGGATGCGATTATATTGTTTGCTTTTTTTTCTCGCTTATCTTCAGTGGGCGTTTGCGTTAGTCATGATACTGTTTTCTTTACATTTTTTAAATTCAATTTGTATCTGCGTTTATGGCGAAAGATGTAGCATTTGCAGTAGAAAGGTGTTTAAAGTTGTATCGTTAATATATTATATTAGATGGTAACATGGCGAGATTTTGGAGGTTTTAAGAGACTGGTAGAATTAGTATAATATAAAGGGACATAAAGTATTGCAATTGGGTTTTGGTATGATTAGGAAAATTATGGAAGTTTTGGATGCATGGAGCGTTATAACAAACTATGAAAAAGTTTCATAGGGAATATGGTGGTAACTTAGATTAAAATAGTATAGGAATTTAAGGGAGAGTTACTAATGGCATACAGAAGAGCCTGATGAAACATAAGGATAAGCGATATTTTGAGGGGTGTTTGAGAGGTCAAGAATGCTCTGAGGAAATTACAAGAGCAATAAGACAGGATTTGAAAGGTTTGAAAGAGTTCTGCGGTAAATAATAGCATATTATTTACGAGTTAGGATAGAGTTGAACTTTGAGCGTGGATAAGGTTTGGAGGAGGAATTACCAGATAACTGGAATAAGGGACTGTGTTAACGGGGATTGAGAAGAATGTTGACATGGCAAAAGTTTGGCAGGTTTTGTAGAAAGATGTTTTTTTTTCGATGTAATTAATGAACTAACATGAAAGATGTGAAAGAAAATGCGAACTTGACCATAACAAACAAACGTTTCGATTTCTATATATGAGAATATTTTTATATAAATTATTTTAATCCCTGGAATGTATCATGCCTGCTCTGGGTCTTGTTCTTTGGATTTCTTTCGTTTTTGTCGAGGCTTATTTTAAGAGAGAGATCTCTTAACTTTTAAAATCGGAAGCATTGCCCTTTTTTCACTGGCTTTGTAGAAGATTTTAAATTTTGTTCGATTAACGTTTTATTTTAAAATTTTGTTATTGCATTAATTATGAGGATATTGTAATAATGTTGCAGAACTATCTTTAAAAATTTTGGAAAACTGTATTTGAATTAAACGAAAGGAAATGGATGATAAATTCAATGAATCGACTCTTGCTAAAACAATTTTAAAAATAGCTCGTCTTCAGCTGGATCTAACGAGTAAAGTCGCTGATTTGGAGGTTGTCTTTCAAGCACTTAGCGATACTTTCCTTCTTTTTTATTGTAAATAAATAATTATTCAATTAGTTCAATTTTTCGAAATTAAATTTACCAATTTTTTAAATTTATAAATTTTTTTACTTGTGATTTATTTTCGTATATTTTCGTTTCTCAATTTTTTTTTTATAGTTTTCTATTTTCTTAGTTTTTTTTTTAAAATTTAGACAATGACTTTGTCAAATGTTTCGTAAACCGCTTTAATTTTTTCGACTGAGATTATTTGTTTTAAGAATGGGCAAAAAATGATAATTGAAGAGCTTCGTCAGTGCCGAACAAATTCTAAGACATTGATGGACATTATAAAAATGTTTAACGAAGTTATTTTTATATTTTATATATGTATATATGTTACATAAGTTATAAGTTATATTTTTTTTTAATATTTTTTTTAATTTTGATGTAATTTTTATTCATTGATTTTGCGCTGATATATTTAATATATTTAATTGATATATTCTTTAATGCGATGAGTTAAATGTGAATTTCCACAATTATTTTTTCTTAAAAATTCTTCAACACTGCCGAGGTTTTGTTATTTTATTTATTTTATAGCGTCATGATCTGGAAATCGATCGGCTCATGAAACTTATGAAAATAGGTCAAGATTCTTCCAGTCTTTCAAAAATTAACGTTGAACAGCAGCCTGGTTTGTTTTCTTAATCTTTGATATATGGTTATACAAATGTCGACTCATATTTTAAAAAAATTTTTGTGCTTAATATTCATCAGCTACATATGCCTTCAGTCGCAACAACACATGTAGTTACAACTCCTGCAAAAGTAGCTGTTAGTACTGAAGGGGGAATCATTTCGGATGAGCTACAGTTATATCATCAGTTACAACAACAACAGCTCATGAATCTTTATGCCAGTCCATCACGTTACTTGGTTAGTTTTTCGGATTTCTGTATTTCGTAGTTTCAATTTTGTTTTTGGTTAAATCTATTAAATTTGCTATATGGTTTAAAAGCGTTTCTTTAAATTTGTATCGAATGTATATTTTTTTATATTTTATATTTCGGTAGATAATTCGTTATCTTATGATTGTCTTGTTTAGATTTTTCATTGCTACCATTTTTAGGCTCCATCATCGACCACAACGAATTTACAGCAATTACAATGGAATCAAATGGCTCAGAATTGGATGGGAAGGTGAGGCGACAAGTTATTTCTGCTTAAAGTTATTTGTTCATTGAATGGCGTTTGCCATCTTGAACCATTTTTCGCTTTACTAATGAAGATTGAAGATCAATATATTTCATTTTAATTTAGATTTTCAAAAAGGACCATTATTTTTGTGGCTGTGAATTTAAGAATTAAATTTTATTTATTATATTCCAGTCATTTATATTCAACGGTAGCTGCTTGGCAAGCGGCTTCACAAGGATTACCCAAACCAGTGGGAATTTTGCAACAGCAGCAGGTCGGTTCGACTGATATTGCTCGTCCACTTATTCCACAGTCAATTCCATTTGCTTCAGATATCTGTCAGCAGCCGACTATATTTAATACATGTAATAAATCTTAAACATTAACAGATTGTTTAATACGTTAAATGTTACCAAATATTGAAGAACTTAAAATATTGAAGAAGTTCTTAATTAATTCTTCTGGGTAGAGAATAATGTTCTAAAATTGTCCATTTATTTCTTTTTTTTAATATAATTTTTCCAATTATCAGTGAGTAAAACAAGTAAACCAGTTGAAACAAAAGTTGGTGATACAACTGGAAATAAGAAGGGCCAGTGTCTACCAGATATGCCCAAGTTGTCTTGCGAAACTCGGGTTTCTGATGCCAACACTCAAGCGCAGCCATTTGTTCCATCCAGCAAAAGTTAGAAAAAGTTTATCCAATGCTTTTTTGTTCCCAAGTTTTTTAGTATTTACTGTGAAGTAGATGGAAACATCTGCTGAAGCGTTTTTATCTGATATAGGAATATTTTCGGATCTTTGCCCATTTTTTATCTGTAAATTTCCAGAAATTGTGGATCATTTCAATTCTAAGAATTGATCTTTTCAGATAAAACATCGAATTTAACACTTGCGCCTGCTTCATTTTCGTTTGTTTCTCCAACATCTCAAGAGACATTGGGCAAAACTTTGGTAATGAGCAGTGGATTAGATTTAAGCGGAGCTGCGCGCGAAACCATAGGTGCACAAAGAATGCACAAAGAAAGTGAGAGAGAAGGTTATCACTCTATTTGAAAATATTTCGGTTTTATAGAATGTCGGACAATTTCCTCTTTATTATTTGTTGCGTCTTTCTTGAAACCACTTTTTCAACGTTTGTTATTCGGAACAAATTTATTGGTATTATTTTCTCATTGTCGTTGTAGGGCTCTTCGAGTTGTTCGAATAGTGATAATTGTTTTTAATTTTCAGAAGTTGATGAAGAAGCACCAGAACGTTTTGAACCATCTGTTCATTTCGAACCATTAGTTCCTTTGCCTGAACTGATTGAAGTAAAAACGGGTGAAGAAAATGAAGTCGTTAGTTTAATATAAATTTTTGAGTTGAAGTTATATTTTTTCTGCCTTTGTTGCAAAAAAAGCTTTTTTTTGCCAGATTCTTTATGATATCATTTTTTGTATAATCATCTAACTACAAATTTTTTGTTGTTTTTGTGCAATATTATAATCTTATTTTTTCGTATTATAGGTGCTTTTTTCTGAGCACTGTAAGCTATATCGCTATGTTAATGATACAAAAGAATGGAAAGAACGGGGTGTTGGTGTCCTTAAGATATTGCAAAATCCTGCCACTAAAGTTTGTCGTATTGTGATGCGTCGTGACCAAATTCACAAGGCATTCATTTTTAAATATTTGATAATCCCTGTTTTTTAGTATTGTAATTTTTTCTTTTGTCTTTTGTCTTTCCTACTATAATTAAAAAATGAACATTATTTGATATGAATATCCTATATATTTTATTAGGTGTGTGCAAATCACCAAATTCATTCGTCCATGCGTTTAACTCCAATGCCGAAATCTAATCGTGCTTATGCTTGGATCGCCCGTGATTACTCTGAAGGTGAAATGGTTGACGAAAAATTTGCTGTGCGTTTCAAATCCGATGATTTAGCGAGCAAATTCCATAATGCCTTTGATGCAGGTTATGTTTGTAAAAAATCCATGAAACTTCAAGCTCAATTTATAGTATTTTTAATTTTAGAACTTATGTTCCTGATGTATTAAATAAAAAAAGTTAATTTGATTGAATAATAGGCTCATTAATTCATCCATCATTTGTTAAATAGTTCCAGTGAAAATATATGAATTCGGTGACCATTTCATATGCCCTTTACCTTAGAAGTCAGGTCTCTTGTTTGTTATTTTTTTTGTTTTTATGTCTTGTTTAGCATGTAGAAATTCATCATAATATATTTTCTTTTTCTTCTTATTTTTAGTTATTTTTATTATATAGATTATTTCAAGATCATTATTTATTCATTTTTTTAATTTTGCATTCTACTGTTAAGTCAGTAAAGTGTTACGTCCTTGTCCTTATATCCTTTTATTTATTTTAAGCAGTTCATGCCAGCCACGATGGCAAGAATACACAGGTGAGCAAAGAGAAAAAAGCTACGGACAGTATCGAAGCTACAAAAAACAGATTTGATATTTTCAAACCAGCTCCTGGAAGGTTAAATTTTATCCCAGCTATCATTTTACTTTTCTCATAATTATTGCAAAGAAAAACGTTTATTTATTCATATCATAATTTATAAGATAAATTTTTCTACTTTGTTCCTTATTTGCAGTTGGGAATGTAAGGCCTGTTATGTTTTTAATAGAGCCGAATTAAGAGAGTGTGAATGTTGTGGGACCAGTAAAGAAGGCACTACTGTTCATCCTTCTACTTCGTGTACTTTTGAAAGGTTAATTGAATGATTTCTAATTTTCTAAAAATTTTGCATGTATAATTTTCTTGAATTAGAGTTGCGGAATGAGCGATTTATACAGAGGTGGAAAACGTAAGTGCGAATCAAATTGTGTGAATTTTCGATTTGCAATGGTCTTCATTTTATGTCCTAATTAATTAATATTTGCATTTTTGAAAACAATAAATTAGTTTTTTCGAATTCTTTAACAATATTCAATTTGATTATTTTTCCAGCAAGGCTTTAAAACCCGCTGTTCCATTCAAAGGATCAGAATTTTCTTTTGGTCTGAAACCTTCTGTTATGCCAGAATTTTCTTTCGGCTTAAAATCTTCCACTCCCAGTAGCACAACAGCTTCTGAAGACCATTCTAGGTAAGTTTCCACCTAATGTGATTTGAATACAGTTAATGGGAATCGTTTGGAAAACGAGATATCGAGCATTTTCATAAAAGTATTTTGATCGAATATTTGCAATTATAGAACTGTGGTCGCTGCTACTGCTTCAACAACAACTACAACTACTGTCACTTCATCTACACCCCAAGAATCTGTTACAAAAGCCCCCTCAGTGCAGTCTTCATCACTTCCTTCATTTAGCTTTTCACTTGCTGAAGGCTCGACGCGGGCGACTAATGAGTATCACTTTTTATTTTTATAAACTTAATGCCTAGTGTCTTGGCTGATTGATTTTAGATTTCTTCAGTGGTCTTACTTTTTCTAACCATTATGTTCAGGCTTAGTTGCGCTGGCTATAAGTCGTTTCCGGGCTGTTAAGTCCGAGGCCACCGCTGAAAATAGTAGAAGCCATTCTTTCCATAAGTCCTTAAATCGCCGATTTACCTATATGTTCAAAGTTTTCGCTAGCAGTGCGATAAATATCAGCCCAGGTCTTGATTGGCCCTCTACGTTCTTGACACCAACGATCATAGGGTTTAGCTAGCAACGAAATATGTGTCAGCTCTCATGGTGGGCGATGAAGAACTTGACCTAATCAGCGAAGGCGACACTCTGTGGTGGTAGTGTTAATACAAGTGGTATTTGAGTAAAAGTGGATGTGGTCATGCAAGATTTTATCCACTCGGCGAACCCGTAAAATATATCTGAGATATAAGTGGCCAAAGGTGGGTAACTTGTTAATATTCTCCGCTCTCATTGGTCATGTCCCACAGTCATATAGCAAGATCGAGCAGCTATGTAGTATTAATTATCTCATAAAAGTTTTGCCAGCCATAAGAACGCATTCCTAGCTATGGTTATCCGTTTTGTAATTTGATTATTTTTCACTTGGCGTTATTTTGGGATTAGAGTGGAACTGTGATATTTTAAATATGGCATTTACCCAACCGACTGTCTATTGATGAAAATATTTTAGCAAATTCTGACATATATAAGACGAAAAGACTTTCATTTTGTTCATATTGATCCTGAGTCCGATTCCCGTTGCAGTTGTCGATACATTGTTTAACATTATTTGCATTTCATCATAAGAACTCCATCATCTATGTATTCAAAGTCTGTGGTACTATGATCTGGACTGGTTTGTATCTCTTAAATGACAATAAACCATTATCCATCGCATAGTTGAATATTGTAGAAGAAAGTACGCAGCCTTCAGTATAAACACTAGTTCTTATTTCGAAAGAGTCTTTCATTTCCCCGTATACATAGATCTGTGCCGATGTCCGCTGATGAAATACAGCACTATTATATTCCATCACCTTTTAATGGTTTTATGTCTAAATTGTGCTTTTGTTCGTTTTTATACTCTTCAATTTTAGTTCCACATCTTCGCATATATTTTCATCGTGGTTCAATCAAAAGCAGCCAGTAGCAAATACGCCTACTACTCCAACTACCGTTACAACTACTACTGTTACTATTACCGCTGCTACTACTACCACTACTACTACGACAACAGTTCTTCAAAACGCTTCGCCATCTGGTCTAACAACTCAGGGCTCAGCTCCATTCTTCGGTTTCCAAAGTTTGCTAATTTTTTCAGATTTTTACTTCTTATTTTATTTTGTTTAATGTTTTTTTGAAAGATCTTTCTTTAAATATTTTTATTTTTTTTGAGTCCGTTTTAAGGCGGTTCGAGAACAAATAATTCTTTATTTGGTCAGGCACCCATATTTAACTCTGCAGCTGCGGTGTCATCGTCTCAAGGTACAAATTGCTGACATAAATCAAAACCAGTTTTTTAGTACATAAGAAATCTATTTTTTCTTTTATTTGTCTACATCACTGATCGTTTGGCTTCCTCCAATAACGTTTCTAAATCTTCCCATTCTATGCCAGTCCTGAAGTGAATTGAAATCATTTCCTCCAATAACGTTTCTAAATCTTCCCATTCTGTGCCAATCCTGAAGTGAATTGAAATCATTTCTTTTTGCATCACCTAAGCTCATATGTAACTGAGCCACCTATGTATCCAAAATCTCTGATCATACCTCTTTCCAGCTCTTGATTGGTTATCCAAGCTTTTGACACCATCCACTAAAAGGATTTAGCGAGTAGAGAGATATATGTAAATCTCTGTGGTGAGCGACGAAGAACACGGCCAAACTAGTGCAGACGAGTATTTTGTGACGATATTATTAATGTGATATTCCAGCGAAAGCGTTTGCTTGAGATCCCACTTAGCGTTGCATACAGGATGTATCTTAGGTCAAAGACAAAGAGAAGTAGATTCCTGATATTTCCCATTCTCATTAGTTATTTTTACTGCTATATGTTAGAACTTTGCTGCAATCAGATAGATGCGATTTTTATTTTGAAGGTTTTGAAGATTTCGTGGTTATTCTAGATGGAGTTTTATTTTTCGCCTGATCACTTGATATGAAAGTGGGCCTGAGATGTTTCAAGTTTTCGTCCTATTTCGATCACTGATGGATTCGTATGAACTGCGATCTTATTGTCTGGTATGGTAAATAAAAATTGAAATGAAAGAATGATGAAATGAAAAAAATCTTATTGAAAGCCAATTTTCGCTGCCGCTCTTGATTGACGAGTGCTATAGCGTCTGTTGCAGTAACTGTCCTCGAAAGGGACAACATCATCAGCGTAAAAGGTGCGTATTACTATGCTCTGAAATGATTTGTAAACCTTTTGAGTGCCTGTAAGCGGTGTTCATAATTTATCACATAAGATAGTGGGTGCAAACTTGGAGCACATGGATATTTCAAAAGGTTGTGTTAATTTCCCATGCAAACACATGCGCTTGCTTGCCTAGGTTTACTAAAATGTTTTGGTTAACTTCATTGGAAAACCATTCTACTTGCCAGAGTATCGCCCTTTCCATGGAATCAGAGGCAGAAGCGATAAAGCACATAAAGATGAGTTGTCGATGGTTGGAACAATGTTCCATTACTTCTCTCAGAGTAAAAATTTGATAACCATGTCCTAGGTATGTCCTTATATTAATCTCCTGTTAGTTCATCACACACTGCGTCTGTTCGGCATCTTTTTCAAAGGCATTTAATAAGCTGATTTCTCGATAGTTGTCGCAAAGCGTTCAGTCGTATGGCATCTTTGGGGTTTTCTTGGACTAAGCTTGTGATTTATACAGTTTATCTCGTGCTGGGTTGGTGATTTGTAGTCACAGTTATATGGCTCAGTGGGTTGTTGCTGAGTTGGAAGCGCCGATGTTGAGGTTCGATTCCCTGCAGGAGTAAACCTGTATAAAAATCCGGGTGATGCTGGCGACTCGCCTATATTTCTATCGCCAAGGAACTCCCTGACATATTGCCCAATACGACAAACAAATGGGGCGAGTTTAACCAGTAGTGGTAACTCTTTAAAAGAAAAAGAAAGGAAGAATTACATTTATATGGCTCTCTATTCTTCCCAGTCGTATCAAGAATTGTACGTAGCTCGTCGCAGTTCAGTTTAAATTTTTTAAGGGACGCTCATCGCGTGAGATGATCTTTGATAGTTTTAATGAGATTTCCATCCTTATCTCGAATCATTTCACTGGTTATTTCTTGAACCCTGGGTGCATTGCGAAATATACGGAATATTTTTCAATTATCGCCACTGGAGCTGCTGCCTTTGAGGCCTTATGATTCCATACCATTTTTTTCCCGCTTCGCCATGACACTTTCTGGAATTGATTAAAAGAATCTCCTGATACGCTCGTTCTGGCAGCGTGATCAGACGGCTGAACCATTTTATCTGAGATTGAGATTGCGAGTCATATTTGCTAAAACTTATTAATCTGACTTCTGGAGGCAGAATTTCAAGTGAGTCTGATATTCCTTGATAGTTCCAGAGGATTAATATTAAAGTCCTTTTTATGTTTTTGGTGCTTTAACTTAAATGAGGTAACCGAAGTATTTTGACCATTTTTGGGTCTAGCCATAAAGTGACGATAAGCGCAGCTTTCTATTGAAGAATTCTTTCATCGTAATTGACAAAAATGTATTCGTTCTAATCTGAATGTTAATTCTGGCGAGTTCCATATAGATATTTTCTACAGTGCTGAAAATTTGTATTGGTGATAAAAAGTCTATGTTCTTCTGAAAAAGTTCTTCATTGGCACATCGACGCCACTTTTGACAGGTACAGCATCATGTCCTACGAGTATGTTCCAATTTTCCGCGATCATGGTTACGTCGTTTTTTGGAAGGGATACTGTTGGCAGGCTAAGTTCAGCATAGATTTTTATCGAGTTTATCCAGAATGGGGATATATATACCAAGGAAGCTTGCCTTTAAAGCAGGCATAGGCCAACCGGTTGTTAACCAAGTTTCATACGATAAAAGTTGAAAGTGCTGACAATTGTGATTCTATTTTCTTTGAATTCTTTAATAGCTCGTATCCGAAACCGGTACAGTTACAGTTTTGTACCTAGAATTAGGAGGACGGATTTCCGACAGGTAAATGATTTCCATACATTATTTTGATAGGATGTGAATGTTATCGCCCGAGATTTCCTATATCCATGTTCTATGTGACTACGAAAGCCTCACTACGTACGCAGATATTTGGTCTGATTTCCTTAAATAGAATGGAAGAGCAGTTCAGCTAAAGAACTTCATGATTATTCGAATATTTATCGCATGTGCCATTTGATTCCGAATGCCATGCATATTGGAAAATACACTGTGATTTCTTAGCCTATAGTCATAAAGTTACATAACGGGTAGTGGTACAGTGCTATTAGCCATCCGTATTTTTATTTTAATGATAGGTTTGATCCTGTATAGACAAGCAAAAAGATAATTTTAATTTTTGATAACAAAAATTTTGTTTATACGAGAAAGTAAAGAAAAATAAAAAAATTTGTATTTATATCGATTTCAATGGAAGGTGTTGGAGGATTACTGGTATTTTTTTTTAGAAAAAGCTGTCAAGCCGATGCTGACAGGTGTTTTGTTTGGTAATTCAGCTGCTGTTAGTGGTACGTTAAACGATACTCCAGTGTTTTTTCTCGTTAATTATGTAGTGAAATCATTTAGATTTGAAAAATTAACAATTTGTTCTTATGTTCTGAATCTTCTCCCTTGTACTTTTTCTTTATATAAATTGCACTTTTTATTTATTCTTTGTAGGATCAATTTTTGGCCGACCAATATCTGGTGGTTTTGCTGCTCTCGCAGCTAAAGCTCAGGCCGAAGCTGCTGGAAAACCTGGAGATAAAAAGAGTGATTCAAAGGATTTCTCGGTGAAATTTTCACCTTTACATTATAGGAAAAAAGCGTTAAATGGAAAGATTTGGTAATTTGGAAGAAAATGAATCGTTATTATTGTTTTTTTTTAATTTACTAGATTATTACAGACTTTCTCGTCCTTTCGTCGATCTAGTTCTCGGCCTGTGAGCCCGACGGAAGAAAAAGATACAGATGAGGAAGACGAATTTGTGCCAACAGCGCAGTTCGAACCAATTTTTCCTCTTCCGTCTCTTGTGGAAGTGAAAACCGGCGAAGAAGGTGAGGAGGTGAGTTTTTGGTTTCAGTTCATAGTTTTTTCCTGATTAAGTTCTGAAACTACCATATTTCTCGTACATCAACTTTTCATGGATTTGGCTATCTGTGACTTATATTTATTATTTACTTATTTAGTTGTATACGCACTATACCATATATTTTTACTTCGAAATATTTTTTCTCTCTTTATCTGAATCGATATATTCGATATTTTCGTGTTTTTTACATCCAGTTTTTTAATGTTTTGCCTATTTAGGTATTGTTCAAAGCACGAGGCAAATTATTCCGATTTATTAATGAGTCTGATGAATACAAGGAAAGAGGCATTGGTGATATGAAGGTATTTTCTTAACACCATTCAGATCTTCTGATATGTGGGAAATTTTCTGCAGTAAATGCGTGTGGAAATCTTTTAGCGCTGTAAATTTTCGTAATCTCCGTTCACATCCTCCTTATTTATGCGTATTCACTATTTTGAATGATGCGTTTAACTTCTCATCATATTTTTGATTATATTCTTGCATATTTTATGTATCCCATTTTAGTTGTACAGAGTAATGCGTACGGATTTAAATTCTTGTGGAAAGAGTGTTTTTCTTTAGTCCAAATTTGAATATTGTGGCTTTCATGTTTTCATTTAATGTCATGAAATGAAAAAATTTTTCTCATCGGTATAATTATCGCAGCGTAAATTTGCTTAAATATATTAATATTCTTATTTTTTTACATGGATTATTTCGAGTGCTATCATGTAAGTTTGTGAGTATTTTGCTGTCTACATTTAAGGTACTTTTCAATCCCAAAACGTCAAGATGCCGTTTGGTAATGAGAAGAGAACAAGTTCTAAAAGTCTGTGCCAACGCTCCACTCCATGCAGCTCTAAAGATCACAAAGAAGGCGAAAACTGAAAATGCTTGTATGTGGATGTGCCGGGTTCGTTATTTTTGTTTTCTAAATTTATTGCTTGTTGTATAATATTCCAATTTTACAGGATTATTCTGAAAGTGAATCTGGTATTGATGAATGTTTCGTTATAAAATTCAAAGATGCATCAATCGCCGATGAATTTATTAAAGTTTTCGAAAAGGCTTGTAAGGGTGGCTATGTTAAAGATTCCAAGGAAAAGGTTGATGAAGGTTGTATTTTGCAGATTTGCAAGTAAATCTCGACTAATGTTACTTGATTATTCCTCAATTATTGATTATCTCCTATTTTATCGTCGGTGAAATGTGATTTGGCTGTTTTGCTGCGATTCTTATTATAAAGTTTCAGAAGCAAAAACAGGAATTTGTTCTTCGTCCTCAGCGAAGTTGGTAGGTGAAAACAATGCGTCAAAGGCATTAGACTCATTTAAACAATCTAGTTATGACGAATCGAAGGCAGTTGAAGAAGGCGAGGAATATGATTATTGTGATGATACTGAAGAACATTTTAAGGAAGTGGCTTCTTTCGAAGCCACATTTGTTATCATTGATGCATATAAATCTCCAATGAAACCGGTAAACGCAGATCTGGACAATCTGTTTTGAAGTTTTCTATATATTTTTTCGGTAGCTTAGATTTTCTATTTCTTAAGATCTTGGCTATTTTTCATAGACTTAATGTCAGCAATAGGCTAGAAAACATTTTTTAGAAGAAGCAGAATTTTTAATATGCTCAAAATTTCATTAATAAATCTGCTTATAACTTTGTGACATTTCTTTCGAGCTTGTTCATTATACATTCAATGAGATTTTCTGGATTAAAGTTATCTACTTGCCAATTTAGTGTAGTTAGCGGCAAGTTGTTATAACTTGTGAAGACTTTGGAGAATTAGGAGCGTTGGTGAAGGAAAGCAGAGTATGCATTGGAAATTGTTGAATGAAAAATTGAAAATTGCTGAGTAGAATAAAGCTTGTCCATTTTGGTGTAATTTGCTGAGGAAGGGACCTTTCCCGTTTAAAATGTTTGAAATATGGTATTGGATATTTTCAAATTTGGCCATTGCAACACTCTTAGTGAGGTGACCTCAATGCCACTTAACGGTGAAAGCAAAGAGAATAGAATATCTCAGTGGATCGTTGCTTAATTTGGGGCGTTGAAGCTAAGGTTCTACTCTCGACATGAGACTGTCCAAAAATTGGGTAATGCGGGCAGTCCACATGTATTTATTTATATCGAAGGACATCAGGGGACTCTATGACATATTTATCTAATGCGACAAGTTAAGTGAGTGAGTTTAACTAGATATGGTAAGGTAAGTGCCCTTTGAAAAAAGCATACTCGGGCAGATTAGATAATATAATTATTGTATAGTCTTCTTCCCATTAGCGTCTCGCAGTTAAGGAGCTTTCCTGCGACTAAATTGCTTATTAAGCTAATATATTTCATTGATTTAATCTCAATCAGATATTTAACTTTTTCATAAAATGTCAATTAAGGAAGAAGTTAAAGACTGTTTTTCTAGACAAAGAAGGAAAAGTTCACTGGCACTTTGTTAATAGCTGAGGTTGGCCATAAGGGTCATGAGGTTGTTGTTTTGGAAGACGATAAAGTTCGTGTGTCGCACACAATCGAGGAAGAAACTAATTTCAATTGCGTTGTAAGTTTTTAATGTCATTTAAAAATAACGTTAGTTATATTGGAAGTATTTGTTATACAACGAATTTATATTGATTTCATTGCGTTTTTAAATTGAGCACTATTTGTTGGTTTATTTTCTTTACCTTTTCTGGTTTTGAATGGAATAATTCAACATAGAATTTTTCTAGGAATTCTAACTGATTTCGAAAGAAATTTGAATCACTTTAAATTTATGCACCAAAAATTCTTAAAATTTGCATTGCATTACTGTGGTTTTTTAGGGCCCTAAATCTATGAAATATCTGGCTGTAGGTGGTTCTAGAAATTGCGAAATTGTTGTCGAATTTAAATCTCAGTCAGATCGCAAGGAAGCTTTCGATCTTATCAAATCCGTTAGTTACTTACGATTACTTTCAGTATCATTAATCTTTTCTGTCTCATCATTTTTTATTTCAGATAGCGAAATCTTCTAAATAATATTTTTCCTGTCTGTGAATATTTTTCCATTATGTGCAAGACCGGCGCATTAAATTTTTCTGCGAATATCACTTTTACTGCCTTTCTTCAGGACTTAAGGCACATTTTGAGCCTTATCTAGAAAAATTTTTGTGAACAAGAAAAAATTGTTCATGTTGTGCTTGCTTGTTCCTTTCATTTTCCACTTACAGCGAAAAAAGTAATAAGATTAAATTTATTTTAGGGATTGAAAAAAATTTTTACATCAGAATTTTCGCAGAATTATAGAATTATAGAGCTCACCATGTCCTTGCGTATTGTATTTCCCCTCCCCCCCTCCCCAAGAAATGCGGTGTTCTTAGCAAAATGCTTAATCGTGTAGGCGTTAGCGCAGGACCTGATTCCGTTCGTTCAGTTTTAAAAACACGCTTGCGTTTGTTTTTTTCAATGGTTTAGTCCAACGTTTGTATTTTTTCTTCCGTTAAATTCATTTGTTCTCATTTGACCACTTGTTTTAAAATTTTTTGTTAAACTGTTGTTCAATAAAGTTATTTTAAAATGGTGGACAGCAATAGTAGCACTCTCATTGTGGCCTGCTCAAAAATTTTTTTTAAGTGGTTGATGTTTTTTATTTGTTACGAAACGAAAGGGCCGTTTTTTCCCATTCTTTGGGTTCATTTTATCGTCTACTGGGTAATTTTTGACGAGTGCTGTTTGAGTCGATTTCTTTCTCTTTTATTGATTGGCCTTTATAAAAATCGTGAAAAAAATATCAAGGTATTTTCCACAAAAATTTATTTACATATTCCTTACTTTGCTTTTATAACCAAACCCAATACTTTTACTTTTTGCTCTTCACTTTGATTCTAAATTGTATGGATTTTCTGGAAGTATAATATCAGAAGGTATTAATGGAATATTAATATTCCATTTTGCGTGGGCCTTTTTGGGGTGCTGTTGTATTCATTTTTAAAAAATGACGAATGAATCATAAAAATTTTATGAAGTAAAATAATTCGATTACAACGTTGGCGGAAAGTTGTATGGATATCGTCCGTATCTCCGAAAGATATGTGAAATTACGAAGATAATTAATGATAATGATTTACTGGGCCAGAAGCAAGCTTGTTTTACAGATCTTCTGAAATGAACAAACCAATAATTGAAAAATGTTCTTCCAAAAAAGATATTTTGAAAAGAGTCAACCATTTTGTGGTTGATCGATGATGAAAATTTATAAACCTTGTTAAATAAGAGGTAAAGCTACAACAGAATGAATGTAACAGGCTTATTCTTATCTTTAACCAAGAAAAACCAAAGGACAAACGTCATCAGTTCGTAAACCCATTTCTTTCCTCATTACTTCAAATTTCTCTTCGATTTCTTTGACTCTTCTTTCCTTTGCTTTATTTAAGCGTCGTTGTTCTTCGATTCCGAGTTTCACATATTTTTCTCTTAGTTCTTCGATTCTAAATAAATATTTCAATGGATTTAAACAGTCAATCTGGTTGTTTTTTCTACATATTAATAACCTATATGCGAATACGCAGCTGATTGATGAAGTGTCCAACGAAGGTTTCGAGGAACATTTCGGAGAACATCTGTCTCCATTTCTCCCAATCCACATTTCTAGGATTCCAGATTTATAATTCTGATTTATGAGTGCATAACATCGTAACATCACACTCCAATAAAATTGCTATTTTAAATAGTTTTAATAAAAAGTTTTCGAATATAGTCATTCAAATTAAAAATTAAATAATACGCTTCGGCACGGCCATTTGATTTCATCTGATCGTCGAATCGCTTTTGATGGATTAATTTCATTAACTGTTTAGATTCGCTGAAAATATTTATATGATAAAATATTTAATATTTACTTGTGCTTTTATGAAAAAAACTATAAAGATGGATTTCTAAGATCAAGCAAATAGGATGAATGTTGGCAGTACAGCAATTAAAATGTGAATACTGTCGGCCGCTGAGTTACCACTTTTGAGGTGAACTTTTTAAAGTCAAATTTTCAACCATATTGGCCCATAACTAAAAAGGAAATTAATTTTCATAGCAATTATGGATATTCTTTTCCTTCATATTTTTTATATTCTGTTAATTTGCTCATATTTATCCATCAAGCGGAAAGGAAAATGAAGAAGAAAGTCAAAAATAATTCATGATCGTAATTTCATACCATTTGTGCGCCATGTCAATCCTTTTCAGTAGCTTTTTTTTATTGTTTTCAACAAGAGCAATTATTTGTTCACAGCGCTGAAAGATAATTGAAATTAAAAAACGTTTGATTGATTGAACATTTGATTTTCTTCTCTAGAGAACTAGAAATTTGAAAAAAATTTTTGAAAATTAGGACCAGGTAATAAGCTTCTTGCAAAATAAATAATGCAGAAACCTTTCAATAAAAAAAGCCTACAACGGTGAATGAATGGGGTTTTTGCAACAAATATCTTTATAGTAAGATCAAATGATTCAATTCCATTTGCTTCAATTAAATCACTATCCGTATTGTAACCTACCTCTTTTTCAAATTTTGCGTAAGCCGTAAAAGCGCTATCGGATATCTTATGAGGTGAAGCTGATGGTACTCTGAAGAAAAGGTTATTCAACCTTTAATTAAAAAATTTCTTTTTAGATGAAAATATATCAATCAAGATAATAAAAGCGAAACTGCGGCAAAAGTCTGCAGTCAGCGCCTTCGGAACACCATCCATATCTTATCTGCATGCAAAATTATCTAACTTCTCAGTTGCTCATTTACCCACTTTCTAAAAGTGAATAATAAACCTGGTAGTAAAACGAACCGTTGAAGAGCGAGTTCAACCGTTTCTATCACATTGGCGAATTTTTTACGGAAACTTTTCTCAAGTTTCACAATCTTCGCGTTTGCTTCAAATTCTTCAAGACTAGCGTATTTCAATTCCATGTCGTCAATATAGAAACGAGTTTTTAAGCGTTCTAAATCAAAAATAAAAATAAAATCAAAAAATAAAATGCCTAGTTTAGGCTGTCAAATTCGCATCGATGAAAATTAGATTTTATTTAAATATTTAGATTTGTAGCAAATATTCTAAATATACGATTTTATGGTAGACAGTTCATTGCTACATGATAATTTGATATGGGCATTTGACGAATCACCAGAAAAAATTTTATCCCAAAAATTCTGCAAAACTGCAGTGGATACTGAACTAATCTCTATCAGAGCTGATTTCTGAACGGCATTGTTAGGCAATTTTCTTGCACACATATTACATGATGCCTATTAGTCGAAAAAAAAATGACCACAAATGGTCGCGATGGACGTGGTTATGGTTCGAATAGGAAATATTTCTAAAAAAATTGCAAAAAACAATAAGCGAAAACTGGATTTGTACCAAAACGAGACAAAAAATTTTTCACATCTATTATGTTTAGTGAGCTGGATATTATGAACACCTTGAATGGGTTGATTTTGTCGCTTCTCATAGCTTAACTGTCCAATTTCCTCCTTTATCGTACTTTCTACAATCGTTTCTTTGATTAAATCACCAGCTATGCTAAGCTGAAAGCAGAAATATTTTTTTAGCTCTGCGAACTGGTATATGTTGCTATTAGGATTTTAAATCCTGAAAAGTTGAGGTCAATGGTCCGGAACGCCTTTTTTCCCTAGATAAGCATAACTTCCCATGGCTGAGAAAATTGTAAATTTAATTGCATGTGGCACGGCTTTTGCTATCCTAGTCGTATCTTCTTGGGACAAAATTTATTCAAAACCTGCCTTATCAAAACTCAAGCTATTTTCCAAAGTTTGATAGATTTCGTCACTTCCTTCATTTTGAAACATTTCGATAGTGAAAACTTTAGGTTCAGATTCCTCCAAAGCATGCAACATATTTTCACGCATCTTCAACGTTTCGATAGGATTGACCAGGGCCGCTGATGCAGCTTAAATAAAAAATTTTTCATAAAAACTCATAAAAAATTATGAGCTTTAAAACTACTGGCATTTTTTTGTTGCCTGATCCAGAATTAAAAGTCGATAGAGCAGAAAAGAATTCGTCGGAAAAAATATTTTATTCAAAATATATATATATATATCAGGAGCTAGCTAATGAAGCATTAGTTCTGTAATTTTTTCTACTAAAACAGGATGATCAAATACCTTGTTCTTTCTTCATAGCAGCGATTGGATTTTGCAATGCCTCGACCAGATCTGCAATTTTTTAGTTAATTTTTTGGCCTTTAAAATGAATTTAGTTGGTTGCTTTTATGATTGTATGGTTCCATAAAAACGAACAATATATCATTTTAAAAAGGAAACAACACGTGAAATAGGCCACATTTTGCGTGAATGTCAATAATTTTTATTCTAATGAAGTACGTAAAAAGGAATATACATTGATTTTTCTGGTCAACATAATCATGTACACGAAAGCGCACAAAGAGAGTTGCAGGACCAATGGGTCTGTTGAATGCATTCCTTAAGCTAACATGACGATATCCGGACTGGATCGATCGAACCTGTAAACCATTGAGGAAATAAAATTTCTTTTAACAATATAGGATTTATTAACCATGAGTCTTAACGTCTTTAGTACATTCCAGAAAATAAATAAAAACCTGCAAGAACCTATGACCGATAAGTCGGCCACTTTCCTCAAAGACGGCAAGGCGTATGGAAGCCATTCCAGGAAAAATAATCTAAAAATGAGGAAAAATAATTAAAATGATTTTGAAACAAATTCTGGGAAATGATTGGGACAGGACACCCCATTCAGATTCAGATTTATCGCAATGAAAAAAGGGTTCAGCTCCTACTTCCAGCAGAAGTAAATTTATCATTAAAAAATATGAGTGGTGCTGGCATTTTATCCATACAATTAGCACCAAATGGCTTTCTGGTAAAAATTTCTAACAATACTCACAATCAGCGGAGGTAGCCTAAGAAATGATGAGCGGTAATTACTTACTTTATTTACTTGGAGAATAGTTGTGAAATAGCCATTTTTTTCAACGTACTTTTTCATATTTAAATTGTTCTTGGTTGTGGTCAGTTGTATATACAGGATCAATTCCATTCTCAGGCACAGTTTTTGTACGATACTTTCGTTTCGAAAACGTAGAAAGGTCACTAAAGTGCCCATAGAATGTTATCTCGACGTATGTCGATGGCCTTTTGTCACATACATGGGAAAGCATCTGAGCTGATATTACCTATAATATTCTCAGTATATTTTGTGGTAATACAGGTATCTCCATGCAAACTGAACAGTTCTACCAGCTTAAAGCTTCATCCTTTAAATATAGAAGCCAATACAGGATAAATACGAACGATATGGAAGACTTTTCTAATTCACCATTTCCCTTCCAGAATTCGAAATGATTCCAAGAAGTCAAAATGGACAAAAATCAGTAAAAAATGGAATTTTTACACTAGCCAGAAAAGTTTTTTTAAGAAAGATGCAAACAAAGTAAGGAGATCATAATCGTTTTTTTCTTGCAAAATGAGCAACTGAAACGTTTCGAATAAGCTTTTTTCTTCTTTCCTAAAGTTTTTTTTATTTTTTCTTAATTATCTTCGAATTTCTCTTTTTTAAAATTTAATTATCTCTATTATCTGCCTTTGATAGCAGTAAACCTGATGCCAAGAATTCGAGTGGCTGCAGGAGACCCACCCGTATCTCTATCTCCAAGTGACTCTATGGTGAAAGAGTCAGGTTTCTTTGACGGACGTCCGCATCCTTCGACGCATATGCTACTTCTGACACTACATGCGATAAATATATGATCCGTGCGTAAAACAATAATAATAAAATTCCAAGGAATAAGCATAGAATTTGCTCGCGAAGCGAAATAATTGCTCAAATTGCTCAAAACCAGTCAAAGGAAGCGAAAACCTATCCGTTAACACTTTGTAAGGTGCGCGTCAAGGTGATGATTATAGCTGCTTGGAATGTCAGAACGCTTATAGATGTTGCAAGCAAAGCGATCATTTCACACCCTTTCTAAATACCGCGTGGATTGGCTTGTTTGTCGGAGGTCCGTCTTCCTCATGTCGGCTCTCGAGTAATTATTAATCCTAGTTCCCAGCAAAGATATTGGCTATACCACTGTGGTATAGCCTCGGATAACCTGGGGCGAAATAGCGTAATGATTGTCATATGTTTGAAAAGGCTTGAACCGTTCTGACTAAATGAAAGCCAGTAGTATGGCCTATGCGCGTTTCAAGGGAAAGTTCTGAAATATTTCGGTAATCATAGTATATGCTCCAACTTTATGCGCAGCTGACCACGATAAAGATAAGTTCTATGCGGAGCTTCAACTGTTAACAGCATTCCTACCATGAAGTGACATGTTCATAATCGGGGGAGACTGGAATGCGCACGTAATGGCATCGGGTTCCAGTGCGCCAATGGAGAACGCTTTCTTCGTCTTGCCGAAGAGCATGAACTCTTTATGATTACGAATATACGATTTCGGCATCGGAGGAAACATCTAGTCACAGGAAATTCTCCGGATATTCCAGTCAGACTGATTTTTTGGTATATATTGGTATGATCTATATATTGGTCAATCGCTGTTCCTAATAGCCACTGAAGCTGGTAACCACCATGTTATGTTTGAAATTGACAAGTTGAGAATTAACGTATCCCAAGATCTTTCAACTATTTAAATTAAAAAATCCGGGAGCAATAAGTGCTTTTCAAACCTCAGTGAAATGAATGCCAATGATATCTCTAGAAAAGTGAGCGAGTACTGGTCCCAACTAAAGGCATACCTACAAAAGTCAACCACTTCCACACCAGAGTGTACTAGTAGAAAGTGCGCCAGTTGGATGTCGGAAGCAACTATCCAACTGACTGCCAACGCACGAACGCCAGGAGATCCTGACTATTGGGTGCATCGAAAAATTACAACGACAGCAACATGGCGCAACAGAAATCGCTATTGGAGCGATATGGCCTTGAGAATGGATACGGCGTCTCAAATAGGTGATAATAGGAAACTGTTTCTCCTTCTTCACTAAGCAACTATAACTCGAGAAAGGATCAGTGAAATGATACGGGATATTAATGGGCGGCCTGTAAAGGCTATTAAGGACCACCTCATAAGATGGAAAGAATTAGAATTTTTTGAGGCCAAACTTAACTATCATCTGACGGATATAAATGATTCGCCTGTCGAGCCTTACGTTTGCAACCGCCAACAGAAGAGGAAATAAACTCTGTTATCCATAAGCTTGAGGCCAATAAGACGCCAGAAGATGGTCTTTGAGCTAAACTCTTCAAAGGTTGCCCATCGTCCTTCATAATGCACCTTCAACAAACGTACTTTCTGGTACGGAAAAAAGAAAATTATTAGATGACAGAAGAGCAAAGCAATGTGAAAGCGGTTGGAATGTGGCGGTATCTCAGAGAAGATCATTCGGCTCATGAAAGCATTTTTAGAGCATACCCTGGAACAGGTCTGTACATATGGGGAAAAACAGACAGACTCCTTCGAAATAAGATCTGGTATCCAACAGGAATGCGTCCTTTCCCCCATTCAACAGTGCGATAGACTGGATGAGGGGCATCGCTTTTCGCCATCCAAGGGGTATACAAATCAGTCCAGAGCATAGCATCACAGATCTTGTAGTCCTTTTTGCTGACATATAATGAAATGAAATGCAATAATGTTAAACAATCTGTCAACAACTACAGTGAGAACTAGACTCAAAGCGAAGCCAGCATAAACAGTAATGGTGAGAGCTGTTAGAAGAAGAAGAAGCAACTAAAACGTACAGTAATTGATACACACGCAGGCACAATGAGATCCATGTTACGAGTTTCAAATGGGTTAAATTTAGCGTCAGCCTTCCTCATTAAGCTAGGTTTAACTACATAACCACATCGACCATTTTGTTCAAAGAAAGCTGAATTCATTTGAAACGGAATATCTGGAGTTTGCATATTAATTGCTGCCATCTGACATCCACAGTTCCAAAATTTCTGTAAAACAACAAGGATTTCAATGGTGATATTAAAGTTTTTTTAGAACGAATGTGCCTATTTATTCTGCAGGCCTCTAAACATCAGGCAATTTCATTAATAACAATTTAAAAAATTCTATGAATCCAAAATGCACTAATATATGGAATAGCCAGATGGTACAGTAAGTAACTCCAACTTCTTTAAAATGGTAATTAACTAACAATTGGCCAAAAATTGCTGGAATCGACTCGTTTCCCTTTGGGATAAATTCTAGAAATTTGCCTTTTATTATGATTAACGAATTCCGTAGGATTCTGTTTGACAAGTTCATAAGCACGAGATTCATTCATAGAATAAAGTTCAGAACTCATCTGTCTATCTGTAACGGCAAAAAATAAGAAACCTATACAGAATTAATAAAGAATACTGCATTTTAAATGAAATAAGCAAGTAGTGTTGAAAATCCATGTGCATTTTCTCTTAGCCATACGATTTTTCCGCGATGGACCTTCATTCCCGTAGAATGAACCAAAAGAGAAATGGTGAATGCAGACAAGAAGATGAAGATCGAAATAAAGCTAGCCAGAAAAGCTTTTTCAAGAAATATAAATATAATAAGAAAAAAATTGAAAAAGGCAAGAAAAAATTTTGTTCAATACTTTCACTTTCCGCGAACGATGTTAATTTTCCCATTGCTCGCATATAATTAACGAGATCAGATAATTCTTTGGCCACTACTTCAGTTTCAGTAGGCTGAAAATTTTTCTTACGAAGAGCATTCACAATTAATCCAAAAATAATTTAAATGAAGTAGTAGAAAATGTGTGGTAAACGGTAAGAAGGAAATATAATATACAAATAAATTGAAGGAACACGATTTTTAAAATCAAAGAGCTATTGTTCGATTTTTTTAGGTTTAGCTATATTGAACTTATGGCCATAGTAGGTTTTTACAGAATTTCAGGTTTTTAAGAAATGGAGGCGTAGTTGCTGTATTTTATGTTACATTAAATATGCAAGAATCTGTAGAGCGATTTGACTGTGAACAACAAATACGGACAACTTACGTTTCCAAATTTTTCTTCGACTCCATTTTCATCATTCATCACTCCTTCAGCAACAAAATCTTGTTCCTCTTGATCTTCAATAAAAATTTAATCACGGAAAATACAGAAATTTGTATTAAATCATGGCTTATCCAGAAATGCTTTTGCCAGAAGCAAAAGATGCAAGTAATATTATATTGTACAATGAACCTAAAAGCAAGACCACTTAAATTCACAGCTGAAGGACTGAAGGGTTTGTAATGAAGGAATTGGCTGCAGTGTAGAAATTAAAGCATTGGAGATAGAGATGTTGTTGAACCCATACAAAGCCACAAAACCGTATTCCAAACCAATAAATTCTATAAGTTCTCTCTTTAAATCTTCCAACTTGTCCAGAAATGGTGAGCACTAACCACTTGAATCAAACATAACAATGATTTCAAAAAACTACAAAAGTTGCTTCATTAAAAGTACCTCTAGTCTCATTAACTTCTTCGATTTCGTTCGACTCCCTTGATCGTTCAATATCAACATCGTGAGCGGCTATAAGATAGCAATTAATCAAATAATAAATAAAATTTAAAAATTTTTTTGTTTGACAAGATTTCACAGATAGACCATTTAAATCAGAATTTAAACAGCTAAGAAAGTCTAACAAATGGAAATCGCTCACTTTCATTTAAATCATTTCCATTGTTTACTAGCTTTGTATGTGCTTCATATGCTTTCTTCTTTTCCCTTCTATTTTACTGACCAATCTAATAGTAAGCCAAAACAAACCTTTTTCACTTTCATTCGAATCCAATGATATTTGCTTAATTAATTCGCTAGCTAAAAGAAAAAAGTTTGAAATTATTTAAAATGGATAAAAAAGAGGAGAAACTGGATTTTAAAAAAAGAAAAAAGTAGTAAATATAAATAAAATAATGCAAACAAATATAAAAATATAAAAATATAAAAATAAAACAATGTTCGATAAAAGCATAAGGTTTTTCTAAGAGGATGCGTGATAGCCAAGTCATTGTCGTTCAAATTATCGTCTTCCGAGCGTCAGAGTTTGGGTCCTCCATTAAGAATAAACCAATCATTGAAAAAAATCGGATGATGCGATGACCTGTGGGCATCTAGCTTTCTGGCAAAAATTCCTCAGTGCACTAACAGGCAAGGGTGCAAGCCCAACCAGGAAATGAAATCCACTTCCTTTTTTTACATTTTTTAAACTTTTCGAACAAAAAATAAATAAATTACTAAAATATTAAAAAACTTAGTAAAATTAATTAAATAAATAAATAAATACTAACTATTCGAAAGTTGGTATTGGAATCTTAGAGGCCGAGTTTCCAATTTTTTATTTTTTATCAAAATCTTCTTTCGAAGAGCATTGGGTGACGGTAAAGATACGCCAGGTTTTATCTGAATTTGAAAAATTACAAACGAATAATATGAAATTTTTCTGATCAATTTTTAAATGTTCATATAATCAACTGTTACAGAATTTTTAAAAAAAGCCATTCATATTGTTGTCCTTTTCCAATACCAACATCGTCTAGATTCTCGACTTTTTATAAAGTTTATAGAAAATTTACCAACATATCGACTTATTTATAGATTAATCAGCTTTACAGAGTAGCGTGACCTAATAAAAATTAAAAGAACGGTATGTAATGTAAATTAAATTAAATGTAATGTAAATTTACAGCAATATTTGATGCATGAAATGAAGCATGAATTAAAAAAAAGAATTACTTCCAGACTTATATTTTTGGGTCAAGCAAATTGGTAAAAAATATTCAGGAAGTTAAAATATGAGAGAGATTTTGTGTTTTGCGAATTATGCGAATAATTTTTCAGTTATTTACTAAGATAGCAAGTTTGAATTTTATGATCGCAAATTTTGTCGTCTAAAGGCTTAATAAATTAAAAACTTTAAATATTTAAACTTTGATAATATAAAAAAATATTGATAAGAAAGAAACTCATCGTTTTTATAAAACAAAGACACGAAGGAGAAAAAATAGAACAATGAATGAAACAGACAATTATGACGACCATACTTCCATATTTTTAGCGCAAATGTACTCTATTAAACAAGGAAATTTTTGAACCTGTTACTAAGTAATATAAAAAATACCGGATATTCAGGAAGAGGTTCTGTCAATAAAAGTTCTCCGAAAATTTCTTTACAATAAGCTGCCATCCTCTTTTGTTGTTTTAAAGAACAATGATTCTCGAATGATAGGATCACAGGATATTCAGACATTATAAATGCTGTCTCTGCTATCGCAACAATTACATCCTAGATAAGAAATTAAGTAGTTAAATAAGCAATGAGTAATAAATAAGTGATAAAGATAGGACAGACAAGTGGTTACTACCCAGTTTATAGTCTCGACCGCCAGGGTTAGGGTCCTATCTCTCGCAGTAGTAGACCTAAAAAATCCAAAAGCTGTAGTCAATCCACTTGCACTTCAATCGTCAAATGACTCTCTGGCAAAAATATTAATGCAAATGGAGCAATTCTAAATAGAAATGGTGAATGGTAATCATTTAAATAAGAAGTTGAGCAAACATTACCATGAATTCAACAGATAAAAAAGGATTAATACACCATATTTCTAACATTTCAGCAAAAATATAAATATCCAACCTTAAATAAAATAGGTGTAACTCTTGTAAACTGGCATGGACCATGCGTAATTATTGGTTCGCCATTTGCACCATCCCAACAATCCAGTTCAATTGATCGACAGCCAGAAAGAAGCACGTAACGATACATTTCCACTGAACTTTTTGCATTAACTTGATATCCTGCAATTTAGACCACTTTAAATATTAAAAACATGGAAATTAGAGTTTATATTTGTTCTTAAAAGCTGTAAAACTGGCACATAATTTTTAGGCATTATATTGAACTTGCAGCTAGTTCCAGAGGCTTCTAAAAGTGTTTCAATATAGAATGATACTATTTTACTGATTAAATGATTCAATACGATTAGTGACTATTTTATTTTTCCTTTCTAACAGCAACTAGTGGCAATTTCGTAGACAGAAAGGATTAATAGGAAAGATTCAAAAATATTTAGATGACAAAAAAGGAATTTCAAATCGCAAAATAAGATAACCTTTTAAATAGGTATTATGTGAACTGTTAATAAAATAATGTGACAGCGGTTTGTACATATCTTCCTTTTTCAAAATAAAATGATCGTGGTGCGAACTTATATTATAGTCACTGAGTAAGAACCTCAAGTATGTATCATATTTAAGGTTATCACCTAAAAGTAAAGGATGCATGTTTTATAAATATTTTGTTTGCAAACTGAGTCAGTTTTTTTGATTAGTTGTTGCAGCAAATTAATGGTTTCAACATTTCAACGATTCGCATTGTACTGCAATCGTTTAGATAATTTGATTTAGTTTAGTAATAATCAAGCAGTTTGAATGGATTGGTTACTTAATTTAAAACACCTAAATCAAATCACCTAAATCGTCAGTGAATTATGGTGAAACCGCAAAAATTCAATTTTAGAGTGAAAAAATATTAAATTTAAAACTGGAAGAAGAAAAAACACATGTCTGCAAAATATATAAGATAGGAAACAATAGGTATAAAAAAATCAAAAAATAAAATTACAATAAAAGAAGTTTATGGAAATAAACCAACCGCTTTTACCAAATTCTTTTATTAACTTTTTGGAAGTTTCTTCAGTGGGACAAGGATATAGGAGTTCATTCAGCCGTGGATCGTAATGCTCTTTTTTAAGGTAATCAGCAAATATGTTCGGAGACACACTCTTTAGACCCCCAAATCTATAAATATCTAGATTATTAATTTCTCTAGATTATTAATTTCAACCAAATAACTTTGGACCTAGATGTAGGATAGACGAATTCTTATTGCTAGGGTCAAGTCATAAATTCAATTCCTCCTCCAGACGAGTATAAAACTGTAATGAAAAAGTGAAATTTGGGTGGTGGTATAACCCACCTATATTCCTCTCTTCTTGTAATTTTCTGGCTAAGGACTCTCATCTTAATAGTCTGTGGGGCCAGCTTGACCAAAAGCTTTGGACCTCTATGAATCATAAAAGTACCGATCACTAAATATGCCTGCGACGTCTTTCCGATTCAAAATGCTCTGATAACAACAAAAAATAAAGTTGTCGTCGATTTCAGAACAAAACACTGATTTCTGCAAATTCACAGCTTTTTACAAACATGAAAAAAAAAGAAAAATGACGACTTTCATTCAAACTCTTAGATGAAAAATTTCATAGAATATGATTATACTTTGTTCCGGACAGTAGCAACTATGATTAAACTATGAATGGAGCTAGAATTATCATTTAGCTCTATGAAAATAAAAAAAATGACCTTATCCTTCCATATCGATGTTTTAAGAATTTTTTCAAGTTCTTTCCGGTCTTCCTTATTTCTGACGGGCAGTAACGCATCAACAATGCTGAAATTGATTTTGAAATGTTTGGTTAATATTTTTTTCTAATTTAATATTTCCAGTCTTTATTTTAATACTTTAGAATGTCCATTTTTACAGAAAATTCGAGATTTAACACAATTGACAAATAGACTAACCAGCTTCGAGTGAAAATCATAAATTCTCTAGCTGGTCTTTACAATTTTTGCCTTAAGTTTTGTTGGAATTTGAGCGAAAATGTCGTAGTGGATTCAAATCTTATAAACTTATAAATTATAAATTTATTGAATATTTAATGATTCAAAATATACAAAATCACTACCATGCATCCAGTAAAGATAATCCTGATTTGAAAATATTACATTTTCTATAACTGAAAGGCAGAAAAATTAAGGAAACCAGTTATACCTATTAACAGTGATCGAATCATCTACAGATGTATGCATTATTTTTGTAAACAATCGTTGCCAATAATGAAAAGCTCCCTTCACTGATATATCTTTAATTAATTCCGCAGACAACTTTCGAAGTTCCATAACCCATAACTGAAGAGATTTTTTATCTGCGCTTTTTTTTACATATCGCATCATTTAGATCCGAAACCCAACCAATTAAGCATTCTCCAGTGCAAAAAATATGATTTATTGGAATTTATCAAATCAAATTCTCTGTTCCTAATTAACTGAATTTTGATCAACAATTAATCAAACCGTATGGCGCTGTTGATAATTAAACTTCACTTAAATTTGAAAGAATTAAAAATTTTTACATCTTAATTAATAAAAATAACAATTAAAATTAAAACTTTGGTTGATTCGTCAGAATCTGTTAAAAATGTTGTTGCTTGAGGATAAACTGGATCAGCACCGTGCATTATTGTAAGGAAGCAAGAACTTATTGTGCAAGTAGCAGTAGTGAATGTACCCGCAAAAATCTTCTTTAATTGACCATTCATCTGAAAAAAATAATTATGAAGAAATAAACTAGCAGAATGGCAAAATCCTATAAATAATTTAAAATATTTGATTGTGTGGCATGCTCGCTAATAATTACGTAGTTTTAAAAATTAGATACACAGTCACAGTCGAGTGGATAATAAATGAGATTACCGTGCTAAGAAGAAAGGTTCACAGCTTCGACAAAAGAAAGCCTGAAGCAAACTTATCAGAAAATTAGGGAGTGATACGCCTATTTTTGTCACCAGTTGATTGCATGGCAAAAATTTCTAACCGTACTAGCCAGCGGTGCTAGCGCAATCAGAAATGGTGAACGCTAACTAATTTTTTACAAAGCTTAAAAAACTATTCTTTAACGTGCTTTAAATAAAATTCTTCTTTTTATCTGCTTTGCTATTTTATGTATTGCAAACAAGAAAGATCCTTGTCATCTGACATATATAAATACGTACACCCATTTATTCTTAACAACTTCCATAAGGCTATCTCCAAGACTATACTTAAGGTTACGATAACAAAAACTTGGAGCATGGGCATACAGGAAATCAAAAAATTTTTGATTTAATATAGCGTCAGTATATACAGAACTAAAAAAAATTGAGGCAAAAAAAATAAATTGATGATCTTTTCACCTTTTGTTGGACAATCTTTTGTTTCGCAGTTTCATTGCAACAGCCAACATAAACATCAACTATTTCATCGACATATATCCCATCAGCATTTTTCACACTGCTCGTTGCCTTAAAAAAAAATTCAACAATTTAAATACTTTCAGTTTAGTCAAGTTAGGCAATCGAAAAAGACAGCGCTCGTCGTCGATGGCGATTAACTTAATCTTTTTTTTTTCTTTTTTCTTTTTTAACTTGAATATTTGAATTGCATTTGGTTTCCGGTACCATGGTGTGCTTAGATGTTTCTAAATATTCTTATCCTTAACAACCTGAGAAAATCTGTTTCATTATTTTATTTACCTCTTATTCTTTAAATGTCCTTTGAAATATATATTCTACATTCTACCTATGTTTCATTTATTTATTATGGTCTTCTCTTAACAGCACATTATTCAAGATTCCCACCAACGAATACTGATGCCATTGTCGGTGGGATCCGAGCGATCCAAGCGATCGGACTCGTCAAGTTACCTTCATCATATATTATCGCTTTGCCAGTTATTATATTTATTGTACATTATATAGGGGAGTATTTCTGTCGTAATTATTCCCTTAACTTCATTAACTTAGCTGTAACTGTTTATTAGTGTCTGTTCGTTATTTTTTGAGGCAAAATCCTCATCGTTACAAGGCGTTCATTTATTTATTGTTTATGTTGGTTTAATTACCACAGTACTTTGGGCACGAACTCAGTGATTGTGCAAATTATGGTCATTTCTGAATTACAGTCAGGGAATAGACATGGCACTATTCCCAACATTTTGCACCGCTCCTGCAGATACTAATGGATGAGTATCACAAAAGTGGGTTTTTTCTCAAAAATTTGTTCTTCTGTTATTCAGAAACCTTTTTTCATAATAATTTAATTTTCGGACTTAATTGACTGCATAATAGAGTCGAATAATGATGGTTACCGATAAATAAAAAGAGAAAAAAATTTTGAGATCTATCTAACAAATAATTCTCAAACACTAAAAACAAGGGATCATCAAGCAAATGAGTGAGAGATTTGCAAAGATTTTAATATTCTTCATACCTCATTGTTCATCCAGTAGAGTACCATACCGTTTTTGCTGAGGCGCAATGATACAAAGCGTCCCTCAAACTGATCTGTGAGCTGAAATATTCATGCCCTAAATTTATTGAGGAGTTAAGTGTACGATTCTCATTCATTTGAACTTAATTTATTGAATAGGGGTAGAATGGCCCCCTGGATTGTTGCTCAATTGGGAGCGCCGATGCTGAGTTCGATTTCCCGCAAGAACAAACCTGTCCAAAAATCCGAGTGATACTGGCAACTCACCTGTATTTCTATCACCAAGGAACTCCCTGGCACATTTTTTTAGTGCGAAAAGCCAGCGGACCAGAATGGTGCTAGCACTTGAAAAAAAATTATAACAATAAAAAATTATAAAAATTATAAGGGGAAATACAAGGTAAATACGATAGATATGAAAATGTTAATTAGATTGGTTATGTAATTTGTGATGAATAAGCGAAATAATCTTTCGGTTAGATATTAATTTCAGGATAATTAATTTCAACTTTTTAGAATATGGATGAAATAATTGGAAAAAATCAAAAATTATAAAATATACAAGTAAATTCTCGAATAAAAACAAGATATCATTCTCTCTCTGCTGAATTAGCGAAAGAATTATGTGATATGATTACGAATATCCGCAATTTTATTAGTTTTGAATGTACAAAGGCCCAAAAAATTTATTAATTTTGACTGAATGATGAAATAGAAGAATAGGTAATAATGAACTGATGCTTTTTTCGAAGAGTGGCAAAAACTGGTCTTAAAGTAAAGATAAATGAATTACATTTTGATTAATCTAATAGTTTAGCATATTAAAACTGCTTGAAGGCCAGCTGCTAACTGCTTAACAGCATTCACCATTTCTGATTTGGATGCCTCTGTCCATTATTAGTTAATTCAAGTATTTTTTGATAAAAACAGGGTTCACTCCCAGCATCATCCGGGTTTCATTTTTAATGACAGGTTCACTGCTGCTAAGAAAAAGAGGTAGAACCTATGATGAGTTATATCAAGGAGACTGCCACTCAACCACAAGGGAAGCCATGATAAATAATTATTTAAATAAACTAGTGAATGAAATCAAACATAAATTAATACAATAAAAAAGTGATCATTTATCTAATAATAATTATAGTAATAATCGTTAAATCTGATTAATCTTTAAAGTACGAAAATTTATTAAATCGCAAAAGTATATCTGTTTAAAAAATATTTTGAAGACTATTTTCATAAAAACATTATTTATCCTAAGAAAAGCTAAGTGAAATGATGGAAAATTTACCTGTTATTTGAAAAAATTCTGGCTTAAAATTCAACTTATCTTTTGGCAAGGAAGTTCGAAAAAGAAAATGAATTCCTATTCATTACCTTTCTACATTCACTACAATACAATGAACGTGGTTAACATGTGTGATGGCTGCTTGACTAACTAGAAATTTTTTGCCATTGAGCGATAGAATAAGTGGACCGTCAGCCACCACTCGGGTTTCTTTATGACAGGCTTGCTCTTATCAAAGGCTGGCTCCGAGTTTTCTTGACACGCTACCAACCACTTGGGTATCCATAATACATTGTAAAAAAGGAATCAATATATAAGCGAATGCAAAAACAACATTATGGTTGAAAAAATTACAAACATTGTCAAATTTGTAAACCCGTTCACCAGAAATAAGTCGGCTGTCGGGAGAAAATGCGTGAAAAATATTTCCCGTATATGAACGATTTCTGGACATTGAGGTAATCCAAATAATTTCACATATTCACTGACGACCAACCTGAAAACAACCAGCTAATCTCTTAAACGTTATCAGTTAATTTATAATAGACGATAAAAATTCAAACCGAAGTTGTTAAAATACAACAAAAATAAAACCAATTGTAGTCTTAGATGAGTCTTAGAGAATGGCATCATCAACAATGATAATCAACCAATTTATAACAATTTATTTTTGATGAATAATAAATAAACTGGAAATATCTGGAAAACGCCATAACAACGTTATGCTTATTTTTACTAAAAGTTTGGATCGTTTTAACAATGATCATGGATTTCAATTATGATTTAGCTTTTCTTCACCAATTTCAACTAATTTAAGAATTTATAGGAAATTACAGTTAAAAGTCGATTAATAAATAATTTAATAATAAATAATAAAGAAATCAAGTATAAAAGATGAGCACCACTTTATATAATGGACGCACATGAATAATACGTGCGATGGGGAATTTGAATCAAGGTTAACGGTTAATACTAATAAATAGCAAAATGAATCTGATTTATTGTATAATAGTAATTGTATATATGAACTATCCTACAATCGGGCAAAATTTTTTGTTCAGTAAGTATAACGGGAGCTAAGGCAGTATTATTATTAAGAAGTTATAACTAAAGGGTATGTAGGTTTCACGGCGATCGACAAAGGACAAAGGTACTGAATGTGAGATCTTAAAAGAAAAACAGGGTTTAAGAGAATATTAATGAGATATATAGATATATAAAGACAAGCAAATTTGATAAAAAACCAAAGAAATAATGAGGGTTGTATAAGGAACTGCGGTTAACTCTAAAGAAGTTTGAATAAGTTTGAATAAAATGGTTTAAAAGAAGGTTGCCGATTAGTTCTGACAAAAAAGTAGAGAAGTATTTGTCTAAGTGTTGAAAAAGAATAATGCGGATATTAATGGATATTTAACGGGCCTTGATGAAGATGTTTTTTTTATAAGTAGGAGGATAAAGATTCGCAGTTTTGAGTAGTAACTGTATTTCGGAGAGTAACATGGATGGCTTTGTTGTTGAATAGTTTAATTCCAAAAAATTTTTTTTCACTCTATTTTCGTCAGAATAAAGTGTTGATGGTACTCTAGATCTTTTCACCAAGATTCACAATATGAGGACTCCCTCCAAGTTTAGAGTTGTTGGAACCACAAACAAAAAAAAATTTACTCCTAGAGCCATCAAAAACTTAGCCATTAGATAATTTGTTCTCGTTAATTTATTATTTCACGGTCAATTGAACCATGAAATCATAAAATAGAAAATTAAAAAAAAAAAGGTCATAATTCATAAAAGAAACACAAAAAATGGTTATTATTTATTATTACATTTTATTCATAAATATATTTTTTATAAAATATACACCACAAAAAAAAGCTAATTAAATCCCATTCTGTCAATACTATTTATAATTTACATACATCAATATAAATAGCTGATATATTCTTTTGATAATTTTAAATCATTGAGGTAATTAATCTAAGAAATTTTAAACGATATTGATAATAAATTATAAACGAAGGATGCTTTTAAGAATTTTACAGCAATCGTTAGCGTAACAATGAAACATGCAAAATAAATGGTTCGTGCTAATTTTGCCAATTCTTATTCATTAAGATGACCACCAGCAGCAACGAAAATTAATTTCACTACAAATGCATGTTAAAGGAAGTGGTAATACCGATTAAAGCAAAATAATTTTGCAGTATTCATGGCACTCGCAATCTACAGTTTTTAAATTACGCTTCGTTTGCCACTAAATTAAGAAATGCCTAACATTTTATCAATTCTAGATTAGCGCTATCAAAGTCTTCAGCAAATCAAATAATATAAGAAATATCATATATGTCTAGAAAAACATCAATCAACAATGAACGTTTAAAATTTATTTCGTGATAAAAGGACGCACCAGTTTTCTTTCGTATGAGATGATGAATTTTCTTCTTTTTTTTTATTTAAAAAGCATCTTTATAATGAAAAAGTAAAACATAATTTTAAGAAAAGGGAACTTCTGGGAAATAAGTAATTTATAGCAAATAAGCTGGAAAAAGTGGTAAAAAAGTACGAAAGCCAAGATAATCAGCAAGATGCTTCTTCCACAATCCATTTAATTTACACTTACATCTGCCTATTCGTGCAAGTGGAGTAATGAAGCAATTATCAGGTAAATAGGCAATAAACGAATTAATTTAATGCAAATAAAATTCCATAGAACTAGTTAATTTGAATAAAATGAAATATAACTAATGTAAAAATTTGATAGTTATTTCATCAGATGGCAAAAAAATTGCACTGTACATTTAATAAAATTGCAAATGGAACAATAAAATGACTTCCAACGGAGCAACCAAAATTTTCGGTTACACTAATCGCCTCATAAATACATCAAATATTGATCGAAAATGATATAATATCGCTAGAATGGGAAAGGAAAGCGACTAGTTGATAATTAATGATTTTGAAACATAATCATTATTAAAACTGACAGATCAGATCCCAAAATCATCGAGTATTTTGCTGAAAACGAGTTATAAGGTGAATTGTGACCGATTTCTTTTTTTTAAGAGCAATCATCATTGCCGCTTAAATTCCGCTCGCTGGTCAAATTAGATAAATGTGCAAGGGAATCCTTTGGTGATAGATTTAGAATATAGCCAACGTCACCCGGAGAGTTATTGCTGATTGGTGCCTAACATTTTCAAATAACTAATGGGTTTAAAAATCTTTAAAAATTTAAAATCTTTAATTATTATTTTTGATCTTAGGACTTTAATTAGTCGTAAATTTGATAGGAAAACTGCAGTTAGTCAAATAAAGTAAAAGAAGGAAATTATTGAAATTATTGAAACGATTCGTATTTTCGGACTAATTACCAATAATCATTTTTTTTAAAAACTTTTCTAATGGTTTAAAGTTTTTTAGATAAATTTAAATTTAAGTGTTTAATATTCAAAAATTTTTTTAAATATTTCAGATTATTCGAATAATTTTATAAAAAACTTTATCTGGCTTATTATGACGAAATAAGGAAAAAAAGAATTAAAATACATATTCCAAAAAATTTTTATGCTAAACATTTTGTAATTTTAGCAGATGAAAGTAAGTGGTCACCATTTCTGATTAGCTTCGCTCCACCGGGTTAGTTATTTGAGAAATTTTTGCCAGAGAATCACTTGGCGATAGAACTACAAGTAGGTCGCCAGTACCGTTGTTTTAGAGCCTCATAGCTTAGAGCCTCATAACTGAATGATGGATATAAATTCTACATAAAAGAAAGGGAATGAGGGATAAATAAGACCTGAATGTAATATAAAAAAATGGGTAATTGCTGCAGGACTTTTGGGAAATGATCACAGATGAGAAGCAAGGAACAGAAATTCATGGAATTATGTAAAAATCAAATGATTTCTGAATTATACTGCGCATTTGAACAAATAAAAAACTGCAAGAGAAGGGAAATACCATTAAACTGAAGAAAAACATGAGAAGTCATGAAAATCTTGAGTCATGAGAAATCCTGTCTATTTTTTCGGATAATTAAAGATGGATGTAAAATTAGTTTTAAAGATGTCGAATAAAACTACAGTGAATTCTGAAATGTAAAGAAGAAACTCTAGAACGAAGAGAAAATGTACGCTCATAGTTCACATCCAATAAATGGACCATGTCAAGCTGGATTCCAACTACGAGCTTTTTAACCGCAGCAATAACGATATACACTTTGAGAGCTGGAGTTACCGCGGCTGCTGGCACCAGGCTTGCCCTCATAGGTCCTCGTTAACAGGTTTAAATTGTACTCATTCCGATAACTGGCCTCAATGAGAACGGTGTAAAACAGGTAGCAGAAATTTAAAACCAAAGGTTTTATGACTAATCATGCGCTTCAACAGCAAATGAAATGTTTTAAATACAATAAGATTGCCGCGAAATGCGATATTTTTCCAAAATTATTATTTCGAACTGGTGACCTCGACCCGCCAAAAAAAAATTTTCATTAACTTAATCGATTCTTTGTTTATTCCATTTCATATCAATAAAAGATAAAGGTCAATTTACATATTGTATATTCATCCTAAGAAAATGGTTCTCATTTCGGTGCCATTAAGGGGACCGAGCTGTTGCGCGCCCAATATTTCAATATGATGTGCTATGGTTCACATCTTTTGTTGTTTAATCACTTCTTATTTGTTTTGAAATAGTTATCTTTTTAGTCTCTATATTTAATTCATTCCGAATTTTGTTTTTTCCATCTGTAATGATGTGGTTTAATTACCCAAGTTTGAGGCATGCAGTGAAGAACAAAATTTTTATAATTACGTGGGGTAATCGATACAATCTTCCGTTGCTATCCAGAACAAGATTTTCTAAAATATTACGCGTGGCAGACGAGCATAGTTCTACTGCCTTCAGTTATTATTCTATTTTTTACAAATATAAAACACGAACTGAATTTTTCTGACTACAGTCGGCAATTTACGCTTATTGCCGAAAATCGTGCCTCTTTTCTAACAAAAATCTCCCAATATTAAGCATTTTAAAGATCTGTTTAATTTTATCGGAAAAAAATGCAGGCAAAATTTTCGAAAGTTCTTCAAATTCGCCGAAAAAGTTACGAATCTTACTAATCAACGGTTTCTGACAAGCGACCACTAAAATTTTTGTTTCAAACGTTTATGCCAAAAAGCAGTCAAATTTTTTGTCAGTTTTTTCTTCGTTAAGCACTGCTATTAGTATCCATCATTTTCTGGCATTCCGCTAAGGTGATATTTCTTTGCCAGATAATAGTTCAGGGAAAGTAGAATGGATAGCGCCCCAGCGATTTCACTTCCAATAAGTTTACCCGCATTAAACAACTGAAATGGAACCAATTAAAAATTAGTAGAAGCAACACACCATTTGACAATCCACACTTCTGATTTCAAATTATATACGCATAGGCGATTTTTTGTTTGGTCGAGAATTTTTGAATATACCCTCTTTATAAAGCCAAAAACTCAATAATGAGAATAATATAAACAATGAGTAATTTCTAATATTCTTGAATCGATCGAATAGATTGAAGATGGAAAAAATCGCCCAATAGTTCTATTTAATGTATTAATAAAAAAGAAAAGGAATAAAATTTTAACTAAAGTTATCCTTTCCATTAAAAAAACTACAACCACTGTATTGTACTAAACATAAAAATCGTTACCAAAATCAGCATCAAAACAATGTTATACGGGGAAGGCAAGACAGCCGAGTAGTTTTTGCTCAGATCATCACATGGAGTGGAACATTTCGAACTCTACCTGTGGTAGGAGTGAATCTACCATTAAGAAATCCAGATGGAACGAAAGACTGGCTCATATCAAATGGCTAGTAGAATGGAACTAACAAAAAATGTTGAGCATTTTATTTATTATAACATGGGCGAAATCTGGCTATTATAACTGAAATAAATAATACAGTGCCTACAACGATGATGACTTCCTAAATAAATTGGTTTCTAATGTAGTTCATTACAACTCGCGTCGAACTTTTTTATATAGTGCATCATTAATTACAGTGGTAGTAATTCTTGAATTTATCAAGCTTTTTTTCATTTGAATAACAAAAAAAGAAAAATAAGAGAAAAAAATTTTTTTTAAAGTGAAATATGTTAACTTAGGGTTAAATTGATTAGGTTTAAATGCTAATGAAGAAAGCGACTAGGATAAATGTTTCCCCTTGAAATAATAAATTGTCATGCTTCAAATTTTAATGAAATTAAGTTGATTGTGTAGAACTTGTATGAAAAAAAGCAATTACAGCCATTTGCATTATGACTAACGGATTAGTCGGCGGATTATCTTTTACTTCCAAAAATATGGATATATATATATATATATATATATATATATATATGACAGTTCATAATTCAACACTTATGGCAAATTGATACGGAAAGCATTTTCGAAGCATATCCAGCATTTTGGGATCCAACATTAACCCCTCCACAAAAAAATGAAAAACTCCACTGAATGTAAAATAAATAAATAATCATTTAAGGTTTTACTGAATTTTTGTAAGCCAGAACTATAAGCATAATGAATGGTTAGCGCTCATTATTTCTGGTTGCGTTCTAGCTGTTGTTATTTTTGGCCCACTCCGTTAGCTGTTAGAAGAGTTTAAAAATTTTTACTAGCGAGTCAAGTGGCAAGATGCACAAGGAAGTCGCCGGTATTTTTTAATGATTGGTTTACTCAAACTGCTGAAGACATGAGTCGATATAATAATTTGACATACCAAGCTCGGCAAACTTGCCTTACATAAGCCGTTTAAATTTCATAGCATTTGATTATGTCATATTGGTAAGCAAAAAAAATCTTTATGGGACAGGTGGAAAAAGATTTTTCATTCATCGCTAACATGCTTGTCTATCAAAAACATTCAGAAAATTGCACGTGAACATCTCAAATTGACATCAAATGACGAAAACGAGGAAAGTACAAGATAGATTATATTGGAAATATGCAAAATAGTGGCTGAGCCAGCGATACGCAAATTAATGAGGATAAATTAACGAGGTTTCTAAGAGCACATTTTTCTTGATTAAAACTCAGTTGAAATGCCCAACTGGCGAACTTTTAGCTCGATAATATGAAATAAAAATGTGAAGAATATATATTTCAGCGTATTTCATTTCATTACTCCTTATAGCGAAAAAAATTTTTATACATTTTACTTTTTAATCACAAAAAAGTATAACGGCTCACGCATTTTATATATTTCTCATTTCTGTTGAGCAGAACAATTACCTAAATAATCAAGAAAGTTAAATTTCGACGGTAAAACGAAAACAGAATCAAAACAAAAATTTCTTCTTGATACTTCAACAAGAAAATTCTCAACACATGCACAGCTGATAATCCTTTAGTCCTTCAGCATGGAAATGATACCTAAATATATAAGGTTGTCCGAAAATACAAAATACCTTAAAAATTATGCTATAAATTCTAAGATCTATTAAGAATATTTTCTCTTTTTGCAAATAACTTTTTTCTCTTCTTGCAAATAACTTTGCATCAGTGAATGGCATTGTTAATGAAAGTGGTTGGCTCTTCGTACAATATTTCTCTAAATTAAAAAAACATTCCACCAAAAATTTGCAAGATATGAAGATATGAAAATATGAAAATATGAAGATATGAAAATCTCCTAAAAATAAAGCACTCATTCAAATATTCAACGTTTATTCCAAGTTTTTCCAATTTCAATTTCCAAATTTCCTTTTTCTTTCCGTAGAAAACTACTGAAGATTTTAATTTTCAAAAAAAATTCAAAGAATTGCTATCAAAATTACAATTTTTAAAACACATTTAATAAGAGATGCAAAAAGATCGTGAAAAAGTAGCGCAAATAAGTGGCAAATAAGGGTAATGAGAAAAAACGCAGGATAGGCTCATTTGAAAAAAAGGATCGAAAAAGTAGCGCAAGTAAGAAAGAAAAGCTTTCGTTCTTTCTGTGAGCAAGTAAATTTTTTATCTGCCCTTTATTACTGTTATAATATATTACAGTTTTAAAAATATTACAGACCTAAAGTTTTAAAAATTCTGTTTCCGAGAACTTGAAAAATAAAATTGCTCTTTAAAATAGAAAAATAATCATAATCAATATTTCATCTTAAGTGAACTATAAAAAATAAGCTTTGTCATAAGTAATCCAAATGATTGGCTTAATAAAGATTCAATATTTAAAATTCGTCGACACTTACCTTCTTCACAGAATAACAGTAACAATAACTATGATAAAAAATGTTGAAAAAATTTTCAAATTTTCACGAAACTGAGAATAATAAATCAATGGAATTTATCGAGACTTAGGAAGTAAAAAATTATTTCAAGAGGGTAAATAAGCTGAAATAAAGAAAAAAGCGCTTCTTACAATTATCTATAATATTATTTTCACTTATTTTTTTTAAATTCTGGCATACTAACCGCAGAGTCCTTTAGCACAGCAGTTTTATCTCGTATTATCAGTTAGCTCTCGTAAAATGTCAAAATTTGTTAGTTAAGAGCACTTTTTAGGTACATCTGATATTTTCATATAATTATTATTTATAAATTTATAAAACAAATAAACTGCAACAAAAGCGAATCTCAATTCTTTCTCTTCATCACTTTGCAAATACAATAAATTTTCAAATATGTTTTTGCCAAACTTCATCTTTCCTTCATGACCTATGGCCATACAGTCCATTGCTGAGATGATCTAGGAATAGCAGGGCAAACCATAGGTATTATTAAAAGTAGACGAAAGGGAACTCTGTAGGCCATTTTTTCATAATTCAAACGAAGTACTCAGTATGTATTTCATAACACAAACAAATTTCATAGCATGTGAAAAATTTTTATTCTTTGATTTCAGTATATGCATTTTTAGATGATTTAATGCAATGATTTCAGCATACATCAATCGAAATTTTCATGAATCCTCAAAGATTATTGTTTTTTAATTTCAGTATTAATAAGAATTTAAAATTCAATAACAACATAAAACTGTGAATGTAAAATAAATAAGTCATTTTTCCTTACTTCTCGTATGTATTTTGGTATTTTGCTATTTTTTTGCAGTGGTTGCGATTGCGAATAGGGAATCTTAGATTTTCCAGATTTTTTTTTGCCAAACAGTTTTTGATAGGTCAAAAACCACATAAAGTAACAGTCAAGAAATCACTCAATATTGGGCAAAAAATGCTAAATGTTGAGGAAAAAAGAAATAAAAAATTTTAAAGAATTCTCAGGATTGCTGCGAAAAAAAATTTTAAATTTTTTGACAAAAAATTAAAAAAAAATAAAATAAATCAAGAAAATAGTAAGAAAATAATATTCGCTTTCATCCGAATAATTAAATACTTTCTTAAAAAAAAATTCATAAGAGAAGCCTTCATTTAATTTGAAATTATTGGGGCAATAAATCGTTATATATATATAAATTATAAAGTAAATGACGCCATCAAAACGATATTCGATATGATTTGACGGATATTCTAGCCATAACCATCATCGATATGGAAATTCAATGATTTAATATCCAATTGTTCAAAATATCACTCATACTGCATTTTGGAAGATTAAAAAAAATGAGAATTAAAAAATTAAAGAATTAAAGAATTTAGATTAAAAATGAGACATTTTTAAGATTTCCTACGGTAACTAATTAATAACTAATAAAATAACTAACGAAGATGTCAAATGCATCGTAATAATGACAATATCTTGGAATTCGGAATTTGCTCTCGCTTTTTATTTTTCCGAATATAGCCAGCAATTCAATTTATCAAAAACTGATTTGTTCCGTAAGGGAAAACAAAACGGAAATGTTCTATTTTCAAATTCAAATTCGCAAAATTTTTGATACAATTAGTATTAAAAGATTAACAACAAGTGATTAAATCTTTTCAACAATCTGTGATAACACTGAAACTAATCGGGGAAAGAAATGAAAAGCAAAATATTTTTTAAAGAAAATAAAGAGAATAAGCTTAAGCTAAGTTTATTTTTGTCAATTAAATATTAATAATGCCATTTTAAAAAAATACATAAGGATACGAAGTAAAGAAGAAAATAAAGGTCGAAATAGCTATGGCGAAATGCATTCACAAGAGAGATAGAATTTTAAATTTATAAAATCTTAAACTATGCGAAATACAAATATCAGTTGAATAAAACCAATGAAAATATCTTTCGAATGAAATTACAAAAAAAAGAAAGAGCTAAGAAATTCGAAACACCACTTATTAGATTTTTTTTTAAGAGCACTCACTCACCATTTCTGGTTGAGCTCGCTCCATTGGTTTGCCAAATCAGATAAACTTTGGTGCGGAATCATATAACGCACCACACAGAATCTTAGTACTCAAAAATGAGAGCAACAACCCATTGAACCATTTCATTCTTTTATTTATATTTCATAAAATCCTATCATTGACCACTTATCAAATATATCATATATAGTAGCCCGACAAATGAATGTTAGTTCATAGGATGGTCAAATGATTCGTTTTTTTTCAATTACATCCAAAGGGTGATGGAGATGGAGTAGGGGTGGGGGGAGAATGAATAATTAAATATCTTCCGAATCGTCCTTCATCTGCTCTCAATTTTCAGCAAATGCTTTCTTTGAAAATAAAGTAAAAATTTGTCCGTCTTATCAGTGATAAAATTATCATTTTGATGAACTGAAGTACTATTTCATCAAGTGAATACATGCGTTATGTATTCCCATCCATTAACAACATTTTGCTAAAAAACTGAAATGAAAATAGATGAAGTGAAGCGCATGATGATTTAATATTTCAATATATTCCAACAGCAAAATGCAAAAAAAAATAAATTTTAAGTGATAGCCATGCTTTAAAACTGGATTAGCTAGATTAGCACATCAATTAGTAGTAAAAAATGAAGTGGCTAATAAAAGATAATTTAAATTTTAACTTATTAACTTAGAATTTCACAAATAAATTTGTATTTAATGTATACATTCTTGTAAAATTTTAATTTATATTTCTTTATTTTGTCCTCTAAAATGTTAACTAACTGTTTGCTAAGTTAGGTATGTAATAAGTAATAATAAGAGCCAGGTATGTAATAAAAAAGTATACTTTAAAAAGTTGAAATCTGCTCAAATAGCAAAAAATTATTTTTTCCTTGATTGGCATTTATTTGACTAGTTTCTTTGGGTTGCTCAGCATTTAAAGATTCGTTGTAAACCTCATAAAGCGAGAAAGTTTTGATCAAAGAGCGCATTCATTCCCTTGCATGAAAAAACCTCTGTATGTTAATGTAATAAAAGAATAAAATGAAATCGATTTAAAAAGCAATATTTTCCAGTCCAAATTAGAAATAAAAGAATAAGGCATGGTACCGGCCTCGTCACTTTTATTCCCACTTTTTAAACCAGAAATGACAAATTATTTTTGCTTTTGAAATAATTAATTAGAAAAGAAAGCTAATGATAAGCAGATAAGCAGATTCCTCATTTTATTAAAAATTCAGTTTACGCATAATTAAACAAAAGTATAAAATTGTTGAAGTGAATAAATGGTTAATGCTCAACAGTTGCACTGGCTTTTCGCGCGATGAGAAACTTCTATCAAGTTGTCACATTGCTTCACGATAGAATTAGAAGTGGTTTACCAGCACCACCCGGATTTTTTAATGAATCCGAATTCTGACGCTTCGAGACGATAATCTAAGCAACAATCATTCAGCTATTCCATTCTATGAAATAAACGAAGACAGACTATATGAAAATAATATTTAATATTTTGAAATTTGAAGAAGAATAAATAAATACGTCAAAAATATTTGTTTAGACAAATTAGTTAAAAATGACCAAAAAAAAAGGAAAATGAAAGAAATTTTTTATTTAATCGGCCACTTGCCATCGAAAATTCTGCTACATAGGCTCTTGCAAACATATCCAAAAGTATTTTATTATAGACCGTATTCATTTATCAGATGAAGAACGATTTAATCAGGCGATAAAATAAAAAAAAAACTATGAAAACAATGAAATGAAAATGCGCGTTGAGATGAATGTTTAATATTTGCTAAATAAATCAAAAAATCATGTGAAGCGAAATCATCACCAATACGATTTTAGTGAATGACAAATGAAAATGAGAGTTTTCATTTGAAATACACATTTGATGATAATTGCACCGATTTTGAATAATATATCAACTGAAATAAAAACTAGCGAATTTTCGAATCCATTGGGACATTGCTATCTAATAATACTTATATGTCTACTAATGCTTTATATGAAAATATATTAAAATTTTTATAAGAGCCCGAAGGGTTTAAATAACCAAGAAAAGCCAAGAATGATTCCAAAAAATGTTGAAAAATTTCTCTAAATATTTATTTACTATTTTTCTATGATTTATTCCTAGCCTTTTCAAAAATTTTTTATTTTCTTGAATAAATCATTAATAACTGCAACAACAAGAAACGAATCACCATTTCTGGTCCATTAGCTTGTTGAATAATTAGTTAATAATTAATAATTAGATAAATTCTGCCTACGAATCAATTGACGATAGAAGTACATCATATAAAATAAATTCTCCACTCCCTCTTCTATTTCTCCTTCTTGTTTAATCGGTAAGAACCAATATGGGTTGAATGATGAAACTTTGGTGCAGCTTGTGAAGCCTCGAAGCCTTATAATAAACCAATAAATATTTCCAAAAATCAAACCAAAAAAAACGTTCTGCAAATGACCAATGAAAAAAGAAATTTCTGCATTATCAAAAAATGAGAAATTTCATTTAGTATTTAGTATTAGTATTCGTATTTTGCATTGAAGAATTTTTTTTTTTTTGATAGTCCTCGCCATTACTGGTTAAACTCGCTCCACTGGCTTGCTGCATTGGACAAATATGCCAAGGAGTTTCTTGGCGATAGAAGTACAGGTGAGTCGCCAGCATCACCCGGATTTTTGCACTTTGGTTCTACGAACGCCAACTGAATTCCGATAAGCAAAATTGGTCAAAAACAATTATGAGAAGTGAAAATGAGAAGTTATATATTTATTTGATTCGATATGCATTATATCCTTAAAAAATGTAAAATAAATTGAAGAATCGAAATGAAAAGGGATGCTTCGATATAAATTCGACAACACTATTCATTTTGGAGCATTGATCGTCGGATCATTTCAACCGTCGTTATTATTCCATTCGTTTTTCAATCAATATAATCTATAATCGATTCATACTGGAAACAAATCAGGTGAATTCGAAAAAATTGGTTTTAATTCTAGATTTGAATAATCGTGAAGTAGCAAGCAAGCAGTTTTAGGCACTCTATAACACTTTTAAAAATGCGCACATTCTGGTTTGGTCAATCTCAATGATTGACTAAGACGTGATTTTTTCACCAGAGAATCACTGGAGATAGAGGTATGAGACAGGTTTCTCCTATCTGTGGACGAAATCGAACCTATGACCATTGGCTTCAGCTGAAATCGGCGAAAATACTTTCAATGTCAAAAGACAGCGATTTAGTGAAGGCAACAGATTTAAACCTTTGCTCAGTTAAATAGTTTTCTAGTTTAGTATTACGTTGGAGCAGAATCGATAATGACTTAGACGCTGAGAGACAAGGGTCCTGTTTCTGCGAAGAGTAAATCCTTAAAAAAACCCGATTTGTGCTGTTGGCTCACCTATACTTTTATCGTCCAGTTAATCGGTGGCAAAAATTTCTAATCGTCCACTGTCGCATTCAGTTTAATCAGAAATGGTGAGCACTAACGGTTTATTTTTATTTATTAATTACTAAGAACGAAGAGTTTTTCAAACGTGATGCACCATTTTTAGTAAGCAAACAGCGAATTAACGCAAATGCCCTGGTCGCTTTATAGTATTGAAATCGACCAGAGTTGCATTTTCAGCAAAATTTTAGGAAATCATCGAGCTGCTAAAATTCTATTCTGTCAGAAATGGTTTTTTTAAAATGCCATTTAAAACCATTTCTAACCATTTTCATGGTTAGAAAGGAAAATTATCTCATTTTAATTGAAATCTATGACAAAGAAAAAATTGATGGAATAATTATCGACCAATATGCGTAAATAGTATTTGATTAAAACTGTTTAATAATGGCTGGGTGTGGTTCTTCACCTTTTCACCTTTTTTCTCTTATTTCATATTAATTTTAATTTTATGACCACATAAAATTGTTTTGTGCATTGCTTGAATGAGTGAATTCCACTCTACTTTTCGCTTAATCAATTGGCCTAATGAGGTACTTCAAGATCGATTAGGAAACAATAATGCCTAGTCCAGTCGTAAAAAAACGAATCGAATTTTTTCATCAACAGTAGATCAGAAATGAAATTTTGCTAATAGATTTTTAAAAAACTCCTGAGAAAATACTATTTACTTATTTTTAGTCAATTAAAACGCTAATATAAAAGTGGAACTATAAAATCGTGAAGCAAGTGGGTTAGAATAAAGATGAAAAAAATCGCTTTGTATTAATCCAAATTTATGCGTATAAAAGTTTGGTTTTCTTTAATTTGCAATCATTTTGGAATAAGATTTTACATTACCATAATAATTAGTGACAAACTGTTTTAACAGCTTTAATTCATAGAAAATGAAAGGCAGTTGGATTGCCACAAGTTCGGTCAGGGCACAAAAGTTGAATGACTTTCAAAATTAATAATGACTTTCAAAATTAATGTCTACAAAATTCTCCTTAGAATTCTTAAATTTTTCTCATTCAGTATTCATATTTGTAGGGCATTTGTAGGTGCTATAATAAATGTGAAAATGGTCAATTTTTGCTTATAATCAAATCCTTGCATGCTGCTATATAAGTAGCAGTGAAGGGTTAAAAACTATGGATTGCCATGAAATAGTAAATTTATCCAAAAAAGTGAAAGGTATACAGAAACATGTTTTAACGACCTTCCTGAAGGTTGATCATATTATGGAAATTATTCAAGCATTTAAAAAAAGACGCCTTTTTAAAAATATTACCCACAATTATTACTTCTAAGCCGGTGAAACAATATTTTTTAAATTTAATTTTTTTTTATCTCAGATGATGGAACTGAAAAAAGAAAACGAGAAAATAATTTTAAAGCAACTTTAAATTTCATGATATCTTATAAACAGCAATGGAATAAACGATAATTGAGGTTTTGCAAAAGAGAAGAAATTAAATTTTTTTAAAATTTCTAGATTGAAATTAAAATTTCCTGAATCTTCAATAAAATTCTGAAAAAGAAACTAACTTTTTTAAAAGGTGAAATTTTGCGGTAAAAGATTCTAAATAGAAATTCAGATAAATGAGACAATGTCCATGCGACAAAAATAATTGCATTTAAATGAATAGAATCCATTATCAAAAAGAAAGAAAACAATTTATGATTGTTACAGGAAAAAATAAGTGGAATGAAGCGATTTCAGTTTTAGAAAATGAAATGAAAAAAAAAGCCATCATTTTTCTTTGATTTCAACTAATTTAGCTAAAGTGGTTGGCCTTCACCATTTCTGGTCAGACTCGCTCCGCTGATAGTACAGTACGGCAAATTTTTGTGAGAATTAGCACCACTTGAATTTTCTAATTAATGGCCTGATAATCTATCCGGCTCAAATTCAGCCGAAAACTCAAAGATAAAATTATTATTATGCAGAAAATTTTGATTTACAGCGGAAAATAATTCTTTAACATAAAAAGGGCATCGCATCAGTATGAATGCAGAGCCAATAAAAAGTGCTGCAATTCTGGAAAATGAAAAAAATTTTATGGTTTTCTGCAATGTTTTTGCACGGAAATTGGTTTCATAAACGCAAAAACGAGTGGAATGACCTTTTCTTATTAATGAATAAATTTTATTCATCCCTATTATATTAATTTCAAACAAGGTTCATCCACTTATCACCTCTGAGAAAAATGATAAATTTTTTTCCAAATGCTTTATAGTTTTTGAAATCTTGCATATTATGCTTGCAGACCAGTTTTCTACTGGGTAGCATTCCTTCATTTGAAAATACAAAATAGTTAACGAAATTTATAGAAAGTGGAGTCCAAATGGGAATCGAAGCGGTGACTACATAACTACAACCACTATCAGCGTAATAATAAACATACATATATATATGACAAACTGAATTAAGAATTCCACATTGAAATTAAAATTCATTTTTTTCTATCAAAATTAGTAAGGCATGCACATATTTCCTCGAATATCGGTCTACCAAAAATCATCAAAAAAAAATTGGTAAAAAGCCCCGAAATATGAAGAGATAATATCATCATGATAATATGAAGCTGAAGAACAAGTTGTAATGCTGCCAACATACGACATTTATGCCTGTAAATCGATTTGGGTAAATGCAAAAAATATGATAAATAAAAAAGAAAGAAGCGTTGTCTTTCCATAAACTAATTTATTTTTTAAATTAAAATTAAATTTTGAAACTCATCAACTTCATTAAACTTTCAATTATTTTCAGTTAAAATTTAATAAATCTTCACACAAGCATATGCATGAAAAGAGAACAAATTTCAGTCTAAGGCCTGAGTCTATAGTACTTCTGGTTCGTCATTTAATACTAAATGGCTCTAACCAATTTTACTAAATTTTATAAAAAATAAGCCTATCTTGCAAATATTACAGTACTAGCGATGCATTCATATCGTTGACGCGGATTTTACTTTTATTAGTTCAGAAGAATATAACAAGGTTTATGAGCGATAACCAACAAATAGTCTTTTATGTTACGAAATCTTTATTTGAATATCCTCGTAGGATCCCCGGGCAAAATGGCAAAATGACAACAATGCGAACGACTTCAACCAAAAAGGGCACAATGGTATTGAAATCTTGGACAATTCATATGATATTATCGCGTAATAATTGGTATTAATATTTCAATCGCAATAAAGCCTATTAGTTTAAACAAATCATGACATGAATTATCCTTCGTTTATTTCATTTCCTTTTTTACACTTATATTAACTTGGTAACTATGGATTTAATAGTATCTATGTACAATAAAAAGTACTATCAAATCCTATAGTACCCAATAGTTTGTCCATGACGTTCGTGGAACTTTGTTTTATCGACTGATCATCTGGTTTAACAGGCTGCGATATGCTATTACACGAAGCAGATTGGAGCGATTGCCGGCGAGGCTTGCTTTTGAGCAAATTTTTTTTCGAACGATTTGACAAGAAAGTGTCGGATAAGGCGTGCCTGAAATCCTAATTTACTAGATTAAATTTTCTGCAATTTTATTTATTAATAACATACGACCAAATAAAATCGCAGATTAAACACAGCAATTTTTTGTTTCTGCTGTAGTGATAACAAAAAGACAGATAAAATAATAATTCATCTGACATTCATGAGCTCGCAATATTTTATTAATGGTTTTTCCCAATTTTTTATTTCTGATATTCCTTCCAATTTTTGTACTAATTTTAAGGAGGGTAAATCAAATGTGGTAACCATTACTACCTTAGCCAAAAAAAAATTATTTTTTATGGAAATTTTTTATCTCCGGAAAAATTGAAGACTGAAAACTGAGAATATATTGGCAAATCAATATCATAACAGATTAGATACATACCTAAGAAATGGCTTATATTCCGACAAAAATGGCATTAAGTGATAACTTGATAATGATGGATATATGGATATTGCTGGGTGATAAAATTGGCCGCTCTGCTTATGCCTTAAATAATGCAAATAAAAACATTTGTTATGTTGGTTTCAGCATAAAATGGGATAAAATGGTAGGGCAAGCAAGGGCAAACTCGATCACATAAGCGATATGTCCACAGATTTCTTAAACGGCTCTCGTAATGCGTTGCATAAATATGAAAGGCTTTCTGCGAAAAGCAAAAATATTAAAATTAAAAGCTCGGAGTAAAAAGCAAAAATTTACATGAAAGAAAAGTATCAAAAATTTGGTATTTTAATTATGAAAATCAAACATGTAATTCACAAATGACTTACGTTTTAAGGTTCGTTGACTCTAAAATATTTTTCGTAGTTTTAGTCTCGATAACTTCGGTTTTTTTTTTTTCAATGTGAGTAAAAATTTTAACATAAAATTGAAAATAAAAGTTAAAAATTATATTTTCGCTTTCGCCAAAAAATCGAAATATGATTTAGTGCCAACCTTAAACAGTATATTAACAAACTAACAAATTTCAAAACCTTATGGCAATACCTTTTAATTGTTCTGCTACTGCCAGCTAAGCTAGCAAAAACATTTGAATGACGAAATGATGGTGAACTGTGCACACTAGCGAATATAGAACCACTTCTAAAGGCTTCGTCGCTCAAAGACGATTTGCTGCCAGCATCTATGAAGCTGATTGAATCTGATATATATGCATATGGCCTTGGAATCAAAGTATTCAAAGATACATGAGAACCTAAATTTTGAATACACAGAAGTTGAGACTAATTTAATGAATAATCTTTTACCATATGCTTATCTGTCACTAATACATTTAGTTTGGCTCGCTTTACTTTGTAATTCTTCTTTATTTGTATTATTTCTCTTTACATTATTAGCCTCTGGTCATATTTCTTTTGTCACTTATATCGCAATCACTAATTTTTTTTATTTGATACTTTATTTTGTTGTTATTAATGAAAACGAATGGCATTTGTCGCTCTGCTTGGTTGCCTAAATAAACAAATAATGTGAAAATATATTGAAGCTTTAAATGTGGAATTTGAAATTTATTCTAAATACCTGGCCAAGCAACATCGCCTAGGGATGCTTGCATGTCTATGGCTATTGACTCTGTTTGTGTATATCGTGATGTGGTTCGCATTTCATCAGCCTGTTCAAAGAAACGCTCCAACTTATTACTTGCCAAAAATTTGGCAAATAACGTTGAGCTAAAAAAAATTTTTAACATTATGTTTAACTGGTAATATTATTGTAAAAGCGGCGAAAGAGCACAGAAACTCAGACCTCAGCAAGGTATCCATTGCGGTATTCACATGGAGAGATTTTCAAGCGCGCACAATATAAATTAAACATATTTGTAAGAAAGATCAGTAAAGATCGCTCTTAGTTAGTTTCTATAATGAATAATAACAACCTAAAATCATCTCTTTCGTTCGATCGAAGTTGCTCAATGGCCCTAACTGCTCGTAAAGCTGCTGTATTGCATGGTGCAGCTTCATTCATATGGCTGCGATTTCCGAATCTTGGTGATCTTGAAGAGGGTGCTAGAAATTCACGAACTTAATGCAAAATTGTCTTTCTAAATTTACAGTCAATGCAATATAAAAAAATTTTAGCTGCCCGACATTCCTTATTATTTCAAATTAAGAATAGAACTCACATTCAAGAGCACTGGTTGTTTCATCATCAGAATATGTATCAGATTCTTCTACCTGTAAACGTGAAGCTATAATATTGTCAGCGATTTTTCCCGCTATCCAGTCTCTAACTTTTCGCACAAAATTCATGCGACCTTTTGATGATTTTGGTTGAAATGGTGCTGTCATGAGTGATTCTGTAATAAGCATGCTTTATGCACTAAATTCCAGCGAAATCTTAAAATAAAAATAGGATTGGGTAATTTTGAAAAATGCAATCATTATTAGCTATTAAGCAATACCCAAAATACATTTGGTTACAAGATGTTTATAGTTGTTTTTAGATTTTTTCATTTCAAAATATGTGCAACATGCAATTACGTAACGTTTAAAATAAAGAAAAATGAAAACGGCACTTTTCAAAACAGCGAATTATTGCATGGAACTAAATACTTTACAGCACATAAATCGAACAGGTTTCAGTAAACATAGGAGGCAGAAATGTGGAAACATACGTGTCACTCCAATTTCGAATGAACAAGGATCCATTTCCGCGTCTCTTTTAATAAATGCAGCAACTTGTTCAATTTGATCCATATAGTGCTTCAATAACTGATTGAGCATGCGTTCTAACGCAATCTCAAAATGCTCGGCATATCTATCTTTTTTATTTTTAAGACACATGTTTTATTTTTAATTAGAAAGTTGAGATTTTTGGTAATTTTGTTCCATTAAGAAAAATGTAATCTAATACCTGTATAAGGTTTATACACATCGATAATAAAGCAAGGCCGATTAAAATCAGCAAAAAATTAACAAGCATCATATCTTTATTGCCAGGAACTATGTCACCAAGACCAACAGTGCTGAAAAAACTACTCCACTAATTCAACACAAAATACATGATAAACCATTATTACTGATTTAGAAGCAGGTTATTTCCAATCCACTAGGTGGGTAACTCAGGAGAAAAATAACGTCCTTTTTGATCGATTTAAATCCGAAAGCAAAAAATCATAGCTTTTTGCTTGTATGCAATACTTAATTGGGATACTAAAGTTATGACTGGAATAAAATAAAATATTAATTTCTTTATTAGTCGAGAAATTGATGAAAAAAAAGTGACTTAGAAGAGGAATGTGCGAATTATAATGTCGAGAAAAATATATACAGCCTTTTCTTTTGACCAGTCGCTTATCTGCTGCTTTAGAGTTTTTGTTGTTTAAAATAAGTTTTTTTTCAGAGCTTTGTAATATTTCAATGAGCAAATGTAAAACTTATCATAATTTATCATAATAAGAGTTCTACCATCCTATAAATTAATGGATAATAAAGTTTTAAAAAACCTGATATTAAAGAAAAAACTATTTTTTTGCTAATTTACCTTATGGAGACGAAAAAAAAATATACTGAAGTGAGATATCCCCATTCAGTTTCCCACAAACAAAAGAGTGCAGCGGAAAATCCAATCCAAAATACTAGAATTGTTAATGCAATTGGAATAGGAAATGCATGATCCTGCGACCTGAATTAATGAAACATTGAACCAGACGTCAGACTTTGAAAAATACAAACAAAGTATAAATATTGTGGTGTTACTTAATTTTTATAAAGCATTAATTAGCCGAATCAATGCGTTACGAATTAATAACTTTAATTCAAAACCACTGAGAGGTCAGCATTGGTACTATAATTATTGCAATCAATCTGGAATGTATAAGTCAGAATAGTTTAATTTATCTGAAAGAACTATATGCAAATAATTCGCAAATCTTAGGTTATGTTTAGTTTATGTTTTTAACCTTTATGACCAAGAATACTCTGGTAGGTGATCCATAGGTATGGGCCTTCCCTAAGTGTATCGGGTATATAGGTTTGCACTATTTCACTGCGAAAAGTTCAGTGAATTGCACCTCTTTTTTCGACTTGTTCTGCGAATGCAAACACAATGTTCTTAAATAGAAACTTAATCGTTTGAAGTTAATGTTAAGCGAGGAAGATCCTAGTCTAAACCAAAATGAACTATCGTCAACCATTTCCAAAACTTATCTCCATTCATGTAAATGGTAGGAACAAAAAAACCTAACATTATATACTCCTACTAAATGTTCTGTCGATAAATTCTGTTTTGTATTGCCTACTAGTAGACAAGCTGAAAATAGTGATCAAGGAAAAATAAAGTTAGAAAAAAGGACTCTGGTGACAATGGGAGAAGCCTCAAATTTCCTCAGTCATATAATAAAGATTGCTAGAACTTGGCAAGGGTGCTTCTAAACAAAAGATGGCAAGTACTACCGCTGACAGGATCCCAGTGGCGCTAGATTGTCAGATGATTACTCATGCAATTTTCTTGTTGGCAAGAACTTCAACTCTTTAAAGCTCTTCACGAGCTTTCACCAAGAAACTAAATTAAAAACTATGTATAATTCAAGTGAATAAATATGTATAAGGATATCATCTTTGAAGTTTCCTGAAAACGTGGAGCGAACTTTCGAGCAAAGCAATATTTCAAATAAATTTATATAAAATGGATAGATACCTTCGTTTTTTCAAGTCATTGCTTTGAAACGAAGAATTCTCTTCGATGTCAAATTCAATTGTCGAATTATTTTTATGATTTCCATTTTCTCCGATTTGAACCCACTTCATATATCCTTGATTACGCTTTCCCTAAGAGTTTCTCACAATTTTGTTTACAAAGTTCATTCAAGTCTTTCTGGTGCAAAATGATTTGGCAGAAAGATTCTTTAGAAATGAAGAGAATTACTTCTTTTTTGAGAATAACAAATTCAGCTCCGGATGATACTGTCGACTTATCTGAGTTTATATCCTCAACTGATTCTCTGCAAGGTTCTCATACTAGTTCCCAGTTCACTGGGGCTACCCAAACTAGACATGGTGAGTGCTGTTAGAAGATGGCAATAAAGTGAATTAATATGGTTTAGGTAAACAAATTGTTTTTCGTAAAAACGAAAAAAACGAAAAAAATTACTTTTCTTGAGGGTTTAGGTGGTAGTTTATCTTGTGTTGAGCGAAGCTTTTTATATATTTTTCGAAAGGATTTGGATAAAATTCGACCAACATCCTTCAAAATAATTAAAAAAATCGGAATACCAATCATTATATAAAAAATACTTGCTATTTGACCTGCTTTCGTTTTTGCTACCGGTAGTCCATAGCCTAAAAATAGCCACTAATAATCCATTACTAATCTTTGTAACCTATAAAGTATAGGGTATTTCCAAAATTTTATCTATTCTTCGCTTATTACATATTGCTTGGCATTATATATCATTTTAGTTATGACAAAAGTTATGATAAAAAAATTTAAAATCCGGAATTATTCAGATAAGATTTAGGTAAATAGTGCATACAATGGAAAAAAAGTTAATTCAATTTCAGTTTCAATCGAAATTTTCGAATAGTATAAATTTTTTTCCTGTAGAAGTGAATAGATATATTTGGAAAAATGAGGTGCAAATGCAAGATTTTGACAGTATAATTCACCTATTGTTGTGTAAAGTTGTCCAGCGTAAAACATCGCACCATACCATGACCATGGACTGGATTCTGTTCGCTCACTAATTATATCGGTAAAATTTAAGTAATGGAATAACCAATCAATTGCTTCTTTCGTATATTTCACTTGGAGATTTTCGTCATTACGAATTATTTGATCATCGCACCGTATCTCCATAATCCGCTTGATCATCTAAACTTAATGATGAACAACAAAAATGTAACTGTTTTAGATAATCATGGGGGGTAAAAAAAGAATAATGCTGAACCATAATCAGTGCGAAATACAACGATGTTTGATAGAAGTGAGGTGATACTTTATTCAAATTCGCTATTTACATAAGACTACTGAAGACTACTGAAAATAAAAATATAAATGAGCAAAGTTGCCGACATTTAAGGCCGAATGGTTTTCTTTGGCACTTTAAACCTCTAGCAAAACTTTTGAGATTTTATTTACGGTCCTTATTGCTGTATCCTCAAAATCTTGTTGATCTTTTCCACTTCTATAGTAAAATATCTTCGAAATTGGTTCGGAGCATCCTATTAAACTTTCAATTCATTCAATCGTTTCAAAAAAATTTTGACCAGTGACGAAAAACAAAAAGAGAATACCTGGTCGAATGCATAGCTATAACTTTTTCGGAACACTTCACGCTCATTTTGATCGCGATGAAGCTCAAGGCTACGAAAAATGGCTGCACCTAGTAAAGTATAAGAGATCAAAATAATGAATGGCAGAACAACATTAAAGCGAAATTTATTATAAGCTAGTTTTAACTGATCAAATCTCAACATTATGTTGTGGTGACTCGATTCATATCGGTGATTGTGCCCTCAGGCTAGCGATTCCAATTTGTCAAGCCTAAATGTTACAAATCAATGCAAAAATTATTGTTAGATGTTATTATTTCAAAGCGAATAAAAAATGACACAAGAATATATATATATATATATAATTATATATATATATATGTTATTATTTCAAAGCGAATAAAAAATGACACAAGAATATATATATATAATTATATATATATATATATATATATATATATAATAACGATTTCATATAAATGAAATTACTAAATAACAAATAAGGCTGAATTATATTAAGGCGTAAATTGAAATTTGCAAATGAAAATTTTTGAAAAATTATATTATTTACAATATATTAACGAGCTGTGGGGTCACCGCACGAAAACCATAATGCATTTTTTTGCACCATTTCAGTCCTGCAATATTACTTCCCAAGACCATTGATATTGATTGCCGCAATTATTTTTCAGTTATTTGTTGTTCATTGCCTTTCATTATTGTCCAAGAAAATCTTTAGACGATACTTTCCCTCAGTTTGGCTTTTAACTTCTGAATTTTGAAAACTTGTGATCATATTTTGTTAAAATAAAATAAAAAAGAAGCAATTAATTTATATTTACAGAAGTGAAGAAATTAAAATCCATTATAAAATTCTCTAAACTGTATGATTTTATGTACCTATCTCTACTTAAATTTTTTTTATTTATTTAGAAAATAGCCAATTTAGGCTAAGAATGCCATAGGCTTGAAATTGCAAAAAATCAGAAACTGAAGAAATCAAGAAGGAAAATAAAATACTTTAAAATAAGCAAAAAATTGAACGGAAAAAAGGAAAATCAATACCTGCTTGAAGCTAAGTGAACAGTAATCTTCAATGGTGAGCACTCTTAGAAAAAAAATTTGGTTTTACAGATACAGACTTATGTAATTTCAATCATTTACTTCTAGCTATATTAAAATTTAAGCTGAAATTGTTCTACTTAATTCAGCCAAGATTGCGGTATTTTATAAGCACATTTCACTTTTCTAATTTTTCAGAAATTATAGATTATATAATTTCATCTCACAATTATGATATGGAAATTAGAATTAGAATTTAAGAAGCGTTTTTGAAGGTTTTGCTTTCGATTAATTAAGTGACTAGCGCTTACAGTTTCTAGTTTCGGTGGCTGTTAGAAATCTTTATTAGAGAGTTAGCGACAAAAGTATATATGGGCCACCGACTCCACTTAAATTTTTTGATAACAAATTCATATCATGCAGAGAATAGAACTTATTAGAACTCGAAGCGAATCGAACTTATCAAACCACTCGATCTTATGTTGATTAAAATTATTTAAACTTAAAAATTATCTGAGTTCTTGAAAAATCTAATTGCAAAATATGCCGAATGGCCAATACATTTTTTGAATGCAGTCGAGAAAAAAATTAAGCATAAACATGTCGTTAGAAGAAACACAAATTCACTTCAATATAGAATGACACACATTAATTACAAAACTGGGCACGCAAGTAATAGACCTCAGTTGGAAAACTTGCAAGGTTGCTGATAAATAATATTGTTTTAAGAATACTGAATCGAATAAGAGATAAACAACTGCAAACAAGATCGATTTGATTTATAAAAAGTTTAAAAAAAAAATTAATGTGTGCCAAAAATTTGTGGAAATAACTTTTCATCAGGCAAAGAAGCCGCTATTCCAAGACATATCTCAAAACAATCAAGAAAAATCGCTGTTTGAACTAGCAATTTTCAGGTTATCTTTACTGTTTGAGCAAAACATGTGCTTATATGAATAAAATAACTTTTCTTTACCTGATAATACATAGAATTGGTAAGTCTAGATAGAAATTAATGCAGATACTCCTACATAAGATTTTAGCTGTGTGAGTGTTTTCATATCTGCTTCAACTCGAACGGTCGTTCTCGCACAATTTCAATGTTGATACGGAGCAATCAATCATTGAAAAACATCGGATAGAAAAATGAAAATCCATCATTACACGTTGGGCATAAGTCGGGAGCAGAAGAGCAAATGATTCCAAACAGCGAATAATGAATTTGAATGAACCGTGTAATAAACGAACGAAGCACATTGGCGATAAATCGGTTGCGTATATTCGCAACAACAACGGTTTTTCACTGAAGCTTGATATTACACTATTCGACAGGTAAGACAGCGGATTAAGAAATCATTTAATTTCTTCAAATTACAACTGTAATCCAAATAAATATAAATAAACTAAATACCGCAATGTCTCGGTGGTTTTCTTTCACCATAGCTTCCTATCATAATACAATATGCAAAGTTAACTAAATTTTAATTTAGTCCCAGACTACTGAATTTTTCTTCGAACAACACTCAAAATTTCTGATTTCGCTGGCTCCACTGACTAATAAGAATGAGATATCTTTCATCATAAATTTGCTTGTGGATAGAAGGGTATATAAGTATTGATCCTCCAGCATCAACCGACTTTTAATAGAGCATTTACTTCCTTGGACGACAGAAGTAGAATTTGTGGTGCTGCACTTGAATCAAATATACCATTCGACCATTCACGTAGTCTGTTGGTAAATCTGATGCTTATCTCACAGTTTCGGTGATTTAGGTTGTTGCTAAATTCGGAGCGCTGATGCTGAGAACGCTTTTACAACTATTCAAATTTTTTTTCCATCTTTACAATAATTTTAGAATATTGGTGATGATAGTTTATCTTCAAATTACGTTACTTTCAGCTTTCATATGTTCATAGCAATTATTTTTATTGTGTTTGCGGAAAATTTAGGTAAAAATAAAAACTTGCGTATATTCATTCTTTTACCGTAATTTGATGAGTTTGCTATTCAGCTGAACCAAGATTTATTTAAGTGAAAACTGGATGTTGCAATGAGCAATATTAGAGTGAATGTATTATATATAGTATTAAACTGCATAATGTTATATTGAAATAAGTAAATAAAAATCTGTGTGGTACTTTGCAAAACAAGAGAAACCATAATTAATTAATAGTTGTCATAACAAACAGAACTGGATGAACTTTATGCGAGAATCTGTCTTTGAAAATATCTGTGAATCATTTCGAATATATGCATTTTGAGATAGTAAACTTCAGTGATAACAAAGTTCATTCGAATGAAATAAATCTGTTGAAAAAGTGGATCAAAAAAATTCATTTGAAAAAAAATGGCGAAAAATTGCAAAAAAATCTATTTGATCATTTTAAAGCAAAAATGAAAAACTTAAAATATTTCTAAAAAAAAATGTTTCTCAGTCAATTAATTACGAGGTACGAATCAAAAATATCTTTAAAAATCCGAAAAACTTTTAGCAAAAATATCAGTGATCATCATTTGAAAATTAATTGCGCTAAAAAAGTGCTATGTCGAACAAATGATTATAACTAGAAGTTTTCGATGCAACATCGCGTTGCGAGATTTCCAGAAACCAACCAAAATATTCGACTAATCATTGGATTAAAAGAATAATCTTGAAAGATTTTTCAATGAGCCCTCGCTGAAAAAAACTGAATTAACTGGGTGAAGTAGATTTACGGTTCAGCATTGTAACTTCAATGCATAACTAAAAGGTCATGTTTCTGTCAAAAATTTTTACTAATTGTCTTTTACCTTCTGAATCGATGATCAGTCACAATCAATTTAATGAATAGAAAAAAGTGACTATAAAGGTACTCTATTAATCAATTAGAGTAGGATTAATTCGAGTAATTTATCAAAATGCCTTTGATATATGATATAAATTTTCGCTAATTTTTCCACTAAGAAGTCAGTTGCTGATTAATTAACTAATATGATTGCTTTTAATATTTGCTTTCATTTTCATAAATTCTTCAGTGACAAGGCGGTGCACATTCATTGCGTCGAATCATTTGTGGACAATAAATTTTCTCAAAATTTAATGCCTTGATTCTTTGAAAATGCGAGGGTAATGAAAAATACCAACTGGCGTCATTAATTATTTAAGATGTTGAAAATTGTAAAAAAAATTTTCTAAGGAAAAAAAAGTATTTCATCCTTTTGTAAAAATTTAAAGAAATTTAAATTTATAGGCCAAATTTAATCATGGAAGATTAGTTGTTCAAATTAGATGGATCGAGGTATCGAATAATTATATTTAATTTCAGCGATGAAAGGATCTCCTAAGGCTATCTCCTAAGGAAAGCATCTTGGCTTCGGTTCTTATCTCTTGAGGAAATTAAACCTGTCATCGAAAACGAAATCTAGCCAAGGTAAGTGCACTTCTTCATTTTAAATTTCTGTACACAGTGACTCTATGGAAAAAGATTGTGAAGCTTTTGGGGCAAAACAAGCCAGAAAAGGTGAGTGGAGTTTAAGTGAATTTTTTGCATGGAGTGGAAAAAAAAGTATGTTCGAATTGAACCTAAGCATTTTATCCATTTAATCGATTGCGGAGACTTGATAATGATTTAGACTGGCTGCGGCTTCTGCTAGGAGTGATCTTGTTTTTAGAAAATTGTGTTGTATGGCGGCCCGCCTTTATTTCCATCGCCAACTAACTGAAAAAAATTCCAAACTGCCCGTAGAGCAAGCTGAATCAGAATTAGCGAATGCAAACTGCTTTTTGCTTATAACATCCGATTTGCCCAAATTCCAATACAAGTTATTTTTGAATCAGCAAATAAATCGATGATCTTTCAAAAATTTTTGAAAATAAAAGAAACAGCAGCGTGTTAACTGTGTTTTTGTGAAGCAATTTTGTTGCAGCTATCAACAGACGGACGTCGGCTTATTATTATTATTATTAAATGTTTAAAATTCGTTCGAGTTTATTGTAAAATAATGCTAAAAATTTCAAAAAATGTATGATCTAAAAAATCATGTTAGCAGACTGAGAACATAATATCGCATATTAGGAATCTTTTATCCACAAGCAGCAGCTATCCATTAAAATTCATTTAATATTCATAGTATGGGGCCAACTTTTTTTTTTACAGTGCCCTTCACAAAGCCATTTATGTCAATCATTTTCTAAAAAACAACTCATGAATAATAATGAACAAACTTTCTTCTGGGAACAATAAGTTTCCTACCGAATTTAAAACGATTATATGTTTCGAGAAATGAAATTATTCACGAAGTTCTGGAAATATTGAGTATAATTTCCATAATATTGGACTGGAGTGAAATAAAAAAAGAATATTATAGAAGATGCTTTTATAGAAACTCGTACTTTGTTTTATGTAGCATTTTATTAACCAATAATAGAATTTGGTTGGCTATCACCAATTCTGGTTACGATTCTGGTAAGACTAACTCTACTCGTTATTAGTATGATTAAAAATATTTTCCAGGAATTCAATTGGCGATAAAAATAAAACTGGATCACCAGCATTATCCAGATTTCTTATTGGTAGGTTTCTTCTTGCGGAGGCAAGAGATGAACTTTTCTCTCATGGTAGAATGGTCTGAGAATGTGCTGCTACCCATTTGGTTATTCTGCTCCTTAATCAGAGAATGAATAACAGGATTAATCGTTGAACTTTCTTTCTAGTTAACATGCCATGTATGAAAACAATCTCAGAAATAAATATCCTATCCTATTTTTACCCTATTATCTATTTTTTTGGTCAAAAAGTGATCTGGTATCTCTTGCGTTTAAAATTACAGCTTGCTCAACTTATGGCCACTTCATAATGGTGGTCATTGCTTGGGCGAAAATCAGGCATGAAACGTTTTCATTCAAATTTCGTTTATTCATAGGCGATCGAAATTAATAGAATAGGTTCAGTTTTGCAATTTTTCGTGTTTAAAAAATTTGTATGCTAGCTGTTTGCACCAAAGCACTGGCGAGCGCAGATTGTTATAATACAACTGTTGATATATATTTATGGACAATGAACGAATAATATTCAATGGAAATACTGAATTTTTTGTGAGTAACATTGATGAAATAAGATTTAAAATGAAGCCATCACATTTCGAATGATCCGATCCATTCTATTGTCAAAAATCAAGAGAAAATGGAAAAAGAAGATTGAATATGCAATTCATTTAATTTAAAAATTTCACTTCATTTCAGAAAAAATCTTCGGGAAACAAAAATAGCTTAAAAATAGAATAAATAATTGGTTTTGAAAATTCCCACTCTTCCTTCTCCTTCAGATCCCAAAACTTCTGACCAAATTATCTGTCTTAGAAAAAGAGTCCTTAATTTTTCATTGTTCACCGTATATTCAAAAGGATTTACTATTTAAAAAATTCACTTACTTAAAAGCCCACACTATAGTGAAAATTTTATTTCAAATCAGGGGTTCCGAGAGCTCATCTATACTTTTATCTCTAAATAAATCCTTGTGAGCGGGTATCGTTCTAGTAAAAAAGAAAAAATCTTACTGCATCATAGAAACCCATAGAGTTAAATATTTCGCTATTCCTGATTTGTATTCAAATTACTTGCTTAAACAGAGGATAAAGCAAAAAATTGCAAAGTTAAAACGATTAAACTGGTATAAAATGAAGCCATAAATTGAAAAGACTTCTTCGTTTTAGAAAATAAATTTTAGTGATTGTTTCCCTTCTAAAATAAAAAAATGCGAATAGCCTAACTCAATTTTCCAATTCGGATTTAAGATAAACCAGAAATATTTCTTAGAAACCAAAAAAAACGAAAGGCAAACATTTCGCATAAAAATATTCTACTAATTTTTTTTTGTCTTCTGAATTGGAGTTTCCAACATTAATTGCGTGAATTGCACTAGGTAATTGCTACGCTATGATGAACGCAATTTGTTCAATACAATTAAATTAGAAACAATTAAAGGAATCGATGGATTTCGATAATTCGTTCAATCCTTTACTGGAAAATTTTCATGCGGCAAAACAATCGGTTTGATTGACTAATGAAAAAAATTTTTGCCCCCAAAAAAACAATTATCTCATTAAAACGATCGATTATTCAGTGGACATCAATTTGACAAAATTAATTGAAAGTAACGAAAAAGAATTACTTGCTAGCGATCGCTCATGATTTATATCTTCGTAGGTATGCTTAAAAATAAGAACATAGGGTTTTAAATTAGTGATCTGTACGAATAAAGATTTATAAAATAAATAAATGGTGAAATTATTTAGTCCAGTGGACTGGGATCGAGCGTTGCTTCCTATCTAGCGCTAAGCCAGCACAGAATTGTTGACCCTGCCACATCGGATGCGAATCTAAAAACTGAATTGTTGCACCATCATCGAGCTCTTACAAAACGAGCCCAGTTTTTCTTTAGTTTTTTATAATTTTTTCCTAAATTAATTAGATCATTAACTATTATAAAAAGTTACTTTAAAATGCGATAAATTTTAAGAATTTCTTCTCAATCCTTTAATTCATTTTCAGTGAAAATTTTTAATTTGCAGGAATCATCTGATTAGCAGCATTTGATCTTTGCTACTTGGCTGATTGCTAATATACATAAAGGTTATTTATACACATTGTTTTATATCAAAATAGGCTGAAATGAATGATAAGTGGATCAGATTTTGCGCTGGAAAATTGCCAAGAACAAAGCTGAAATAATTCCTTACGTATTCAAAAAAATTTGGCCAATATGTGAACAGTGATAACAAAATTTCAACCAGACCTTGGTTTGAAGCGTTAATTGTAATTACTCAATGAATTCACTAAAATAATAGTCTAAATTAGATGCCAGAAGTTGTCCACTTGAACTTTAATATTTTTAAAGACGCCTAACCTTTCAAATTTTATAAAACTAAAAGCTGCACGAAAAATTCTGCATATGGGTTGCTTCTGTTGATTTCAGGTGTGGCAACAGACGGAGGGACTTGGAAAAGCCTCACTATTGTGGTTACCGAAGCCAGCTTATTCACTGGTGGTGTGAATGGTAGAAAAAAAAACGTTAAAAAATTATTTAGAAAATTTTAAATAGATTTTAAACCGTAAACGCTATATCTTGCACATATGCTGATATATTAAAATACTAATGGAGTGAACATGATCGCATAAGTCACAAATGAATATGATTGAATATTGAAGAAACATAAATCTTAGCTGCGAACTGTTCTCGGTCTGACTTTATGGGTGGATAAATAGATGAAAATTTTAATGCCACACTATATGTGCAGCAACTCTGATAGCACCATTAATATTTTAACATATTTTCGCAATTTTATGATCTTTATGTGTTTTAAATAAAATTTTTCCTTTCGCTAAAAGTTAGAATTTCAAGAAAAACATTTTATTAGCAGGAAAAAAACATTGTTTCCTGATTTATGAAGTGATTTAACAATAATTTTTTTCCGCAATTTTTCATACAAAAAAGCATGAAAGTCGACATTTATTTATTAATTGAAAACCAGCCAAGCAGGGCGACAATGCCATGTGGTTGTATTAATAACAACAGTTAAAAAACAAAATTTAGCAATATGAAAAATAGAAAAAATGACAAACAGTTTAGAGGAAATGAAAAAAGAAATAAAAAAGGAAATTGCAGAATAACATAATACAGAGCAATTCGAAGTAACTGTATTACATATAGTTGAATGGTAAAAGTCGAGATTTCACACTTCCTTCATAATTTGAACTTTTTAAATATCATGATATGAATGATATTATCTCATCTTTTTTTAAAGATAGTTATGAATGACGCAAAATTCTGCAATTTATTCCAGTAATTAATAGTATGAATAAAGAAGTCAAGAAGAGTTCTTAGTTTAGTTTTGCACATAGGTTTTAATAACTTTAACCCATAAGCTCTTGTTTGATTCAAATTTAACCTAAAATTATTTACTATTTTGGACATTCTAGTTTAACGTAGCCATACAGAATGTGTGGGTATAAGTATAAATTTCTGGGGATATCTTATAACTACAAATTAAATCTTGTTTAATACGACGAACTGACAGAGAATCCAGGTTATATTGTAGAAGTTTTTTTTTATAATTAAAATTACAATTAGGAGAGAGGCGCCGTATAAAATATTTTTGGAGCATTAAAATATTCCTTCAATTATTTTACTTGATTAACGATATTCTCGGGGAATAGTATTGTAGTCAAGAAGTGGCCGAACGAACGCTTTTTATATTTTGATAAAAAAACCTTCAGTTTTATTCTTAAACGAACGAAACATAAAATTTAGTATCTTTGAGGATTTCTTTACCATGGTTCTGTAGTGCAAAATTTTCATTCATGATTATTCCAAGATCGGAAGCGTGTGAGATTCTACTGATTATATTACCATTAATAAAAAGATTAGGAAAATCGAAACCTTTAGAATTAATATGAAAAACGCTACATTTTTGAAAGGAAAGGGTAATTTTGCTTGTCATATAGCCAGTTGGCTATGTAGTTGAGGTCCTCCTGCAGTGGAGATAGGCTCTCTGTTCTACCATGGAAATAATAAATTTTATAATCATAAAGATAAACAGTAGAATTTAGTACCATATTGGCGATTTCATTTATATATAATAGAAAAAATAATGGCGCACTATAACTACCTTGGGGAACACCAGATTTAACAGATGTTGTGTCAGAAAGAGAATTATTGACGCATATGGCTTGGTGACGATCTTTTATATAATCTGACACCCAGTTATAAAGGGCCCCTCTAATGCCATAACTATTAAGAGTGATCAATAATTTGCTATGGGAAAACTATGGGAAACAGTATCAAAAGTTTTAGCCAAATCTAGGTACACAACTGATACTGTTTTTCATTCGTCAATTGATGTTGACCAATGCAAAAGATTTGCCAATATTTGTGAAAAAGTCGATTTTTTTGTACAAAAGTCATGCTGATAAGGAAATATAAAATTATTGGCATCAAGATAAGTAAACAATTTGTTGCAAATCAACCTTTCAAGTACCAACGCATGTTAGGCTAATAGGACTATAATTAGAAGGGCCATAGGTGCTTCCTTTTTATGATTGGGAATTATATGAGACAATTTCTAAATTTTGGGATTAAGGATTAAGCTAGATTTCATAATGTCCTTATAAATTAAAGATAGGGGAAGACTGAGAGAAATTGCACATTTTTTCTAAATTATTTGTGGAATATTATCGGGAGCAGTTGAAATGGATAGCTTTATTCTATTTAAGGTATCATAAACATCCAGTAGCGTTATTTCAACCTCAGCGAAAGAAGTGCAACAAAATCGATTTATATTAAAAGTATGAATATTATCGTCAACAAAAACACTAAAAAAATATTGATTAAATACACTTGCAATATCAATATCAGAGGTGATCACATTATCATTATGCTGTAGAATTAATTGTTTACGTGGATTTGCTAAATTTATTTTGATGTAGGTCCACAAAGAATTTCTATTAATATTTAAAAGTTGCTCTTCTTCTTTATTCGAAAAGTTATTATGAATGGCACTACGGAAACTTTTTAAGCATTCTTTATATGCAGAGAGGTCACTTGGCAATTTGGTCAATTTGTAGTTATTATAAAGCTTCTTGACATTTTTTAAAATAGATTTTAAAAAAATGGAATCGACTTAACGCTTTTTTTCTTTAAAGGGATATGTTGCTCTATAAGATATAAAATGATGCTATTAATAAAATTAATTTTTTCATCAATAGAGGGAGAATAAGAAATCCCAGTTTATTTCAGCGAGGATAGAATTAAAGATTTAATTCGCAAAATCACAGTGAAGGTAATGAAGGTAATTTATAGAATATCTCGAGGGAGGTGCATAAAGATTTAATTTTA